>CM056578.1:100550308-101120308 GCA_029721435.1 Gymnothorax reevesii
ATTCCACGGTAACAGAATTACGATCAAGAGTAATTTTCATGTCATTTTTACCTGCCATCTATTACTCTAATGCTGTAGCTACTTGCTTGTGCTTTTATCAGTTCCACTGACATCCCTACTGAGCTGTATAACATAAAGTTTGGGGTAATCTATTTTGTAGAAGGCTATACGAAGGTGAAAGTGTTGGTAACGGAATTACAGAAAAAATGCCATAATTTTTGCCTTTACTTTGACAGGCATTTCTCTGAAATCTGGCAATGACAGGCAGTAGGTTTAAGCTTAAGTTGAAGGCCTGGGTTGTTGACCAGGCCATGGTAAGTTTATATCGACTGGTATATTCACAGATATTTTGTAGGATGCCATTTATGAGAACGAGACAGCGGTAACAGAATTGTAAAATGGTAACGGAATTACATTTTCTGATAATCTACTAAATTATACTCAAAACAACAAAGCAATTGAAAATTGGTATCAGAGGTCATGTTTTTGCAGGTAACCTCCTGTTGAACCAAATTTTGATCAACAAGTCTGGGCAAAAGTAAGGCGATACATGATATTGAAAATAACTCATTTCTGAACCAAAATGTGAGCTTCTAATGAATATCAGAGGTCACATGCTTTAAAATTGCTGTTCTTTCACTGACTGGATCCTGAAACATTCGTTTTTACTTTGTAACAGTGTTTCAGCAACATTCAATGGGTAAATATTGTGTGTAATGAAGTTGGTAACGGAATTACGGCAACACAGCTAACGTCAAAAGCACTGTGCAAATATCATGTCATTGCTTGCAATATCTATATTCTTTCTAACTTTTCTCAGTCATGAGTGGCAGTCTCTTTACACAAAAGAAAATGTGTAAAATATCAATTACTCAACTCCTGAACCTTGCAATGCTCGAAATGAGCATGTTAACATTAAACACTAGTACATGTACCATAAGTATAATCCATTATTGGCAGAAGACAAACACTGTTTATACAAATGTAATCCTGTCCCTTCTATCCATCTGTGGTCAGAAGTCCAGCGCAGCGTGACGACGGGAGCTGCACAGCTCAGTCGCTGTGTCGAAAATCACCACTTAGGGTAATTTTTGGCCACCACAGCCACTTGAAAAAGGGCAAGCCAAACTGGCCGTTTGGGTGGTCGACCATGACGGCCAAACAGGGGGGCCACGGCAATTGCTGCTAGGCCGTGGTATAATTCATGCGCTGGTTATGGAAACTTAACTCACAGGTAGAAACACTCAACGATATAGATGTCCAAAACAATGAACCACTATGGTCCATAAAGTCCTAATGCCACCTTGGGCTATCTTCTGTTTTTCACTGGCTTTCAGAATAATTCTGTAATTCCATTACTGGTAATTCCCTTACTGCAAATTTTCCAGGGTTACAGCTAGTATTAGAGAGGTTAATGTCTGAAATTCAGTATAGACATAAGGAAGAGAATTCTTGATAATAATAAAATAAATGCATAAATAAGATGATGAAGAGAACCATAAATACAATTTTGGTAACGGAATTACATTGTAAAATGACAAATTTCACAATGAGCCACTGGAGTTGAGTGTTTAAATTTCCTGCAATGACTTACAGTCTCAAATACTTTGGCTACCAATGTATAGAAACGGAGTAAATACCAGGAAATAGCTAAATATCTTTTAAGAGTTGTGAGCTTTGATCCTTGTACTGGAGCTAAAAAAAAAAGACAAAATTCATATCTAAATTTTGAGAAGACCGTCAAAGATATTTCAAAACGATTTTCAGTGTCTGATTTGGTAATTAGTCATCTACATGAAAGCCCATATATTTTTAATATAAAACACCTTTTAAAAATAGCCGTTTTAGCAACTCTCATGTGGAATTGCCCAGCAACAAATCACCTCAGACTCAAACTACCGCGTCTGGATACAAGTGCAGAATGCAACTATGCAGGTTACTGCGATGCAAAATGGAAGCTTTCCTTGCGCATTAGATCATGTCACTTGTTAAAATGTGCAAAGAATATTATTATTATTATAATAATGGCACAGTGGTTAGCATTGCTGCCTCACAGCAAGAAGGTCGCGGGTTCGAATCCGGCCTGGGGCCATTCTGTGTGGAGTTTGCATGTTCTCCCCGTGTTGCGTGGGTTTTCACCGGGTACTCCAGTTTCCTCCCACAGTCCAAAGACATGCATATCAGGCTAATTGGAGACACCAAATTGCCCATAGGTATGAGTGTGAGAGTGAATGGTGTGTGAATGGTGTGTGCGCCCTGCGATGGATTGGCAAGCTGTTCAGGGTGGGTCCCTGCCTTTGCCCGTAGTCAGTTGGGATAGGCTCCAGCTTGCCCCGTGACCCTAGTGAGGAATAAGCGGGTATAGAAAATGGATGGATGGATTATTATTATTGTAATTCAAGGCACACACCAAAACCTCATCCGCTCATTACTTGTTTTCAGGATGGGATACAAATGGTAAAAGTCAGTGAAAGCGCAAAGTTTTTTTTAATCCAACTATTTTGGGGGGAAGGCTGCCAACAGATCGAAAGAAAACATGACATTACAAGTAAAATGTCAAACAGGGTAACCACACTCCATGTCCCCACCCCCAATCCAGCAGCCAATACAATGCACTTATTAGTATTAATACCTAATACACAAGTTCAGTTGTAATGGGTATACACAAATAATACATGTTACAGACACAATTGCTTCTTATTGCACGTATATACATCCATTTGGAGTAAAGTACACTTGTAACAGATACATATCAAATAGGGCTTGATATTAGTATCAATGAAAAAAAAATTAATGGCAGAATAATGCATATTACAGCAAAAGTTAAGTATTTGAGCACAAACATTGCTGCTCTACCAGTCAGAATATTGAATCTTTACATTATTATCGGAGAGACAGCGTATCCCCCGGCCCCACATTGTCAACTTCAGATTTGCAAAAGGCACCACGTCAGGTCATGATTAATGTGCACACCAAGTTTTGTCGAAAAATAGGGAACAGTTACACAGGCTGACGGACGGACTGACGGACGAACACACCCAGGACTATATATCCCCGCATTATATGCCGGGGGATAACTAACGCTTTGACAGTATATTTCATGCAGCCAGGATTCTTCCTTTCACGGTTTATTTCGCTGTGGCAATTTTGTTTTAATGACTGCATGTTTGTAGATTGACAAGCTTAAAGCAGATTTAAAAAAAATATATATTTGGAGACACATGTTGCATTGGACTATACAGCATCTGCTTGATATCTAAATGCAAATGCGGAATTATAAAGTGTCTTAATTAATTAAAAGTCTGTCTGACAGCAGATCAGGCAGCTGTTCATTTCTGAAACTAGTGCAGGCCCAAAATTGTTTTCAGCATCCAAGCAGGCACAGTAGGAGAAAAACTAACTCTCAATACTGTGAAGATGGGAAATGATTTTTACCACCTGAAATTGCCATTCATGGGTTTGCCTACAGACAGTATGCTATTAATGGAGAAAATTAACAAGCATGGCACCCAGACTCTCTGAAATTACGGCAGAATCCCAGTGCAGCAAAATTCAACCATTTGTAGCTCTCACAGACGGGCTACTTATTACACTCCTAACTGACACCAACTGAAGGCAATGGGCTCTAATTTCTTGGCACAGAGCAAGGTGGCACAGCGTGGCGTAGTCCACGCATTGGTAATTTCGTCAGGTGCAGCCCGTGCAGTGGTAATTTCGTGCGATGCTACACCGTGCGCAGCCACTTTGGCAATTTGGTAGACGGACATGCGCCGAGATGGGTGTAGTAGGGGGAGGTGTAATATATTCATCATGACGCAGTGATAATTTCGTGGATAAAGGCTCCGCCGAAAGTGCGCAGAGAGCTCGCCAGCTCCAACCTGGTTTACTTTCTGTGCAGTGGTAATTTGGCTGACCGGCGCACGGTGCGCACACGTCATCGAAACCTCACTGGCAGGTTTCCAGAATGTCAGGCACATTTCAATGCAGTAAATAATTGCAGCAACCACTATTTAATGTAACTATCTGAATCAACACATAACTTACAGTATCTATATCGATTGCCCTGATGTCAGATCAGAGAGAGAGAGAGAGAGAGATGTGTGCATGTTGGTGCGTGATTGCGTGTGTAGGCTATGTGGGTATGTGTCCTTCAGCTGCTTTCACAACGGACGCGGAACGAATTTTTCGCACAACTGATTACATTCAAGTCGATGCAAAGACGCGAATACATGCGTGTATTTGCGTCTTTGCATTGATTGTGAATGTAATCTGTTGTGCGAAAAATTTGTTTTGTTTCCAGTGTGCAAGCGGCTTAATACTATTATTATCACTTAGATTTTATCGTTTTTGGTGGGGGAAAGGAATACAGCCTGACTGCTATGATCTCGTACTGAGTTAAGATCACATATTGAAAATAAATGTGTAACGTATCTTGCATTGTTGTCCATGCATGTTAATCCAAAAATTTTAAGCAGCAACAGGGTGTAATAATAGGAACACGCTATCCATCGTTTCTTTTCCCAATGATGCAGGCAGAAGAAATAAATGAGCAACCATCGTATTTCATTCCAACTTCATAAGTTGGATGTAGTTTTGTTTTGAAATTCCATTCAAGTTCGCTAATGGTAATAATTTGCAAATGCCCTAGCTAGCCAGTTGACTCATATTCTTAATGCTTAATATAGACGTAAGCGGAGTAGAAAACATGCCTGAAGCAGCAGAGTAAAGGGCAACATTCACGCATCATGCAGATATTGGGCAGAGGCTTCTTTATTCCAACACATTGAAGGTGAGGAGAGGAGCTCATTTGATTGGTGAAGATTTGACTCGGCTGTGTTAAACCAACTCACGCCTTCTCTCCTCCCTCTTTGCCACTTGCGTCGGCAGGAGGGACAGAGGCGGGACAGAGGAGTATTTGTGCCGGGCTGCACCGAGCACGAAATTGCAAAATACACTGGATACACCCCCGTGGTGCGGCGCTCCCCCCATTCGCCGCGCCTGCACCTGGTCTATGAATTTAGAGCCCAATGAGTCCCTGCCCTAAATTTCCTAAATTCTGAAAATAGTTAATCAAATTGGCTTGGCTTGATTTAAAATCCATTGGTCCAATTTTAAGCACCATGGATGCAAGTGGTAGAGTTTTTTTCATCAGCTTAAGTGTTTAAAACGTCAATGTGTTATTTGATGCGTCGATCCCATGAGTTATCATTCTGTTTTGTACCAAACAGTAATGGTAAGACACTTAAATATTTGGGTTTAGAGCAGTGACAGAGTGCGGCAGGTGAATATGACCTCACAAAGTACCCTATTTTCCCTTGTTAGTGCGCCTGCAGGCCATGGTGATGCTGTAGAGCCACTACATGTAGACATCCACCGCAAACTAGGCTGCTGCTGAGGCCCAGCAGCTGAGTTTCAACAGTTAATACAGGATACCAAACTCTAACATAACTGCAGTGCCCAGCATTTACAGCCTCTATAAATCTCCACAAATCCAAGTACGGAGGAAGGTTATGAATTTGTGCTGTTCTGCCTGGCTCCAAGAATTCAAAAAATGAACATCTAAGATACTCCCTAAAAAGAAATGCCAGCCAACATAGGCATGGCTTTTACAAAAAAAAAGGATCTCAAAGCCCTGTCTTCATATTAAAAGCATTTCTGTAAAGCTCGATTGCAGGGGTAGGGAACCTTCTCCAGAAAGAGCCGCTGTGGGTGCAGCTTTCACACCAACCAGGCTGCTACACACCCGATTCTACTAATCAAGATTCCAAAGGTTCCATATTCCAAACAAAGATTCCAGAGGTTGATTAGTAGAATCTGGTGTGTAGCAGCTTGGTTGGTATGAAAGCTGCACCCACAGTGGCTCTTCCTGGAGAAGGTTCCCTCCCCCTGCCCTAGTGGTAAATCAAGGCGTTATGGAATCGAAGCTGTAATATAAAAGCACAGTAAAAGTAAAATTGTTCAACCCTGTTCTCAAAATAGTTGGGATGGGTGCAAAAAAGACTGGAAAAGGTGCTTGATGCTAAAAAAAAAAAACTCCAAGTGGAACATCTTGCTGTAAATTAGGTTAATTGGCAACAGGTCAGTAGCAGACTTGGTAATAAAAAGAGCATTCCAGAGTCAATCAGACAAAAGATGGCGAGAGCCTCGCCACTCTGTGACAGACAACAAATAACAATTGATAAATGTCGTGTTTTGATGTAAAATTGCAAAGAATATGGGGATTCATCATCTACAGTACATTAATTAATTAAAAGATTAAAGCCACATGCACATCTTCGAAAGGATAACGAACGCCTAAATCACAAAATAACTTTTAAAATACTTTACCTTATAGATTAATCTCTCCGCAATGCAGTGATGCCTTTGAAAAAAATTAACTTAATCGGGAAATGTTTGTATTTGACCGCCAAAGTGTGTAACCCTACTTCTTTTCGCTCGCCAAGAAAACACACATTTCCGTGACGTGGTACACATGATCTTGGGGATTCCCTAAACTCCGCACACTTCACCAAACATGGCAGCCAGACAGGCATTTGGGGAAACTGCAAGTTCTGAGTGATTCAGAATGGAAACGGAGAAAAGCCGCGGCTGACAAGAAGAGATGGACTTCTAGTATTAATGTTGGTGATGCTTGTGAGCGATGGAAGAATATATGCGAGCGTATGGGCCCTGATAACCAAGCGCTTGCCGTCCTGCTCATGGACTTGTAAGTAGATCGAGTTGAGTCAAATGGATTTTGTTGTGTACTTTCCCAGCAAGCTCTGCGCGACACACTCATTTTTTTCTTCCGGGTCTATATTTAGCAACGTGCCGACAAGGTAAACCCCCTCAACAGTTTTATCTACATCGCTGGACCTGGGGGTTCTAAAATCGTGCGATTGTTCGTATTCGTTCTATCTAGCCACTATGAACATAGGAGAGTTCTCTAAAAAAATTCTCAAAATAAAGTCTTAATTAGTAAAACCGTGAGCATGTGGCTTTAAGACAACTTGGAGAAATCTTTGTACGCAAGCGATAAAGCCGAATACCGATATTGAATAATCGTGATCTTCAAGCCCTCAGGCAGTGCTCCATTAAAATGAGACGGGATTCTGTAGAGGAAATCACTGCATGGGCTCAGGGACACTTCCGAAAATCACTGTCAGTAAACACAGGTTGTCGCTGCATTCACTTTTGAAAGTTAAAACTCCATCAAATAAAGCAAAAACTATGTATTAACAACATCCAGAAACGCTGCCGCCTTTTCTGGCCCCGAGTTCATTTAATGGGTCTGAGGGGAAGAAGATGCACTATCCAGTGGTCTGATCAATAAAACTGAAATTTGTTCAGAGAATCATATACGCCTTGTACTCTGGGCACAAGAGGAGGACCATTTAGTTTGTTATCAGTGCACAGTTCAAAAGCAAGCATCCATGATGGTATGGGGGTGCATTAGTGCACATAACATGGGTAACTTGCACATCTGGGAGGACACCATTGACGCTGAACAGTAGGCTATACACAGGTTTTGGAGCAACATATACAGCCATCCAGATGTCTTTTTCAGGGATGACCGAGTCAATGCCAAGACAATTCCAAACACCACGCTTTACATGCATTACAACAACATGACTTCATGGTAAAAGAGTCTGGGTGTTAAACTGGTCAGTGTAGAGTCCAGACCTGCAATCCACTAAAAATATTTGTCGCATCATGAAACAAAAAAAATTAAAAAGGAGGCCACAGTGTTTTGAGCAGTTGAAATCAAACATCAATCAAGAATGGGTAAACATTTTGCCTTCATAACTACAGCAGTTGGTCCCCTCAGTTCTCAAGCACTTACAGAGAGCTGTTAAAGAGGACCTCATGAAACACAGTGGTAAACCTGCCCACAAAATCTAACTTTTTTAGATCATGTTGATGGCATCAAATTCAAACAAGCGGTGCCAGGCATAACAAACTCCGCCCCTCACACATACTTTCATCTGCTTGTACGAAATTCAGTAGGGATCAATTCTGGGTCAGTGGCTAAACCGAATGTGCCCATTAGTTTCGTTGCTAGAGTGTTAATAAACAAACACATACACAAATGCACTAACACAGAAACGAACCGAACCAAAAACAATACCCCTTGCCCTTCGGGTGGGGCGAGGTAATGAGCAGATATTTTTCAAAAAACAATGAAATTTCTCAGTTCATTTTCAAAATATGATATGTCGCCTTTGTAATATCATCAATTAAATTTTGATTTTAAATGATTTGCAAGTAATTGCATTCTGGCATTGCACCGTTTACACTTTAAATAGAATGCCAACTTTTTTGGAAACAAGGTTATGGAAATTTTCCATGTGTAGTCACCCCTGCATTGAGTTTACCAGACTTCTAGTGATGAAATACACAACTATGTTTCACAGTGATTCACTTCCTCCATCGTGAACGGGCCCAGTCTAAATAATAAATGATAAATAATAGACGTGTAGCGGCACAGACAATTAAGCCTTATCAATACTCATGCGCAAAATTGCAGGCATTTAATCGATATGAACCATTTATCATTCACAGGAAAACTAAACACTATGAAAGTCAGACGAAAGAGTACAGCTCATTACGATTTGGAAAAATAAATTGTTTTGCATTAAGAATTGATTTTGTACTGGGATACAAGATGCCATATCGAGCTACAGAACAAAAACATTTGAAATATGTAAGAAGCCCACTTCAATGGGCCCGGTAAATGAACCGAACCGCATGCCTTAGTCGGGTGGACGCCTTTTTCAGTGTTTCGATGTGACAGCAAGTTTTGGGAAACGGAAACGGTTCTTTGTGATTTTAATGCTGAGAAAAAATGATACTTGTATGGGAAAGAGAGTCAGGTCTAGCCACGTTGCTAATCCACACAACCTCTGTCGACACTTAACCACAGGAAACACTAGCAAAGGGAATACGAGCCCACAGTGCACAATTAACACCTTTTCCTCTTCTACTGAAATCCAATTTCAACAAAAAAAGACCAGAGCACATTGTTTTCCTCTCAAATGGGAAGCCTTGCATTGATATTGCATGACAAAGTTTGCCCTTTAACTGCTGCGCTGAGAGTTACCGCGCTCTTGCGTCATCAGATGCGAACACGTCAGGTCATAAACTTTTACAGTCCCACAATTAGAATTCGGCACAGTGGGGGGCTGCAGCCCTATTGTCATTACAAGGAGATATTGCACATTTGTGTCTGTTTTGTCATCCATATAAAAGATCCTCTGCTGGGTTATGAGTGGGACACTAGTTATTGTGTACCTTCTCCACAATACCAACAGTCAATATGACTCAATGAAAGAAAAGCCTCGTAAAGCTAAATCTTGTAAGATACAAATGAGCTTTTATTACAGTGTTCATAAGCAAACTACCCACAGCCACAAACTTAACACAATAAAGAAATTTATAATGTCATGACAAAGGTGCATGTCATCATGCCCTGGCACACAGGGATGGTAACAGGGCAAAGGGCAAGGAGTGGATGAGAACCCATGTGCAGGGATGAGGGTTTTACTAAGTAATAAAGGTGAATATAACAAAACAAATACAAAACTTTGGGATAACAAAAAGGGAGTGCACGTTTCAAAAAGGGGAAACTGACTGCGGCTACCTGCCCGTGAAGGGGAAAACTCAGCTTTGAATAGAAAGGTAAAACATTCTGAACTAAACAGAAACAGGTGACAACCATTAACGCGAAGGGAACTGAGGATAATTGATTAATTTACTAAGAACAGGCAGCCAGGCATAGGGAGGGATATTGCACATGTAAAGGTCTGCAAACAGACGTTTGATGGTGAGTAAACAGTTGATTCCCGCTGTTGATGTTGGATGCGGGGCGAAGTCCTTATAGCCAAACGACTGGGTCTGAGCTTCTCTGAAGTGGAAGGATTGTGGGTGGGTCGTGGTCAGCAGTGGTGAGTACCTGCCGACAGCGGCCTGAGGAGGGATAAACCACCAATCAGCAATCAGGCTTTAGGTGGCCAAGGCTTACAAAGAGCGAGGGTGACAAACTCTGACCTGCCTGGTCCAAACTGACAGAAAGGCTACGGTGGGTAAAAGTCACAAAAAACTTTCATGATGGGTACGGGATGACAACATATTCAAGAGAGTTACTTAATAAAAAAAATATGGGACTTCAGTCACTGCACCAGTTTGTATTCCAACATACTGCAAGCAGTCTTGCTACATTCACTCAGTCAACATCTCTGCCTCGTGTTATGACAGCAACAGCAAACAGAAACAGGGTCACAGGGTCAAACAGCATCTACCTTCTGGGCGAATACTGTATCCATTCTTCAGAGAATCCTAGCCTTATATTGAGCATGTGTGGCATTGCTGCTAGTCGGTGCTGGTATGGCAGTCACGTTATAGTCTCACCGTCACCATTATGAAACAGTTTGGGGGCAAACATACCAGTGCTCAGCACTTTATCTTCGAAATTCACATGCAAGCAATATTCAAGAAGCAGCTGCAATTGACTGATTAAAATCATGTCTTAAGACCAAGTTCCCCTGAACAATTTATCTTAGTTTATTTTTATTTTCTTTTTAGGTATTTATATATTTATATAATTTATAAAGCTCGCTATACAAGAGCTTATTGTTGTTGCTAATGAACCCAGCAGAACCAGAGGAAAGACGATACGAAGAGATCATGGATTCATTAACACATGAATGAATTGATTCATCGTACCGAAGAAAACA
The DNA here is from genome assembly GCA_029721435.1 of Gymnothorax reevesii. Lineage (NCBI taxonomy): Eukaryota > Metazoa > Chordata > Actinopteri > Anguilliformes > Muraenidae > Gymnothorax > Gymnothorax reevesii. The sequence goes on from CM056578.1 coordinate 100,561,021, forward strand.
GAGAACATATGGCGCAAAACGCCCCGGAGGGTGTACCGAGAGAGAAGAGGGTGAGCCGACGTTTCGCTGTGGGTCTGCAAATCAGGTTTCTCCAGCCATTTTCCAGCTGTCAAAACAGCCGCTGCCATGACTAGCCCTTCCTGGGATTATCAAGTTCAGCGCTGAAGTGAGCTTTAGCCCCCTTGCCTATTCGCCCCCGAGCATAAAACGCTTTTTTAAGCTTCGCGAGCACGGCTCCTTCACACGTGTTACAACAGACAAAAAATAATAAATCAGCCCGAAGCAGCTCCGAGCAGCCCCACAGTCGCATCCGCCCCAAGGTAAGACTGCCGAAGCCCTCAGAGATAGTCTTCTTAATCAACCTCAAGGTTCTCTCTCTACCTTTCAGATTTCACCAAAAAAAAAAACCCTAACATTTCTAAAAAATAAAAAAGGAGTCTATAGTTCAGTTCGGTAAACTCAAAATGTATTTGGATTAAACAAAAAATGTTACTGATATGAAGATGTAATGACATCTTACTTTGCCGGAAGGTTCTGCGCTGGAGGTCCCCCCCTGCCATGGCATAGCGAGAACACACTAAACAACAACAAAAAATGAGGTAAAAGGCTGAACTTCTGAAGACCACCCCCACAATCTCAGACAGAGCAGTACTGATCAGGTGGAGGTGGGAGTGACAGATGACAGAAAAGACATTTCTAACCTTGCACATGAGGCAGCAAATTAAGCAGCGAAGGTGAGGGACCTCAATATGCTTAAATTGACCAGCATATTTCGTTCTGCGTTGTTGCCGCTGCCCGACTGATGTACTCTCGCTGACGCAATCTCAGCTGCATCAGCTAATGTAGACTCACTTCAGTTTCCTGCCTGAACAAATTCCACTCGCTAATGGCTTGCGATTGTTTTCGCCTTACCAAGTGAGGGACTATATTTAAGGGATAATTGTTTCTGGGTTATCGTGTGCCGCATCTATGTCAGACACGCAAAATCCAGGTTCGGACAATGAAGACCTTCTACACTGCTTTGTTGCGCTTGTTCTGCGTTTTGCGTAGAGCCCTGGGGTCAAAATGGAAGGGCCCTTCCATGTGTTTATTCCACAAAGAACAAGTTTATGATCCCCAAACAAATGAGTCAATGAACTCAGCTAAGTGACCTCATTGGGCAGTTTTACCTTCAGACCTGGAGAATGGTATGTGTTTGTATTTGGAGTGAGCAGAGAATTGGGTTTTTGCACGTAAAACTACAGCATTTCAATTACAGGACTTTGCTGCCAAAAACTGCCGATTATGTCAAAGCACTTGACATGACGACATCATACATCCTGACAGAATTGCATGGCCCTGAACATTGGGACGTTTCATATGGGAGGAAAACACCAAGCTTTCACAAGTTTCATTATATCTACAATTTGGCACAGCTCCAATGAAATACAGCTGACATTATGATGAGGATGACCTGCAGTTTCACACAAGACTGACAGCAGCAACATTACACCCGCAGGACAGATTATGCTCACAGTATATACGGAAGGCGTCATTGAGCAACGATTACTTTATACTGATTTGCAGGATCTCCTCTGATGGAATCATGTTTACAGGAAGTTACTGTAATTTATTTAGAGTTCTTATAATTCCTCAATGAAAGAATCCTTATCTCTAAATATGCCTTTTCGAGTCCTACGGTTTTATTATGCAGAATGCTAAATACTGTGCATGAACTCGGTGTTTTGGAGCAGGTATACCTCTGGCCAAAAATGTTTTAACAACCAATCATACTGTGTATATATATATATATATATATATACACACTCACACACACATACAGTAGATATGTTACAGTCAGATTGTGAAATGACTCCTGCTAAATTTCAGACATTTCACAAAAGGACTTTAAAAATTTTAGTAATTTCATGAAATGACTGGTGTCAAAACCTGAATGTGATATATACACATGTATATTTATATGTTCATATACATTCTTTTTGTAAAAGAGAAAATATCAAAATCTTTGCTTTACATGTAAGTCATATTTTCATATTTTATACATATATTTTATATATATGGGTCTGAACATTGACACTCAATCATGAAGGTTCCTTTGGATTAACGACACTTGTGAGTCACTTCTGGTGAAACATTTGGACCAATATGTCCCAAATTAGCTTGATTTTTCAGAACTAGCCAGAAAATGGAAATAATTACTTGATTTTTTTTTTTTTTTTTTGAAATGTGACTTCTTTTTTAACTCAAAAATCCCAGCAGCTACCCAGTGAAATGCAAGATCTTTTTTGCCTACTTTGTATCTGCATCTTACATTAAGTCAAGTAAGGTCATTTAAATAAGGTTTTGAAGAAGCTTATATTTCTTATTCCACTAAAAACATGAACAAAATTATGATTACAGATTCCCAACCTTCTGACAGGTGAAGTACATCCAACTTCTTAACGCATAGCAACAGGCCTCTGTACTGTACTGACCCAGTTTGTTTTCGGCATTTCATTAACACACTCCTGCCCTCTCTTAGACGGAGCTTAAAGACTGTACTGATTTTAGCAAAATAACATCAGTGCAACCACTGAAACCAGTCCAGTGCACCGAACGCAAAGCATCGCTCTGGATTTACTTCACCTTTATTATGATACCAAGATTATTCAAATAGACCGAGTAGTTGCATAGAGAGATACTCGTTTCATTTTGGGCACGTCATTTTCCAGCCAGATGCTCGGGGCAAATGCCATATTTAGATCCGTCAACAGCTTGCAAGCTCTTGTTAGTTCAGTGTTTTGCTATCTATACTCACTCTTACCCTCTTTTTTACTCCCCCTTCTTGTATTCTTTCTTTCCCTCGTTTTTTTTTTACTGTCCCTTTTTTCTAGATGTTCTTCATTCTTTTAATTCCCTTTTTTCCTCTCCTTCCATTGTCTTTCCTCTTGTCTCCAATTCTTTTGCTTCAACTCCGCTGTCCTTTGCCTTAAACTTCAAATACACCCCCCCCCCCATTTTTCCTCTCTCTCTCTCTCTCTCTCACGTTATTCTTGACAGCCGCCATTTCAGGACTTGGCAGTTCTTGTAACTGTGCTGAAAATGTCTGCAGCCTTTCCCGGCAGTCAAAAAAAAGAGAAAAGTTGTGTTGCCTCGGTGTCAGGCGAAGAGCTCCTCACTGCCTTTTTCAGAGCCCCTCTCAGGCATCAAGTGCACTAAAAGATTCTTCAGGGCACAAAGTCAGTTGCTATAGAATGACAAAAAGGAACACGCAGAGAGAAGCAGCGGATATGAATTGTTTGAATGCCCGCTGATCTCGTCTATTTGTCAAAATCATATTGACTTTGTTACACTGGACACATTGCTGTCTGGCCTTTCCAGTCCTCGGCTACGGGGTTACTGGGCTGATTAGCACCGTATCTGTGCGTTGCCATGGATACAGAGCTTGGCTTTGGAGGCAGATAGGTCATTGATCATGGAAATATTCCCTTTTCACCCCTGACTGCGATTCACATGCCACGGCAAGATGACTCCGTAACCGATGACTCCATCGCAGACTGTGGTAACAGTCTACTGAATCCTAATTTGGCCAACACAGGGCCCCATTAACTGCAGGCATGACCAGAGGAAAGCAATACAAAATGACAGAAAAGAAGACAAAATGACGCGTCTCCAGTGGTGCTGATTCCATTGTAGCTTTTATGAACTCTACCTTTCAGTCGAGTGATGGACTTGTTGCCATGTTTAGTGCATCAAAACCGCGAAAGCCTTTTCGGGGAAAAAAAAAAAATAAATATATATATATATATATGCAATTTGCCTTGGCTGCAAACAGCAAAATTCTGTAGAAGTTTTAGCAAAGTGAGTTAAAAGGTTACAAATTCAGATGGGACAGTCAGAATTTACATTAGTTTCTGGCATTTAACAGACACTCTTGGCCGAAGCACACAGCTAATATAACTCCTCTACATTTTCCCACATTTAGCGTATGACCCATTTTTAAAGCTTAAGCAATTCATCAGGCTCAAGTGCTCAGAGTGCAACAGCAATGCTTATTCTCAGAAATCTAACCTGAAGTCTTCAATCTCAAGTTCCCATGGGAGGAGTCAGGTTCAACATTGTATCTCAACACAAAATCCCACCTCACCAGGCCACAGCATTATATTAATTTTTTGGATTTTTTTAAAATTGTATTTCTATTGAACAAGCAAAGAAGAAAATGCAGACAATGTAAATGTGTTTCCTACACCACAGTAAAATTTTCTCTGTTAAAATGAGCTCCTGCAGATTGTACTCTGTATGGTCCAAAGTGAACTCACGTTTACTCTTAATTCTCCACTCTACTAGACAAGCCCTTGATGTGTAAATATGGTCGAAATAGTCGAAAAGTGCTCATATTAAGTCCCATCAAATTTTAAAAAATTATTTCATATTTCAAAACTAAGGGGCATTCACTAGAGTGCACACCTTCACCACACCATATATCTGCACTTGTGGTTAGAGAATATGTTCCAGATCACTTACAAAATTAAATCAACTCTTCCTTGGACTGCCACTGATTATCCTGCCAAATTTTGTGCCAACCGTCGGCAACTTTTTGAGTTATCCTGTCAGAAATGTAAGACAGACCCGCATTCGACAGATATATTCTCATTCTCCTGCATCCAGAATCCAGAATATGTTCCGGATCTATCCCAAAGTTGAATCAACTCATCCTCGACTACCACCTATCATCCTACCAAATTCCGTGCCGAACCGTACATAACTTTATGAGTGATCCTGTAAATACGTAGACAAACAAACATGGGTGAAAACCTTAACTCCTTGGCAGAGGTAATAAATTTTGGAATGAAAAAAAATAAAAATGCATATTATGATGTGCATACCAAAAACGGCAGAATAGACTCAGCAGAACTTTGCTGCAGAGGGTGTAGGTGTCGCCGAAACGATCTATTCCGACGGAGGTGGTGATTTATAGTAACTCTGTGATTGGCTGAGAATTAAGTTAGGCTGATTACTTGAGTAAAATGTGACGAGACCTTGGGTTGAAAAGGTTCAGCCCCATTTCATTCCAGCTTCTGAGAGAGGACAATCTTTACAAGTGCAAATAAATTTATGGAGAAGTAATCATCTTTTCATACTTTGTGTACGTATACTGTCGGTCAAAAAAATGACAGAAGACAATGTATGTTTTAAGTTCTGACGAAATTTTAAAAGCAACTGGACGCCCAATAGGCATACACTCAGGCTACCCTTGACCTAGATGGAAATGGGTAGTGACCTTGTGTGTCGCCTCATTTTCATGATGTGATACCCAAACTCTTCTTTGTAATTTTCAGTTCTCAATATAGACGATACATAGGCAAAATGGTGGACTTAGACTCAAGCTACCTTACAGGTAGCCAGAGTAACAATGTAGTACACCTGAATTTGTTTAGCTATCAGAACGATCTAAAGATATGCACCACAACGTCATCCCATTTACTAAAGTTACACTTAACAAAACCATTCGTCCAATCAGACAACAGGGCTACTTGTACTCAATTTAAATTTATGGTGTTAACACTATTTAATCTCAACGCTCAATCTCATGCTCCTGACACAGCTGCGCTAGGGTGTTATTCGAGCTGGTTCTCATAGTAACTCAATGCTGAGGGTAAAATAGAATGCAGATCATTATTTTATACATTCAGAAAAAAACACAACAACATTGCCTACATGCAAGAAACTGCTAGCCACAATCAGAGAGGTGCTGTGACTGTGGGTGAAAAGAGGGAGAGAAAATTAGAGATAAAGTAAAAAAAAAAAGAGGAGGGTGGTAGAAAGAGACTGTAGAGAGAAGACTGCAGGGTCCAGCCCCCACTGTTCCCCTTCACAGTTGATCGCAGACATGATTTCCGCTGCGGTTTTACGAGGTGCTTGACCAACCGGAGCCACTAACAGGTTCACCCTAGCATTCTACCAGCCATATTTTGTTCAGACAGCAGCCGGTAGCTGTCCTGTAATTGGTTTTAATGGCTCATCTGCTAGCAAAACACACACAAAGGTCCAGCGACTGTCGCTACAAGCAACATCCGCCGGCACTGGCACACTGGGCCTCTCGAATACCCCCCTCGCCCACCCTAACCTCCCTCCTGCCCTCACCCAATATCTCCACGGAGATAATTTAACCACTCTGAGTCAGCCAGGTCACACCTGGGTCCGCTTAAAGTCGCGGCAGCAACTGTAAGCTTGATTTACGTTTGCGGCGCACTTGTCCACCACCATTTTGTCAGACTCGCGAGACCCTGTGAGTGTTCAACGGACACGTTTCGCTCTTTAGCTTTGGTGAATGTCAAACACATTTTTGTGCCAGAATGCGCACAATAGCAGCAGTATCGCATTGCAATACAAGCCTATAGGACACGCTACAGGGAACCTGTAGGAGGCAAGTCTCGAAAGGAAAACGCAATCATGGACAGTTTGTTTTAATGTTTAGCTGGTACTTGAGAGAAGACGGGACAGTTTTGCCCCACTTTGGAATCAGAAGTTTAAATAACACATCTGTTAGGCAGCCACGTACAGTAAATACTGAAAGAGTGATGTAAAGAAAAAAGTTAATTGCTATTCATTGGATGTTATACAAGAATGAGAAGTTTTTGTATTGCATGCACCTGGAAAACACATCCACAAGAATATGATACACCAACACTGCTATTAACTGGCACCTTTTTTGCCAGTTATTTTAACTGTGATTTTACAATCAGTTTACAACAGAGGTTCCGTGTATGTTAACTGTTAAACACAGTTAAATGCGCAGGACTCTACTTAAAATTATAATAACAAGGAGTAAATGTGTTAATTTAACTGTTAAATTCAATCCTGATTCAATTCAAACCAGTGTATGAAATCGGCTAAAGGAGGTCAGCCTACCCTTTTTAATAAATTCTTTAAAAATGACAGAAACTATTCAAGTAAAACTCCTGTTTGTTTTCCCCTAAATGAATAAATACATAAATTAGTGCAAGTTTGGCCTCATACAGCTATTCTTGTACGATGCATTTCAGCAAAACTAGGCGTTTCTCGACTCGACTCACGATTCAGCCCTATGCCAATGTTTAACGACACACATCAGGCAGACTCTGTGTTAAAAGCCCCATACTGTACATGCTGTACCACTGAGAGGAGGTTAGGGCCATTTGCACAATTCACCAGGTCTGAGGAGGGGTCGTAAATCTCCGGGGCTGCAGAGGCTGGGCAGAAATGCTGGGATGAAAAAAAGAAGAGAAGGAAGAGGGAGGAGAGGTGGACCTGAGGCTCGGGGGGGGGGGGGGGGGCACGAGACACAGGACGTAAATCCTGAGAGGGAGACGGACCGTGGGACACGGACACAGAGAGGAAGAGAGAGAGAGAGAGAGCAGGGTCCCGTTTCATGTCCTTGTATTTACATTACGCTCCATTACGTTTGTGGTTTACATTGAAGAAGCCATTTAAAAGCCCTTCAGCACTAATCCATGGCAGTTTTTTTTTTTCTTAAAGGATAATTACCATGAAATATAACATGTTAAATAAGTACACAAAAATGTTAAAAAATTATATAAAAATAAAACCTAGAAAAGCTATTCCTCCACATATCACCATGTCTAGTATACTCTGTCTCATCGATTGTGCTTTTATCCTTTTTCAATAAATAGCATTCATTTCAAAAAACCCTACAGAGGAAAAAAATTCACAAAATCTGCCAAACTCTTCCTACTAATGAAAACTGAGGTCAAGTAGCAAAAATACACAAAATACATGAGACACATGACCCTAAAGTGGCCAATGAATCATCGTTTTCATTTTTTGGTGCATACAGGTTCCAAATCATCACGTACAGTTTTTTTTGTAATTCTGAAATCTCTCAAGCTTGGTGCCTTGATTGTTATGTCGAGAGGAAGCTCCCATATCTGCAGAAACAAACATCTAAAATCTTGGGATGCAGTTTTATCAACATGCTATTAAACATCAGGACCTTAGTGTGCAGAGGACTTGGAATTGTGCCATATCACAGATTTCCGATTCATAGCATATTCCTCCATGGAAAAAAAATAATGGGACTTTCATTTCATCTTTTGTCTAAAAGTCTGTGATTTAAGCTTTTCAGACTTGGAAGTCTTTATTCAGACACATTTGACTCTTCAATGGCAATGGATGCATGGAGTTCCAAGGCCAAAATACCACAATTAACACCAATAAAGGTAACTATGGTAGCTTTACAATAGTATGAAGAAGAAAAACGAGGAATTCAACAGCTATTGGCAAGGAGAAGTAAAAAAAATTCAGCCCTGAGTGTTGTTGAATACTTAGCTGGAAGCAATTTACTTCTTTCACAAAAAAAAAAAAAAAACAACTTTTAGAACACAAAAATTACGAGCCAAACAAACATTTGCCATGAAACAGCTGAATGCCATCATTTCTTTCAAAGGATTCAAAAAAACCTCATTCAGTGGTCAAATCAACTACAGAATTTTCTGGGCCAGTGGTCCTCAAACCGTTATGGAGTGATAATTCGACATTTCAGGCCTTTCGAGGCAGGCCTATGCCCTCAGCATCCAGGCATGGAGCTCTTGAGACCGAATGTAGCTGCTCACCTTAATTCCATAAGGACTGCATTACAGCTCCAGCCTCGGATGACGTAACCAACTTTCCTAAGCAGTCGATGGGAGCTTTGCTTGCAAATGCAAGCACAGAGCCACAGCCTCCCAGTTTCCTATTCACTGGACCCAAACCAGTCCTGAGGGATCTCAAGCACTGAGCCAGCGCTGCCCTCACCAAATACTCTGCTATAGCACTGCTACAGTAGCATGTGCCATAATGCTAAAGAAATCCAATGATTTCCTTTTCTTAATTTTTGATTCATAGTAGCAGCCAAGGAGGCCTCCGGCTCTGTGTTCCACAAACCAGTGACTCACCCTGTTTCCGGTCCTAGACTGCGTCTGAATCACTGCACCTGCTGACCACTCGGTATGTACAAGTTGTGCGCTGTGGTTGTTATGCGTGCTGATTCAGCACTTTCCCAACTCGTCATATAGCAATGCTATCTGACCAAACATAAATATGCAACAAAAAAGGAGGCCTTTGATGTCCTTGTTTAATGCTTAGGGTCAGGATTTGGGTTAAGGCTTAGGGGTTAGGGTTCGTTTTAAAGGGGCATCAAGTAAGGACGCCAAAAACCTCCTTTTTTTTGTTGTAAATCGGTCAGGTAGCGTCGCTATATTACGAGTCGGGATGAGACTGGTCTCGCTGATTCCTACACAGCTGTTATTACAGACTCCCATAGATTTGCTCACTAGTTGTTGATCCCCCTAATTCATCACCTCCATTAGTGTGGGATGAAACTAATTTTAGTGCTATAGACAATGAACCTGGTGCTCGCTAACAAACAACAATATTGCAGTACAGATACGTATGTGTTAATCAGGCACCCATGTTGAATGGGAGAGAGAGAGGGGAACAGAGAGGGACAGAGAGAGAGAGGAAGAGAGAGGGACAGAGAGAGAGAGAGAGGGGGGGGAGAGAGAGGGACAGAGAGAGAGAGAGGGGAAGAGAGAGGGGAAGAGAGAGGGACAGAGAGAGAGAGAGAGAGAGGGGAAGAGAGAGGGACAGAGAGAGAGAGAGAGCCCAAAGACAGTTCACAGTGTCCTCACATCAGGTCATCAGCAGGCACAGAACAGGCTCCTGGCCACAGCTGTGTGCTGAGAGGAGAGGGTGGCATCGAGGCATTGGAAATGACCTGTAACTAACGCACATTCATTGGGCAGATTTGGGCATTTCGGGGCTCTGGTAAGACTTATATCTTGCCTAAGCACAACTAAGAGCTATTGGTCTATCACTTTATGCCAATTAATTTTTTAATTACACGTAATGAAATGTTTTATAGAACTTCAATAATACATGATAACATAAATAGTGTGTTGCTCATTTATTTTCCAGTATTGCAATATACCTTCTCTGAATTTTTAATTAAATACTGCAGATACAATTATGAAGAAAAGTTGAGTCAAATTCCAATCACAAAATTGACTCTGACATTATTATTATGTTGTTCTTGTTCTTGTTGTGCAGTATTTTTCAAGAGGAGCTTCCTTCAGTAAAATGTACGTTTTCCGATCAAAACATTTATGTTCCTCTTGCACAATGTTTTCTTTGACCAGGCCAAATGCATTCTGCTTCTGCTCATTTGCTGTGTTGGAATAACTGCCTCACCATTGCAGCCAAGCTCAATATTTTCTCTGTTCATGAAGAGAGATCCTAAAATTAGTCACAAACTACAGTAATAAAGTGCATAAATATTTATTTAAGAAGCACTGACAAACATACAGTCTCTTGATGAATGGTGCTGCTGCAGACATGCCCTTCAAAGCAGGATAATAATACATCAGAAACTTGAGCAAAGGCATCATTAATCACTTATGAATATGTAAGTATAGCTGGTGAGCCATTTGTGAGGTCATAAGGAGCATTGAACACTGCACTCTCAGATGAAGTGCCACCAGCTTTTTCATACAGTTCATTGTAGGGAAAAACACACTATGCACAAACACTTCTGCCATTTTTTTTTTTTTTTTTTTTAAATTTGGCATCTCCAATCCCACCCGAATCTGGAATGCCCAATTGGGGAACTATGTACAAAGCTTGCTCGTAAGCGACCCCTTGCTGCCAACTCAGGATAGTGAAGACAGTTCACGGCTCTCCTCCGAAGCACGTGCCTGTCAGCCACTGATTCTTATACACTCGCTGGTTGAATCTTCGCAAGTTCAGAGCGAGGGCGGAGGATACCCGGACATGAACCAAGCCGGAGTCTTCCTGACGAGCGCCCGTCTGGCCAACAGGAGGCGCTGGAGCAACGAACAAAGCTGTTATCGAATACCCAAATCCAGCAGTCCCTTCCCAATTTGTAACCCTGCAGCGCGATAGCCAATTGTGCGCTACTCTGAAAAAGCTGCCGACCCCTGCCGGTGGATACGCCGAGGCTCGAACCCGCGACGTGGTGATCACCTCTGCACTGCAGCGCAGTGCCTTAACCGTGTGAGCCACCCGGCAGCCTACTTCTGCCATTTTGACATGCAAACTGGGAGATAAAAATGGAATTATAAGTGAAGTAAAATAGAATAAAATCTTCAAAAATTGTTCCGTTATCTTCTGTTTTGCATCATAAGGTCAGGCTACAATGACCTGTGACTCATTCTGAGCATTAAAAATGAATTAAGTGCAATGAAATTTTTCTTATGCATGAAAAAAAAAAAATTGTGACCGACTTTGTATAAATAGTTCAAGGATAGCAAAGGAAAGCAACTATCCAGCTGAAGTCTGATATTCATGTTGATAAAGCCACTTAAACACTTGTGCACTTAAGAACTCCACTGGGCAGGCAGACAGGTCTTTACAGGACATCAGATATAGTGTAATCTGCAGTAGATCAATCTTCCCAACACTTACCATGCACACCTGCGTACATGACCGAACAATGGAAGTCCAGGATATGGCCTTCCACGACTGGATATCGGAGCCTTGTAAAGAGCAGGTGTGGGAGCAGATTAAAGCCAAAGAGATCCGAGAGAGGTGTTGAAAACATATTTAGAGAGGGATGAGGGAGTGCCTTTACCTGCCTGCAGTTCAGGTAATTACACTAACAGTGTTATCTGGTACAAACTGCAACCTGTCAATAGGCCCCGAGGCACTGCACATAGCTACTAGAGAAGGGGTGTGATGGGGGGCGGGCGGTTCAAGCAGGTACAGCTGTCAGCTGTTTGCAGTGCTATCGAGGGTGCTAGCACAGTCATGGATTTTGCTCACTATGATATGTTAGTAGGGTTGCCACCCATTCCGTATTTTAAGGAATCGTTCTGTAATTGGAAAAAATTTGTTGCCTTCCTTGACGACTCAATACGGAACGCCATTTGTTCCATATTCATATCTGAGTAATGAAATCAATAATGGGGAAAAAACATTGACGAACAAATTTTCTTAATGAAGAACTTAACAAAAGTGGCCGCAAGTTAAACAAATTAAATATAATGCAAAATGGTCATTTTTTTCGCTTAGCTTCGGTTTGCGTGTCCAGAACTGAATCTGAAGGAAAGGTACAAGTGGGACCCAAGCTTTAAGGAGGCTCCCGGAAGATGATCAAATAAGTCTGCGGCGATATCAAATCTCTAATGTAGACCACCTGAACACCCACAGTTGACAAAGTACCATTTCATGTCAAGTGTTGGAGGAGTGAACGTAGCTACGCAAAATTTATAGTAGATTTCCGTACACTTTCGTCAATTCGCTGAGGAACACATATCCACCTGAGGATCAAAAGAGGAAAAAAAATCAACTATAAGCCAGGAAAAGAAAATATGTCAGTGGTTAGTGGTATAGATAAAGACCAATTAATACACATTTTTAAAAGTGAAAATACAAATTGCCATTCTATAAAATGTTTTTTGATTGATTTTGTGACTGTTTGCCCTGATGGCAACCAGGCTATTCTCGCCTTATGCATTTTCATACCAAAACCTGAAGCCACCTAGCACGGTGGACCTAATGAAGTAGCTGGTGAGCAGTCAGTGTGTGTGTGTATGTGTGTGTGTGTGTGTGTGTGTGTGTGTGTGTGTGTGTGTGTGTGTGTGTGTGTGAGTGTGTGTGTTTATGTATATATACAGATTTATTCTGATAGGTTAGCCTATTATATTGCTGTAATATCTGCCATCTCAACTGCTTCTTCCTCATCAAATTTGTGGTGGGGTTGGAGTCTACCCAGGCCAACAGTGGGAGAAAGGCAGGAATGTTCCCTGGACAGCTCACCAATCTGTCATGGGGTTCGCGCACCATTAACTCGCGCAATCATAGCAGTTCACCTAGCCTGCATGTTTTTGGCCTGTGGGAGGAAATTTGAGTACCGAAATGAAAACAGGGAGAACATGCAAACTTTATTTTTTTAAAAATCACTTGTGAACATTAATTTAGTAATATAAAATAAAAAGTACTCATGACAAAGTGATAAAAAGCATATTGCACTTGTGCTCAAAAGTTTGCATACCCTGCCAGAATTTGTAAAATAGATAACATATTTTTAAAGAAAACATGAATGCCAGGCAAAACACATTTCTTTTATTATCCCCCGCCAACACGGAGTGTGAGGGGGATATAGGTAGGTTTGACCTCCGTCCGTCCGTCCGTGCGTGTGTGCATGCGTCCGTCCATCCGTCAGAGAGAAAGCGGAAAACTTTTCTCAGAAACTATTACAGATAGGACAACCAAATTTGGTGTGTAGCTTCAGACCATAAAGGCCTTGATGGAGTTCGAAAATAAAAAGCACACAATTGGCGGGGGATGTTGTTGACCGTGTCGACTTGTTTCACATTGGATTAATATCCAACTATAGGTTATGCAGAATGGCACAATCATCAAATAAAACAAAGCAATGAGGGAAAAAAATGAATTGAACCCTGTTCAAAAGTGCGTATACTCTTAGTTCTCAGTACCGTGTATTGCCCCCTTTAGCATCAAAAACAGCATGTAGTCTTTTGTGATATTTGTCAAGGTCCCTAATTCTCTCAGGCAGTGTAGTGTAGTTCTGCCCAATCTTCCGTGCAAAATTGCCTCCAGCTCCTGCAAATTATTTGGACGTCTTGCAGGAACTGCATGTTTGAGATCTCCCCAAACCGGCTCGACTATTTTGAGGTCAGGAGACTGTGATGGCCACTCCAGAACCTTCACCTTTCTCCTCTGTAACCACTGGATGGTTAACTCGGTCTTGTGCTTTGGATCATTGTCATGCAGCAAAGTCCAAGTGCGTCCCATGCACAGCTTTCGTGCTGAAGAATGCAAATTGTCTGTCAGTATTTTCTGATAGCATGCTGCATTCATCTTGCCATCAATTTTTACAAGATTTCCTGTGCCTTTAGAGCTCACACACCCCCAAAACATCAGAGAGTCGCCATCGTTCTTCACAGAGGGAATGGAATATTTTTCACCATGGGTCTTGCTGACGGCTCTCCAAACAGAGCACTTCTGGTTGTTAAAAGTTCTATTTTGGTCTCGTCACTCCAAATGACAGTGTTTCAGAACTTCTGAGGTGTATCAAGGTCAAAACCTTGATGCAAGGTTACAATTTAGGCAAGATTTTTGTGGGATTGGTGCAATAATGGCTTTCTTCTAGCTTTCTATATCCTTTCCCACCTTTGAAAAGTTGAAATACCTTGTCATGAAGGTCCTTAGACAGTTCTTTTCTGCTCCCCATGACTCAATGTCCAGCCAGATCAGTGCATCCCCTCGGGGGCTAACAAACTCGATGACTATACACAGATACTAGTTACAATTTAAAAAGCCACATGCATGGACAATTAACCCTTTCTAGCCATTTAAACCTGAGTGTGTCACCTTGAGTGGGCTACCTAGGGACTTGGGGGGCAGGGAGGTGAGTGAGTGTTACACTTAGGGAAATGCAGACTGCCCCGATGGAAGCTGACGGCGTTACATGCACTATTGATTATATACTTTTAGAGGATATTGATAATATAAAAAGCGTAGTGGGGGCCTCGAAGCTACGGCCGCATGGGAAACCAAGGAAGAAGAGCATTAGTAATAACGTGAAATGTTTTTATTTAAATGCAAGAGGGATAAAAAATAAATTTCCAGAGCTTGAGGCTGTTATGATTAGTGAAGGCTATGACATAGTTGGGATTACAGAGACATAGCTTAGTGAAGAGGATGGAGATGAATATATTATAGAAGGTTATAAGCTCTTTAGAAAGGATAGACGAATAGGCGAGGAGGGGGCGTAGCAATCTATGTGAACAAAAACATAGATGTACAGGAAATTCCCGAAATCGAACATTTCCTGCCCTGTGAAGATATCTGGGTCAGGCTGATTGGCAAACACGAGACAGGTTTAAACAGAGGAGAATGCTATCGATCACCAGCTTTGGACAGTACAGTCAATGAAATGCTTTTTAGGAGGATTACGCAAGCTTGTAGAGGTGGAAGGACTATTATTATGGGAGACTTAAATTATCCTGATATCAATTGGGAAATGGTGAAAGGACAGGGTAGGGGGGAGGAAGAATTTCTAGATGTTATAAATGATAATTTCTTGGTGCAGTATGTTAATAAACCTACAAGAGAGAAGGCAATTTTAGACTTAGTGCTCTGTAATGACCCAGATAGAATTAGCAATGTTGAGTTACTGGAGCCACTTGGAAACAGTGATCACTCTGCTGTTAATTTTGATGTTTCATGGGAAGTTAAAAAGGTGTATTCAAAACCAAAAATTTTCAATTTTAGGTGAGCAAACTTTGAAAGGATGAGCTCATATCTAAGTGAAATAAAATGGGAGACACTCCTGGACTGTGAGTCCGTAAATGAGATGTGGTGAAAATTTAAGGGGGTTTTACTTGAATCACAATGTAGATTCATTCCAAAGGTGTCCAAAAGTAAGCTGAAAAAGCAGAATCCTCAGTGGATGACCAAAACTATTCATAGGATTTTGAGGGAAAAGAGGAATCTTTATAAGATGTACATAAAGGATAACAATGAGAACACTAAGGCCGAATACTGTAAAATGGGGGCTGTGATCAAAAAACAGCTGAGGAATGCTAAAAGACTGTATGAAAAAGAAATTGCAGAGAGGGCAAAAACTAACCCTAAGCACTTCTTTCAGTACTGTAGCAGAAAAAGGAAAGTTAAAGAGCAGGTTATGTGCATAAAGAATAAAAATGGATCGCTGCTATATGATAACAAGGATACTGCGGATGCCTTAAACAGTTACTTTGTTGAGAATTTTACCTCAGAGGGGGTCTTTATTTGGCCAGAGGGCATGTTAAATGCTCAAAATTATTTCGCATAAATTGAGGTTCGGGATAACGAAGTATTAGAAAAGTTGCATAAACTAAAGGCAGATAAGGCGGCGGGTCCTGATGGCTTATATCCTAGAGTGCTCATGGAAGTTGGTGAGATCATCTTTAAGCCGCTACCTGCCATCTTCAGACGGTCTTTAGAAACTGGAGAAATACAAAATGATCGGAAACAGGGCAATATAATACTATTGTATAAGAAAGGGGACCGTACCGAGCCAGGAAATTACAGGCCAGTCAGTTTAACTTGCATTGCGTGTAAAATATTGGAATCTATCATGAAAGATGAGCTCGTATTATTTCTTGAATGTAACAGTATCTTGAGGGATAGCCAACATGGTTTCTGTAAGAGAAGGTCATGTCTGACAAACCTTCTGGAATTTTTTGAAGAGGCCATTAAGACTTAAGACCAGAGCAGGGCTTATGACATCCTATACTTGGATTTTCAGAAAGCATTTGATACAGTATCGCATAAGAGACTAATTTTTAAAATGAGCTCCATTGGAGTTACAGGAGGTATTCTGGAGTGTATTCAAAAGTGGTTACAGGACAGGAGTGGTGGTCAGTGGTATCTCATCTGAGCTAGGTATGGTGGGGAGTGGTGTACCCTAGGGATCAGTGTTGGGACCCCTGCCGTTCCTCATCTACATTAATGACCTTGATAGGAATATTGAGAGCAAATTAGTTAAATTTGCAGATGATACTAAATTGGGGGGTTCGGCAAATAGTTTAGGGTCCACTAAAGTGATTCAGGATGATTTGGATCGTATCCCGAATTGGGCAGAAATGTGGCAAATGAAATTTAATGTAGCAAAATGTAAAGTTGTACATGTAGGTAATAAAAACATTACACGGGATTACTTCATGGGAGGTTTAAAACTGGAATGTGCTGTACACGAGAAAGGAGTGATTGTTGACCAAATGCCTACCAGATGCATTGTAGCAGATTGTAGTAACGTATCCAAAGATGGAGTCAGCCTTCATCGATTTCTAAAAGATGAAAAAATAATTAAAATTTGGGTGAAACTAACTTGGGTAAAATGGCAAGGACCAAGCAACCATAGTGTGATTTGCAGCGACCACTTCAACGATTCCGACTTTGAGGATAAAGGGTTTTGGTCTGAGTTCACGATGAAAAAGAGGAGAAAACTCAAGCCAGATGCTATCCCGAAAATCAAAAGTCCATTCGAGTAGAGAATCACCGAGGAAAAGGGGAGAAAGAAGAGCAGACCGGGCACTGAAAAATGGAAGAAAATGAAGGTAGGCTGCTAATGCACAATTATATGCGTTAGCTACGCCAGCGCTTCAGCAGGGCTTTCGTTTTAAACACTATAGAGCTTAATAGAGGGCTGGCTGTGGCTAGCACTTAGCAGGCTTTGGGTAGCATTCCACACATTTAACGCCTTCTCTTCGCCAGCGCTCTATTAAGCTGCTTTCACACCGGACGCGAAATGCGTGTATTTGCGTCTTTGCAATGACTTTTGAATGAAATTCGTTTCGCGTCCAGTGTGAAAGCGCTTCCCCCTAGCAGCTGCTGCGCGCCTATTTGCATGCTGCTGCTGTGTCTTGACTCGTCTCGTATTCTAATCTTTTTCTCTTCGTCAGATCATATTATTGTTTTACTGTAGCCTGACCAAATGCCGTACATAATCAAACAAGCTTGTTGGATATCAGCTCTGGAAAGCGTAATGAACAAAGTCAAATCGACATCAAAGTGTAGCACGCAGTTTGGCAAACTCGCGAACAGCTGATCGAGGAATTAAGATTAATTAGTTAATTATATGGGTCATACACTTTTAAAACGCAGTACTTATGTCGTTATAAATGGAGAGCCAAACACCTGGATAATGCGTTTTTTACAGTAGCTTTCGCAGACGGCAAACGTGAGAGAACCATGGCTCACTAGCCCATTTAGTGCGTCTCTGATTGCCCCTTAAGAAAACCAGTGTAAGATTGAATAAAAAAAAATATACATATTGCAAATTTTTCTTTTGCTCATAAAGTAAATCCTATCAGATTTGAAGTTACTAAGCACTGGGGCGACAAAAACATGAAATGAAGTGATCAAAATTATATTTTTACATGCAGTTGTACATACTGGCTATGCAGCACATTGGTCCTGAGTTCTTTATATGACGTTGCGCTAAGAAAGGGTGGCATAATCAATTGTACCGATTAAAAAGGGGCGTTCCCAGGGCAAGTAGAAAGTTACTAATTACTCCAAAATGGTTTGATATTATGGGAAATGACTGTTTTTTTTCTGGATGAAAAATTACATAATGAGAGCGTGTTTGTGAAATTTCGCCCTCTAGACGCTGTAGTTCCTTTAAATTGAAAGATGTCTTGAACTTAGCCTGATGAAGTCTTCTCCAAAAATCATTTTCAGTCTGTAATGCTGAAAAAAAAATCTGATCTGTTAAGTTCAACACATCTTTCAATTAGAAATAGTGACTCAAAGTGTGCTCTGCCAAAAGGTTGAGCAGGCAGTTAAAGGGTTAAATAAAAGGCAAGGTTTTTGAATGAGTCATATTTTCAAAATAAGTGGCTACATTTCTCAAATTCAGTTAGGATATGCTAACTTTTTAGCAGAACACAGTATTTCACGACGATGTGGAGGTATTTTTTTCAGTTGGCACGGTCCCCGTAACCACCCACCCCCCGTCCCGTCCCTTATTTTTAGTTGTCAAAGGTGGCAACCCTGTATGTTAGCCAGACACATTCGGAACGTGAAGAATTAGCCATCTGTCGAATCATCCTCCTTAAGCTCTCCGGCTGCACTGTAAGCAAGCATCCGTGTTCAAATTGTTTGAAAACCTAACATGATTATACCAACAGAAATACTGACACCTTTCTATGGGCTGCCGCTACGATATAGCCAACCGCAGATATCGGTCATTGCAAAACTGCACCTCCAAGAGCGGTCGAGATTGCTTATCAACTGGACATTTACGATCACACGTCTGCCAGAAGCAGGTGAAAAATTTCAGGTAACACCCAAAAATTCGAGATTGGGAGAGACTGGACAGCTGCATGTCTCCAGTCGAGTTTTTAAGTGAACACAATTGGGGAATTTTAGCCCACATCTGTCTTCTAGTACGGCTGTTGCACATCGAAATAAATATGTTAATTCAAAAGCGGAAACATATGAATTACCCTATGAGTCACTTCACTTCCACTTCATGGAGCCTAACCTACAACCACCAAGCAGGTGGAGTCAGCGGTTAAATACCAGGTAATTTATGAGCGGTCATACACCCCATTGTAAAATGAATTGCGATAAAAACCGTTAACTCAAATCAAGTTTTTCCCTAGACCCACATTGCTCATATGAGAAAAAAAATATCCTGCTGCACCCGTAGACGCGGCGATGATTTATAGCCGCTTTAAAACTTTCAGTAAATGGTGGGTGGGTTTTTATCAGATTTGACTTTGCTAGACAATGATAGCCTAGCCAAACCAACCATGAGCCAGAGGCAGAGATGCTAAATTACGCCTGTCCTGACCTGAACCTGTCATGAAACACTGGGTCCCATCAGACAGGAAGCAGAACTCCTCTCATTGCTGCTTTCCTTTGTCATTGGTCATGAATCTTGCACTTTCTCTCCACAGCAGGAGGGAGAGTCACAGAATGAAGCAGGTGAGTCACTGCTAAGAACAAATAAGAGATGTAGATGGTGCCAGGGGCACATGAGGTGGGCGGTCTGCCAATGTTCAGGACACAACTCATTGTTCACAACAAAAGAAGCCTCTGTCACTATGCCTCTGGGCCAATAACTCCTTCCTGATAAACATTAAAATGTTCAGAGTGAAATCGACACTTACCGAGCCTTACTCCCTCTCTTGCAGGAGAGGGCTCAAATGGACTCTGCAAGTGTATATTTTACACTGTCACAGAGTGTTCCCAAGAAATGAAGGCAGCAGATTAAATGAAAAACGTAGCCAGTCAAGAGTTGCACGCCATTGGCCTGCCCGTAGGGGGTCATTAGGCATGCTCCCGCAGATTTTATTTATTTATTTATTTATTTTGGTGCATTCTAGTGTACCTTAGACAGCTTGATGCATGCAGTTTTCGGAGGAAAATTTTAGGATTTTCCAGTCAGAAGTTGAATCTCCTTAATTAAGCAACATCCTACAATTTCAATCAAAATACTAACTAGCACGACAAACACCAGAATATTTAGTCCTAAAAGCAAGCATAAACTAAGCTGAAGACCACAGCAACTATTTCATTGAAGCATTTATTCTATATTATTATTCATTCTTTATCTCACATCTGTAGCCCGTTATACCCAGTAGTATTACAAACTGTACAAAATAATTAACATTCCCTAACAATTAAACTTTTAATTCAGTATTTTAGCTTTTATCATTTACGATGACATGTCTTCTGTTAAATGTCTTTGGCTTTTTCTCTGGCGCTCTGTTTGCCATTTGTTATCATAAAAAAATATTCTATAGCAACAACGTGTGCGTAAAATATCGACTTTGATGGAGTTTTCAAGGCAATATCGATGTGATAAAAACAGCGAAACACACACTGTGAACAAACAGAGCTCAGGTTAACTGTGTTGATCAACCGGCTGAGACGACACTGGGTGTGCACTTCACAATGATTCAAGTAAGAAAGGATTATCCTATCTTTTATTGTCTTTTTTTTTTATTTGGCATCTCCAATCTCACCCAAATCTGTAATGCCCAATTGGTGAACTATGTACAAGGCTTGCTCGTATGCGACCCCTTGCTGCCAACTAAGGATAGTGAAGACAGTTCACAGCTCTCCTCCGAAGCACGTGCCCGTCAGCCACTGCTTCTTATACACTCATTGGTTGAATCTTCGCAAGTTCAAAACGAGGGCGGAGGATACCCGAACATGAACAGACTTAGAATCTTCCTGATGAGCGCCCGTCTGGCCAACAGGAGGCGCTTGAGCAACGAACAAAGCTGTTTATTATTTATTTTCCCTTACCCGGCAGTCCCTTCCCAATTTGAAACCCTGTCACGCGATGGCCAATTGTACGCTACGCTGAAAAAGCTGCCGACCACTGCCGGCTGGTACGACCGGGGCTCGAACCCGCGACTTGATAGTCACTTCTGCACTGCAACGCAGTAACAGAGTGAGCTATCCGACAGCTTCTATCTTTTATTGTCTTGAACTCGAAAGTGAAACACATAATTACTCGCGGCAGGAGCAGTTCCTTGTTGAACGGCAAAATCGAGAACCATGGCGTCTGCGATAGAAGAGGGAAACCCCCCTCCCAAATTTGTCTATCCTGATACATTTTCATGAAAACAGTGAAACAAACGAGTAAGCTCATGTATACAAAAAACAGGCTGTTAGGTAATCAAAGTGATCGCTATCATTGTAAACTGCTCACCCAGTATCGTCTCGGCAGGTGAATCAGCACAGTTAACCTGAGTTCTGTTTCTTCACAATATGTTTTTTTGCTCTTTTTATCGCATCGATATTGCCTTGAGAACTCAAAGTCAATATTTTTTCACACATGTGGTTGCTATAGAATATTTTCTCACATACTTTGTCAGTTTGAAACTTCATAACGCAAGGAGCAATGTTTAATCACGGACGATAATTACCGGGTGAGCTCGAAGATTTCCAGTCTTCAGCAATGGGAAGTGATGCGCACAGTGAACCAGAAACTGCTCCTGCCGCGAGCAATTTTGGGTAATGTAGGATCGGTGGATAGGCGTTTACTTCATCAGCGCTCATGGGCCAACCTCTTAACAGAATTAAATCACATCCATTCAGTTCATTGCCTTGAAATTACCCTTATTTATGAAGGATATCAGTCATGTTTGCCTGCAATACACCTCGTACTTCTTTTTGGATGGCATCTTTCGGCTACCTACCAAATGAAATTTAAATATTTTCAGAAAATAGAGCGACGCAAAGAGTTCATATGACATGCAAGATGTCACTGGTTGTCGAAATAGTTCTCGGGTAATCACAGTGCGGCTACGAACAACGTTTCAATACATCAGCAAAGAGAAGGTAAATCGGCCAAATGAAAAGCATTTATCGCCAAAACTCATGTAAGAACTTTTAAATTAGTTAGGAATTAGTTAGCAGAAGAGGATCGAGTAATTGGCGATTGGCGAAATGGCCAGGGCTCAAAGAATACCCTGCACTGTCAAGTTTCATTTAAAGGTGCACAATGCAAGTTTGTTTAGATTCTGTGCAATTATATTTTTGTCTCAATTCGCCGACATCTTTCCACGATCCACGCTAGCTGCCTGCCCCTAAATTCACTGTAAAAAAAAAAAAAAAAAAAAAAAACCCGGGCTCTGGAGACCGCACAAGCATCACAAACTGCAAATAAACACAGGGAACACAGGCTGTGCCCCATAACATAACAAACCGTTCCGGCCAATTACCGACGAGTTGACAGTTATGGAAGCATGGGAGGGAGGGAACTATGGGAGGGAGGGGCCGGCTACCTCTGTTTGTTTGAATTAGAATGTCAACAGAAGTGAAGGTAAACAAACTTGCATAGTGCACCTTTAACTCTGAAAATTTAACACTGTGACTCCTCCCCATCTGTTCTTCCCTCTAACAGGCTTCAAGACTGAATTACAGAAAAAGTCTATGGGTAAAATGAATGGGAAAATTTACTTCCGATACCAGCGTGACGCCATTACTTTAGTACTCTTTTGGCTGAGCTCTCCCTACAAAAAATATGCTATAGGAATCCTACAGAATTTTAGTACCATCGAAAATCTCAGGAAGACTTTTTTTTCCAGTTTGGCATCTTCAATCCCCCTGAATTTGGAAGGTAACCACTTTATATTTTATTACCCAGAAATCCTTTCCCAACTTGCATCCCTCTAGCACAATGACCACTCGTATGTTACTCCAACCAGGGCTCAAACCCAGACTTTCCACTCAGCAATGCTGTGCTTTAACCAAGTGAGCCATTCAGAAGCTTGTATTTTTGTGTAAAGATGGCGAGAATAAGTCTCCGCAGACCTCCAATAGTATTCAAATTAATTCTAAATCTGTATATAATCTGCAATCACATACATGTGAATGGAAAGGAATAATTTGACTGAATTTTTTAAATGAAGGGAAAAGTTCAAAAGGTCAGACTTTCATTGTAATTCTGTCTTCGTAAGCAAAAGAAGAACACAAGTTTTCCATTATAGCATAATAAAGTTGTAATGCCTTACATTATATTTTTGAATTGCTGCCGAGGAAATGGAAAGAGGTCTTCATATTCCGTAACTGAAATACAGCTAAGTTGTGTGTTAAGTCAGTCAATCAGTGGTCTGATCAGAGAAACAATGAGTAGGTATGTGCCTGGTACCCCATGTGCTTAAGCACACCTTAAAGTTAAAAGGGACACGATTTCCTTGCTACTTCAGTATAGTGGATATCACTGCATATTGCACATTTTCATACCATTAGTCCGGTTTCTCACTTCTAGAACCCAGGTACACATAAGGTAAACTGACCCTTTGACAGAGCATTGCAAGGATTCATAAGATTTATTGTTATTTTTATTTAACCCTTATTTAAGATGTCTTTCCCATTAAGCTTTTGTTCTATAAGAAGGTCCCAAAGACCATCAAAGTCCTATAGAACAGGTTTTTCAACTAGAGTGTTCTATAGGAAGGTCTTATAGAACAGCAATTATCTTATAGGACTTTCATTTCCATAGAGGTGCTCTATAGGTTTCTAGCAAATTCCTATAGAAAACTCGGAAAATCCTATAGAACATGCTGTTCTACTAAAATGTTCTATAGAGTTCTATAGAATTCCATAGAAGTCCTATGGAACATTTTTTGCAGGGCTGCCACTAGTCTTTTTCTCCGTGGCCATTGCAATAGTCAGTAGCACCTGCATTTCAACTCTGTCAGTGGTTTGTCAGTCCATTTTTTCCCAGTGATTTATGGTAAAAGTACCTCCTAAGTCCCTAAATTGTAACTAACATTTCTTTTTCAGGAACACAGCAAATAGACCTCTGGGGTTTGTCTGGTGCCCTCAGTGAGGTGTGGTCGACACAAAAAGCCCCTATATGTCATTCACTGCGGTCACTCAGGAACTCGCCACCAGGGCGAACCCATTTCGGCTGGCTGCTAGGAAGGTAACAATCAGTATTGTGCTCTGATTGTACAAACACAGTGGCCAACATCAGCCATTATCTCTTATTGTGAGTTTTTGAAACTTCGCCTAACCTGGAAGTAAACGAATGCATGAATGTGCGAGATGAATAGTTGCACTCAAATGCATGAGTGGCCACTCACCTACAATCCCTGTTGCCATACTTCTGGTGTCCACAAATCTCGCAATTCACGTTTCCATCGTAGAAAGGGATTCACACTAGATGCCATCCCGGAAAGTGGCTCGTAAAAACAATAGTTTGCATCAGCAATGGTTTTTGATGATGCATTTATGTCACAGATTAATGACATCTGTCTGTCCAAAAGAGTTTGCTCTCAGAGGAAAATGGCATCTGAGGACTGATGATCTCCAGAGCTGAGAACAGTAGCGTGTCCGTGACTGAGGAACGCCTGGGGTAGCGTGTCTGGATTCTCCACAGCGGAAGAAAGCTCAGGGTCGGTTATGAATGCAGAGGTCACGGGGAGGCCCTACAGAGGGGTGGAGGGTGAGGAGAGGGGTCCTGTTGCTAATTCTCTCAGCAGGCAGCTGGGATGGTGGGGGTCAGGGGTGGGAGGGTTTGAGCAAGACAGCGAGGCAATCAGATTGGTATGCGATAGTGAAGAGACTCTTTCCCTCTTAGAAGATTCATTGGGCATCTCAACACGCGGTTCAGCACACAATGGATACAACGTTAGAATCCCTCCAGATGACCATGGATGATGTAAAATTTGATTCAGCCCAGATTCAGTTCACTTTAGGACTCATTTGTTTCAGTTTGATTGAGGAATGCATTAGGCCACTGAACACGTTTTGTCTATGCTAAAAGTTGAAAACCCCAGATCATGGAATCAAGGCCAAAATGTTAATATTTCAACTAAGTCAATGTTCAAAACATTGCTAAAGCAAAGGTTATTCTAAATGAAGGATTTATAATTATATTTCATAAATGATTCCAGGGCTAACTAAAGAATATAGCTATATAGATATGTATTCATAAGCTAAAATGTAAAAACAGGTTCCTGTTTGTGGCATAATGGCCTCATGACGTACACTGTTTCATTTAAATGTAATTAAGTACATGAAATTCAAACAGGAATATATAAAGAGGAGGAACAGCGATAGAAAAACAATAGATTGAGGGAGTATGAAATAAATAATAAAAAATATAAAAATAGAGGACATTTTGCAGCAAAAATAGAAACAGAGACGGCGAAAGAATAAGAGATAGAAAAAGAGAGTTCGGGATGAGCCCAGCTCCCCGCCGCGTTTCGGATAATTACGTAACCCTTTCGCATCAAAGTTAGCCCGGGGGTGCTCTGTGACCCAGTCGCGTTCGGACGGCTCCAGCGTGGTTTTCATAAACACAAAAGGACCGATGTCGCTCCCTGACCTTTCCACCCCTCCGTGCTCTCGTCCGCAGACACAAAAGAGCGTCTTTTCGGCGAGTCTCAGCAAAGTTACTCCGCCGCACTGTCGAGCTTAGCCTCGGCTACATCAAACAAAAGGAGTTTAATCCTGCATTACATTTTCCTCGTCTCTCTCAGTGTGGGAGGCGGAGGAGGCAGATAAAGTGAGAATTGGGTCTCTTATCCAGCCGGGTGCTGTGCAGTCAGAAATGTTAACTGTCGCTTTGGTCTGGCTATGAACTGACTTCACAGATCAGGGGTCCCATTTATAAACAGTGCGTAGGCAGAGAAATGATGCATATGCCAATTTCTTTGCAGATTTTGGATCTATAAAAACTATGACACTTCTTAAAAATGCAGTACTAATAAGATTACGCATATTTGAGAAATACCAAGTTAATCCTGATTGATTGAACAAAAATTGTTTGCAGTTTATCATTCCCACAGTTATATAAATTAGGATATTTTTTACTTTACAACACTTCTGAAATCCATGCAAATTTTAATAAATACAATCTCTGGTGAGGCGGAACAATTTTGGTTCAACTGTTCAGGTGGTTGTCAGGGTTGTGTTTTTTTTTTTTTTTTTTTTTTTTTTTACATTTTTTTGATGGACGGCCTCACCATGGTGTCAGTGTTTACCTAACAGACAACCACAAGACTCAGACACTGGCTCCGGCAGATGACCGTCAAACAAAACAGCTGTTATTTTTTCCATGAAGGTCAACGGGGAAAGAATGCTATGAACGCGGAGGCTAATATGTGGCTCGTCGCTCTGCTCTCCTGCCCAAATACTTCTGTCCCCGAGGAACCAGGAGCTTTAGGAAAAAATAACAAAACTAACATATGAATCAGCTGGGGGATTTGTGGGTTAATACTCAACATGGAGGCTGATTCCAAGATCTATTTTGATTCTTGTACGAGGTCGGATGGGGAGCTGTTTTGTCAGTTAGCAGTTAGCGCTACGGACTGGATGTTCATTCCAAGTCAAATGTTGAGGACTATTTTAGCCATTTCCATGCAGGACATCCTGTTGCTCACCCTTGTTTCCAACTCTCCTTACCTTACCAAAAACAGACCCCCACAGGCGTTTGTGCTCTGCAGGGATGCTAAAGCCGCAGTGTCGAAGGAAGGCAGAGAACCAGATTAGTCTACTGTGCCTCCTCTGGTCACAGAAAAACTTCTGCCACATTCGTGCATTTGATCATATCCGCATGCGAATTAGCATGTTATTAGTAATAAATAATTATTATAATTATAATTATTATTATCATCATCACATTGAGACTAACGAAAGCCATCCAGAGAGGTGCCGAAGACAAATTGTTGCCCTGATCGGAAAAAAACTCCTTTCCTGATTGGAAAATAAAAAGAAACACATTATTGCATTAGCAATGGTAATTTAGCAAGGGAGAATGCATAATGCCCTTGTTGCTTATGTTGACCTGTAGCAGCACAAAACAAACACCACTGCCCATGTAATGGCGTCCAATAAATAAATAGATCATTCAAATCCAACTAATAACTAGAAATCTTGTGCCACTAAATCAGGAAACGCATACAAAAATAGACGGACTGGCTGACGCACCAATAAGGCTTCCTCGTGCCTGATTCTAATGTGACCTACAGCTTGACCCTGGTGCATCAGGAAAATTAACAGTAGTGCTCAGCACTGAAGGCAGAAAATCAAGGGCTTTTTCAGGACTCCAGCAGGAACAAACGTGCTTTAGACTGAAGTGCTTTTAGAGTTGATTTAAAAAAAACTGTAATTACGTGATTTGATTGTGCCAGCTGCATTTTCATAAGGCATAGCAACAAAAGGACTGAAATGCCAGTGATCTGATTGTCCATTCCCTGGTAACTGAATCTATTTAAAGTACTATTTAAACATTTGTGCATAAAATGGAATGTTTAGCAGTTGCTCATTGGAAAGAAAAATGCTCATGAAAAATTTTGTGCGAAGAAAAAAAAAAATCATATCCATTCAGGAAATCATCACAATTAGTGCATATTTGCATGTTATTTCTTGAGAGCTTATTCTAATTTATTTGCTAATTTAGTGGGCTGTGGTGGTTTGCTGATCTCACAGACAGATTCCCAGGCTGGGAAAAAAGGCAGGAGATACACAACACAGTCATTCTGACGCGTCACTGCCCACCTGCAGAGCCAGTCAAAAGTTTGAGTTACTGTCAGCTTTTCCTTCATAAAAAAACATAAGATGTTGGGCTCATTGAAAAGCTACCTTTGCCACAATAAAGAACAGAGCAGATTCAAGGATTTTTTTTTCTTCAAGGACATTTATATGTTTAGGAAGATTCACAAACTCAAAAATGCACTGCACTAGCTGGTTACTTCTTCATTATTTTTCTTTCCAATATGACCATACGCACAAATTAATGAATATTCTTTTCCAAATCGGCCTGATTTTACTTCCCTAGTTGGAAAATTAAAAGAATTTGTTTAGTGATGTGCTAAATACAGATTTATTTTGACTCCTCAAGTATAAGTCCCTGTCCCGTGAAACAACGGATTATTTTGTGCATCTTGTAATTTGCTTCTCGTCTTGAGCCATTTGAGGTTATTTATGAATGTTAAATGTCTCATAGTTCAAATGAGAACAAAGCCATATGTACGGCAGGCAGAAAGGGTTTGAGAGGTAGCAAAATTAATTGACAAAATTTGATACAATTCAAACTTTGCCAACCTGATGAAGAATAAGTGAGAAGGAACTACAATTTAAAATATATAAATAAATAAATAAACCAGTGGGGAAAGATGCATGTGAAACTGCAGCCCTTCTGACACAAAAACAAAATTTACAGAAGATTAATGGAGTTGACATTCATGTTTCTGAACTGGGAAAAGTGGAACAGCTGACTATGTTAAGACCACGATGAACTGTGCTGGCTGTGGCAAAATAATGACTGTGCCCAGCTTGTGATGCACATAAACATCTGCGTGAGCATCAGTGAAAGCAAGGAGATGATTTATTTCATTACTGTGGTATAAAATGCGATCTCTACTTCATATCAGTGCCAAAATCGTGACACCTGGGAAAGTCCAACGCAAAATCACCCGAAGTCAGAAACTCCTAACAGTCTACCTTTCACCATAGAGATGGGAACTGTCGACTAAAATCATGGAAAGAGTCAAAGATCCTTCTACGACTGTGGCCTCAGTAAATCATACTTTAAAAGTTTCTCTGCGCTTCACTCATAGCGTGAAACTGTGTTCTCAGCCTAGGAGGGATATTCTACCATTCATAAGCAAGCAAATATCTTCATCAACTTGCCACAGCATTTACTGTTCATTTACAGGGTAGGATGTATTTTCCACCAACAGAAAAATGCTACAACACTGGTGCCACTAACACCAGTTAACTGGTGCTTTTGAAGACAGGCTGTATGAGGACAGTGGTTCTCAGGGTAATGTTGCAACTTTCCACATTTATTACACTGTGCAAGTGCTAATTTTTTTTAATAAAGTACGAGCTAAAGTTGATGAAAACCGATAAACCTTATACCGAGACTCTAACCTGCTGTTGCACCCAAAAAGCTTATTTTTTACAAATGAGCAGCAAAATCAATCTTAGATCAAGTTTTGGCAGCATCAAAGGCTGTAAAGTTTATATTGGTAGGTTTAGCGTGCGAAGGCATACTCAGGAAAGACACGTTTTGATTGAGACAAGCAGAGATATCCAATACACAACATCGCTATGTCCAGTACGAACAGGTTAAAAATGACATGTCCAGGCTCACTGCAATATCCGGTGACGCAAAGCCTGAAACAAGCCCTGTGTGAGCTACAGTCGCGCGGACCACAACATTAAACTCTTATCATTTTACCCGCATTACTGCGCTAGTGCCTACTTTTTATATTGCCAACCCTTGTTCAGAGTGCCAACCCCTGAAAACAATCACTCCCTGTTTGTTTTGCCACACCTGCCTGACCCGAGTGCTGTCAATAACGCACGGCGAGGAGCGTTCGGGCGCGTTACGGCTATTTGGCTATTCCTGGACACGTGAAATGACTGACTAGAAGAAACAGATGTTTCCTGAAAACACAGGCAGCTGATACGCAAAACTCAGGAAACAAACACAAGCCAAAAAAATGAAATAAAACCTGTCGCACACTGGTGTCAACGTTTGCGCACAAAGTCCTCTCCCAGATACTAGCTAGCTCACACACTTTTCAGCACACCTGACCAGTGCACTTTCCTACACACCTTTTCTCCTCCAGTATCCGTGCTTAAATATATCCTTCAGTGACTTTTATCTTTAGCAGAAGACTCACAAAATGAAGGAAGCGACTAGAAAACAAATATCAAAGACTTGCTCGGACCCTTCAGCGCAGCACTCACCTGGAAGGTAGTTCATAGGTCGGTTGTCCGTGTTTTCGCCTCTCTCCTGTTGTTCCTTCGTTTTCTCATTCTCTCTCCCTCCTACTATATGTCTCACTCTCTCTCTCTTTCTCTCTCTCTGGCTGGTGAAGTTTTCCCTGCAGGTTTTCTCCACACATGCACAAGGCAAAAAAAAAAAGTGCTCTCCGGGCACCATCCTCCATTCTTCTTAATTAAATTTCTTTTTTATTTTCTTTTTAACATTCTGTGCGATTTAGTCCAGTTCTGTGTCACCTTTTACCTTCCCCCCACACGCCCATTACCTCCCTCCGTCCGCTTAAAATCGCAACTAGCAGCAACAAACGAAAATAAAGAAGCGTGCAGAAAGAGAGTGAGTGAGCGGGGGAGAGAGAGAGAGAGAGAGAGAGAGAGAGAGAAAAGCACAGAGTGTGCTCAGTTGACTGTCTCTCCTCAGTTCAAATTTAAAGGCTAGATTTAGAAGAACAGAGGAAGCTCTATTGAGCATGCTCAGAGTTTAAAGGCAGTGAGTGTTACTTCCTTTCCAAAGATTCCCCTTGTGTGGGACTGCAACTCGACATGTTCGTTCTCACTTTTCCTCTCTCTCTCTCTCTCTCCCTCTCTGTCTTTCACACATACACACACGCTCTCTCTCTCTCTCTCTCTCTCTCTCCCCTCCCCTCTCTTGCCCTCTGTCTGCAGTCTTTCACAGAGGTTGGATTGAGGAATGCCGCTTTGACTAAAGTCCAGACGGCTTGTGCTCCTCAGTCAGGACTCAGTGTTTCTCCCACTGAGCCAGAATTCAGTCGCGCTGGGCCTGATAAATTCATAAATTAATTTTGCTTGATTGAGCAAATGCCTTGTTGTAGTTAGGCTGTTCTATGCAAGAGATTCCATGGCATTCAAGCTTGTGTGAGTGCTCATACAAGCAAGAAAAAAAGAAATTCCACCAATACTACTGCTGTTGTTATTATTAGTGGTCCAAGCAGCCACTTTGTTTTATTAGTTTCAAATTCAGAAAAAAGTTATTCCTCTTCCCAGACACAGAATAGGCTCTGTAAGTCCGAGACCAATGAGTCTCATGTCCCCCGCCACTCAAATCATTACAAGAACACACACTGGCCTCTTGGTGGCGCTATAGCGCGGTTATTTAAATTTCGGACCGAAATCTTGAAACAGCCTTCTTGTTCGGCTGATTCCTTGGTTTAAAATAAACAAAATGCAGATTACCAATTTGATTTGCATATACATGTATCAAGATTTCACAAAATTTTTTATTTTTTGAATGGTAATATAGGCACTTGATTTGAGCCAACAGAGCCAAAGGGGTGTAATTTTGCTAATTTCATGAATATTGCTCACAGGCTGACTTGCAGTAACAAAGGTTAAGTGTAGAAACATTGATTTGGAACAGCGGTTCTTCAGTTATTAGATACAGTCAGGTTGTTAGTTCAGATTTGAAATAAAAACAGCTTTTTGTTTTAGCCCATTTTCATTTTATTTCTGTTAGTTTTTGAGTGCATAGATTTCATTCCAGTTTGTTTTTCACTTGGCACTGATGCTTTTTTATTTTATTTTTTTATTTTACTTTATCGACACAATGCTTGTTTTCAATTTCAGGTAAAAATGTGTATTTAATAGGATTTTCCTTTAAAAATGTATCACTTCCAGAAATCATTGTCTGTGAACACAGTTTGCTGCGCAATCCACAAATGCAAGCTAAAGCTGTATTATGCAAAGAAGAAGTTGTATGTGAACACGATCCAGAAACGCCGCCGTCTTCTTAGGGGCGAAGTTCATTGACAATTAACTGAGGCAGAATGGAAAACTGCTCCGTGGTCAGTTTAATAAAAATTTTTTTTTGGAAACCACAGACGCCGTGTTGTGTGGTCTAAAGAAGAGAGGGACCATCCAGCTTATCAGCGCACAGTTCAATAGCCCACATCTCTGATGGTCTGCAGTTACATTAGTGCCTATGGTGTGAGCATCTTACACATCTGGAAAGGCAACATCAATGCTGAATCGTATACAGAGGTTATACAACATTGTCCCATCCAGACACTGTCTCTTTTAGGGAAGGTCTTGCATATTTCAGCAAAATGTTGCTAAACCACATCCTGTATGCATCACAACAGCATGGCTTCACAGTACAAGAGTCCGGGTGCTGAAATGGTCTGCCTGCAGTCCAAACTTTTCACCAATAGCAAACATTTGGCGCATTGTAAAACAGAAAATCCAGCAAAGAAGACCCAGGAATGTTGAGCAGCTAAAATCCTACATCAGGCAAGAGTGGGACATCATTCCTCTCCCAAAACTCCAGCAACTGGTCTCCTCATTTTCCAGATTTTACAGACTGTTAGAAGATGGGATGTTACACCATGGTAAACGCAGCCCTGTCCTAACTTTTTTGGGATGTGTTGCTGCCATCAAATTCAAAATGAGCTGATATTTTTCATTAAATGGTAAAATGTCTCACTTTAAACATCTGATATGTTGTTTTTGTTCCATTGTGAATAAAATATGGATTTGAGATTTGCAAATCATTGTATTCTGTTTCTATTCAGTTTTCCACAACATCCCAACTTCACTGGAATTGGGATTTGTAGAATTTACTGATCGTGAAACAGACATGATGTAGGGACATACCCGAAAGCAAAGAGACATAGTTCAGTTTAGTGTGAGGTATCTTTCAGGAATCAAATGCGAAAACAGAAAGTTTCAGCAAAAATGAGTTTTATTGAAGCAGGGGGGTGAACCCCACCAGCACAGAAGGCAACGATACAGAGACCACAATCCAAAAATCTGAATCTCAGGGACGTAATCCAAACTGTACACAGGGCAGCAAACACAAAACTCAGAGTCAGGCAAAACAGGTTCGGTACACAGGCACAGGAATGTCAGAGAATCCCAAGCTAAAGTCCAGTAGACGTAATCCGATCCGTTAACAGGGCAGCAAATAAAAAACTCAGGGTAAGGCAAAACAGGTATGGTACAAGGGCACAGAAGTATCAAAGAAAAAGCCAAAATCAGAATCAGGGACATTCCAGTCAGAAGTATAACACTAAGAATACAAGGCATCAACGATTGCAACACAGGAAAAACGTTCTGACGAGAGCTGTAAGTGAAATGACTGCTTAAATACACGTAGGGGAAGTCACATGCTATGATAGGGAACAGGTGAGCTGGATCAGACTAATTAACAAGGGAATGAACAAGAGGAAGTTCCTAAACACATCAAATTGGCGAGAGCCAAAACGTGGACAGGGATCACAAAGACAACCTAAAGACAAACACACGGCTCCGGTTAGGGAGTTCTAACATGCACAGATAAGGAAGGAGAACAGAGATTAACAAGTGTGGAGGTTCCGCTTAAACTGCAGCAAAGTAGATTGAGTAAAGCCAAAGGGGCGGAGACTAGAACAGGGCGAGTGCTGAGAGCTCGTTAGTCAATTAGTAAGTGCAACTCTACAATCCCTAGTGCTTGTTAGTAAGTTAGTACTATAAACAGTGTTAGTTTGGGTTAGTATCTTTAACTAAAATAATAAACTATTAGTCTGGTTAGTAGTATAGAAAAGCAAGGTGAAGGAAGTAAACGAGATAGGAGGGAATGGTTGAAATCCCAGAAACCATGAAATCACCCGAAAGTGTGGCATGCAATACTGGGGCAATAAGCGATCACATGACATAAGACCAGACAGGGGGAGACAAAGTGCAATGCATGGTATGAAACAAAACATGGACTAGAATATAACTGCAATGGTGGAATATGGCAAACAGACAGAGACAAGGCAAAAACAAAACATGACATGAAATCCAAATCACAAAACAGTGCATGGTCAGACAAAGCAGAATTCATAAACAAACATGGCAATCAAAGCAGAATCATAACAATTAGATGCTGAAGACTTGAGCGTGGGGGCGTGTCTGTGCCCGACCAGCGGTGATCCGGGACTGCTGCCAGACGGAACAGACAGACGAAACAGACAGATGGCAGGACCGTGGAGTTTAGCAGGAAAGCAGTCCCAATCCTGATGACCACAGAAGGCTTTTGAGGTGTTCTCAATTGACTGGTCAGAGGAACAGACTGAGAGATGATTAATAGGATCAACGTCCCAATCCTAAAGAGTGAGAGTAAGGCTTGGGATTTTGTTCCTATTCGTAGAACTAGAAAGAGAACTTTCTTCTTTAACTATAATTAAAGATTAAGAATAATTTCTGAAGACGATGAACTGTTACTGGGAAGATATTGACCGGTAGACATAACAGCTGGTGGGGAAGGCAAGCAGGACGTTAGCTGTTGGAAGGGAGGAGTCATGAAAGGGATTCTCATGAGAGGTGAGACTGAGCGGGTAATATCGGCCAGATGAAGATAGTTTCCAAAGCTAGCAGTCGCCGAAGAGGTATAGCAATATGCAGCATTGGCCTGGAACCACAATACAGAGTAGGTTTGAGCTCATTTGCTAAAAATAACGTTTGCGCCAGCTATGGTTTGTAAACAAAGATACCGTGTATCTAGCCTGGTGCACAGCTCGAATTATGGCCACAGGGCATGCGCATCTGATGTGGTTGAGCCACATACAATACAAACAGCAACGAACCAATCCCTTTAACTCCCTTTTCCCTTTAGTATACCTTTAACAATAATGATTAAGTTGCTGATAGAAGTGTGTGAGGCCATGATTGGGATGGTTAAATGTCTCATCTGATATGTTTCCAAATCATCAATAATCAAAGCTACAGTAGCCAACTGCTTATGTGTGTGTGTGTGCGCGCGCGTGTGTGTGAGCTGCTAATGCGCGCGCGCGCGCTTGTGTGTGTGTGTGTGTGTGTGTGTGCATTACTGCTGCTCACATAATATGATTATTGATTATGGTTAATAACTATGGTCATTGATTTACTGATGAATGTGATGAGAATATTGAAATATAATTCTCAACAGAAGTTAGTAACCTAAAAACGAAACAAGACAAAGCACACAAAGATAGCATCACTTGTGGGTTAGATTGTCTCGCACCTTGCTAGATGTGACAAATGATTCAGTTTTGTAAGTAATTGTGTGCGTGTGTGTATGTGTGTGTGTGTGTGTGTGTGTGTGTGTGTGTGTGTGTGTGTGTGTGTGTTTGTGTACCAGCTCTTGAGAAGCATCCTCATGAATTAGTAATTACTAATCCAGTTTCCAGTTATTGTTTTGTGGCGATTCGCACAAATATGACAGGGTGACTGTCTATCCCCAACTTTTCCTGTGGCAACATCACTTATCCATACTTGTCATTTTTAGCTCACTAAGACCGGTGGTCCTTCCTTGTTGGTCGCGTCTATATAGATTTTCTCCACATACACTATTTTGTTTCTGAAACGTTGGCAGTAGCTTACTACCAATGAGGACACAGATTCGGCAAATATCACTTCTGTCTGATTTCAAATATGGCCGCCATGGTGAAAAAAGTTGAATGTCCATGTGAATTATGGCGCCTGTGGTACTTTTTAAAAAATATTGGAACTTGACAGTTTTCATGGGAATCGCATGATACTTTTTGTGTGCATCCCTGCTGCGCAGAGGATGAATCGTATCGTTTTGTTTGACCCCTCAACTTCTCCTGTTGTGCCACCACCTGGTCAAACCTAATATTTCCAAAGAAAATTACTCAAACTGTTTTGATGGACATTATGTCACACATCGTCTGATCGTTTCTGGTGCAGCGCCAAGACTTGTAACTGATGATGGTCACACTACAGCCACTACAGCCACATCAGGCAAAATGGAATTTTTTTTTTTTAACTTCTTGAGTTCATTCCTGATGCATAAAGGACAAGTCCTATTGCTTAATGAAACCTTACGACCTCTAGCACCACCACCAGGATAAACTTACATCTCTAAATGCATCAACTCAAACAGTTTTGCTGGGAATTAAGTCACAACTTTCTGTGATTGTTCCTGATGCACAGAGATTGTTGCTGCTGTTATTATTGCTGTTGGTCACCCTATGCGCCACCAGGCTAAACTTTTAATCTTTAGAAATTGCAAAACTCAAACAGCTGTAATAAGAATCAAGTGAAATCTGCTTTCATCATTTTTAGTGCTCAGTGGAGGAAGTTATTGATTGTGGCAGCCCTGTAATGTTTCCTGTAGGGCCATCCTCTGGGTCAAATTTAACATTTCTAAAAGCAGTTACTCAAACAGTTTGAATCGGAATAAACATGTCACACTTTTTGTGATTTTGTATGGGGAATAGGGAAGTGGTGCTACTGATATTGATCACACTATGACCTTTGCTGAAGCAAACCTCCAGTCCAAAATTAATTTTTACAAATTGCAATAACTGAAACAATAATTCAGGTAAAATTTGTTGTGAGCATTCCTGGGGCCCAGAAAAGTTTTTGTTGATTTTCAGGGCCCTCTACCCTTTATTTTTGCGCATCCACTAGGCAAAATAATTAGTTTTGCCCATGGAACAGATGCTGTCATTTTGGAAATATACCCAACTGTCATCCACTGAGAGTATTTGTGTAGTTTTTACATTTTTAAGACCAATTTACCTAGCTAATCACTGTAGATTTGACCTGCTTTTAAGTTGGCACTTTAGTAATGAAAATAATATGACTGATCTATGTACAACATAGTCTGTAGATACTTTTGTAATCAGGAGACTTCGAATAGAAGGTCATTATCAGCGGGTGCCTCTGATATCTTGAAGAGTTTCACATAAAACATTTTATGGATGCGCTTTTTGATAGAAGAATATTTTTGGCTGAGCTGCAGCAAGCAGTTCTGAAGGGATTCACACAACTTCCCAGAGGCCCAAACTGAAGAAACTGAAGCTCCTCTGAATTAGCACCTCCTCTGTTACGAAACTAAAGAAAGAGCGAGACTTTTCTGCTATGAAATTGAAAGAAGTCCTTGTAGATCAACATTCACTGGGGTAGTGAATTTATGGGGAAAAAAAAAAAAAAAAAGACAAGAAACTGAAAACAAGCTGAATGCGGCTCTCCAACATCATCTAATGGTCAAAAGATATTAACAGAATTTTGCATGAGGGAAAAATCATAGTTACTTGCTGATTTCAGCTATGGTACTTCGTCCCGGAGTTCATGATTTGTTAAATGAAAATCCATGTAATGGATGGGGTTTGAACTTTGGAGATGTATTTGAAAATAACAATGTAGATGGATTGAAAAAAGTCAAAGCCTGAAAGGCAAGAAATATTTGGCATATCCCTTCACTGTACTGTACATTATTGGTATAGACAGAATTCTGTGTAGGTGGGTATTGTGGAATGACAGCAGTTTTAAACAGTGTCTTTCAGTTTTTCAGTAACAGCATAGATTAAAAACACAGACTGATCCAAAATGCATAATGAGCATTCTGTGGCCTTTATCACACTATTTTAAATGTAAAAACAACTGCACAAAGAAAAGGACAAATAAATTTTAACAAACTCCCCCATGCCTTTTAGACCATTTTCACATTTCATTTGCTTTGTGCAAATGATTAAAAATAAGTAACTTTTTTTTGGTACATTTGCCATTTTTTACCAGTTAAAGTGGGTCATTTTAAGTGCTGAAGCGAACGCACATTTCAGACAATAAATGCTCAATCAAAATTTTTATTGAGCATAAAAAAGCACTAAACCACCTACATTGTTGAGTATAAAAAAACAGAAATTTATACCATTAAAGCACATTTTAACAGTCATATTAGTGATTTCCAGCACAATCTGCATTTAGGTCAAACAGTTAATTATCAGGGGCTGTCAGCACACAGTAGCTGTTGCAGTGTTTTATCTTTGTAAGTAGTTTATTTGACAGCCTGGTTTATATATTAACTTTGGTGCTTACTGACAATTCAAATAATAAAATAGTAGTTTACTGAAATTAAACAAGACACTTCTGGAGATTTTATGTACAAGTTTAATTTCAGACACTAAAAATAATCATTAGCTTTAAAACAAATGCATGGAGAAGGTAGCTATGACTTCGCTGGTAGATACTACTTTCATAATTAAATATATTTGGGGATTTTACTTTTTTGATTTTTTGGGATTTTACTGCTGAAATAATGTGATAAACATTTAATTGGTCAATAATTGTAAATTAAGTTCTAATTTTCAGTAAATTGGAAGGGCCTGGTTTAAATGGTTGAATGGCAAACCAATGAAAACTGTTGACAATTTTTAATCGAAAACAGAAGGAAAGCGTGGCAGTCAGTTGGCTGGGCCAGTCACAAGGTCTCATCTGCCCAAAAAAATCTGCCTGTGCAAACACTTCTCATTCGACATGGAGGTCAGGAAGCTTTCTACACAGGAAAGGATCCACTGACTTGCTAAGAGTTACAGGCCATACAGCCATACAATTTAGCGTACTTCCGCAACACTTTTCGAGCAACTGAAAATCCCAGGATTCCTGAGTTAGCCAGATAATGGCAACAAAGTAAAACCTGAAATGGTTCTTTTGACTTCAATCCATGTACATATATGTGCATATACAGGGCATATAGGTCTCCTATATCGCTTCTTTATATCCACATATATGTCATATATGTACATACAAGGTATATGTCTCCTATATAGCTCATATACCCAGTGGCAGATTCTGTTTGTCACACCTATTGTGTAGCTCATATCTCATTTTTGCAACTGTCATACATCATGCCTAGCTCATATTTTTATTCTCAAGGTAATATCTGCATATTAGTCCAAAGTCCCTTACAGAAATAACAAGAATTTCACAGAATAACTAATTAATCAAATGTGAACACGTGAAACTGACATCACATTTGATCCTAAATAAATGTTGAAATGTGACAATGGCATGTTATGTGTAAACCAATCATTATTAACTATGGCAAGTGAGAGGAGACAAAAAGCTATGATATGAACACAAATATCTAATACTATTTCTTACATTTTTTCCTGAAACATTAACAATAACAAGGTAATAAATTCTTTCTTGACCATACTTATTTCCATTCTATGAAGATTGAGTTATGTATTGCAAAAGAGAAGGAAATGCATAAAAACAAAATAGTTTGATTATGTTTATTTCATCAATTAAGCATTTTTTCAAGTTTAAGTCACTGCCAGATTCACCACATTAGCTAAAATTGGATTCACATCATTACAGCTCATACACATCCACTGAAAGGTTGTACACTTCACTGTTACCTCCACCAAATGCAATGTTTTCTACCTTGTCTGTAATGCAGTTTCTAGATGAATATGGCTCAGATGTCAGTCTAAAGTCTAAATGTAGGCTAAATGTTAGTCTAAAGGTAGCAAAAGAAAACAAAAATAAGAAAATAAAAGTACATAGAAGAACATACATTCAAGTAAACATGCCTTTCAAAAGTCATTATCATCCCCACATCTATCTGAGAATTTCACTGTGGTTAATGAATTTGATGACAAAGTCTACATTTCTGTTCACAGACATATGTCTTTTATCTGAGATGCTTGTATAGCAACTAAAGGTCCCAGACTTTTTCCTACTGGGATGAAATAACAAGGATTCTTAAATTCCCACTCAGAAAAAACCTATATAAACGTATAGGTTTTGCATATATGAGACATACTGAAAATTGGCCGTTTTCATTGGCCCAACTCATGACATACATTGATATTACCTTGGGTACGTATCACTTTTGTGGAAATTTCATTGTCTGAGAGCGTGAGGAAAAAACGACGCTCCATGTTCAGTCATGCTGCTAATATTTCGCCAAACTGAATGCCAAGTGTAATGTTGGTTGAATAAGTGATCTAACTCATCAGAAACAGATATTACTCAAAGGAAAAACTTGCTAGCTACCTTAAATTAGTTTTTACTGGAAAATAATGTCAATAAATGTTAATTAAACATGTTCGCTAGTTTCAACTAGCTAACTAAACCTGGTTTCTGTCACATGTCGGTAAGTAATTTGGTGGCTAGCAGTAGTAAATATAGGTGGATATGTCAAATTATGAGGTGAATTTCAGTGGATAAATCCTGCGAAGGTGCCATTATTAATTAATTATTTAATATGAAGGAATCACAGCAGCAAGCTAGAGAAACAGAGCAAGCTGTTGAGGACACAGGTGTATCAGGGCTCGGTGGGGGACATGAAAGAAACATGTAGTCGTAAATCTAAGTGATCCAGTCCAATTAACGCTTGGTTTCCAAATCATAGTCGATGGTCCATTTTGAAATGTTTATCGCAGCTGCAATTGCATTACTGCATATTAAGATGCTTAATAGAGATGATTGCGAGCTGGCTTGCTAATGTAGTTGTATATCCACTCATGTGGTATCAATGTCCAGGTTACTACAACTACAATTCCGAAATAGTTGGGACAAAGTGTAAATTGTGAATAAAATCAAAACGCAATGACTTTCAAATCACACCAGCCAGTATTTTATTCACGATAGAATAGAGATAACACAGCAAATGTTGAAACTGAGAAATTTTACAATTTTGTCCACAAAATGAGCTCGTTTCAAATTTGATGGCTGCTAAAGGTCTCAAAAAAGTTGGGTCCGGGGCCTGTTTACCATGGTGTAGCATCCCCTCTTCTTTTTAACACAGAGTGTAGGCGTCTGGGCATTGAGGAGACAAGTTTTTTGAGTTTAGCCAATGGAATTTGATCCCACTCTTGTTTAATACAGGCTTCCAGCTGCTGGAGAGTTTTGAGTCTCCTTTGATGGACTTCCTGTTTAAGTATGTGCCAAATTTTCTCAATTGGTGAAGAATTAGGACTGCAGGCAGGCCAGTTCAGCACATAGACTCTTCTAATATGAAGCCATGCTGTTGTAATAGCTGCAGTATGTGGTTTTGCATTGTTCTGCTGAAATACACAAGGCCTTCCCGGAATAAATGTCATCTGGAGGGGAGCATATGTTGCTCTAAAACCTTTATGTTCTGTTCAGTATTCATGGTGCTTTTTTAAAACATGCAAGCATCCCACACCATATGCACTAATGCATCCCCATACCATCAGAGATGCTGACTTTTGAACTGAACGCTGATAACAGGAGGGGTGGTCTTTCTCCTCTTTAGCCCGGAGGACACAACGTCCATGATTTCCAACAAGAAAGTCAAATGTGGACTCGTCTGACCACAGGACAATTTGCCACTTTGCTACAGTCCATTTTAAATGAGCCTTGGACCACAGAACACGGCGGTGCTTCCATGTCATGCTGAACAATGGCTTCCTTTTTGCGTGATAGAGTTTTAGGTGGCATCTGTGGATGGCACAGTGGACTGTGTTTACAGACAGTGGTTTCTTGAAATACTCCTGGACCCATTTAGTAATGTCAATGACAAAATCATGCTGGTGAGTGATGCAGCGGCGACTGAGGGCCCGAAGATCACGGGCATCCAGTAAAGGTCTTCAGCCTTGATTTTTCCACTTTCTCTGAATCTTTTGATAATGTTATGGACTGTCAATGATGACACCTTCAAAACGATTTGACGTTGAAGAACATTGTTTTTAAAGTATTCCACAATTTTTTAATGCAAGCCTTCACAGGTTGGAGAGGCTCTGGCAATCTTTACTTCTGAGAGACTCAGCCTCTCTAAGACATCCCTTTTATAGCCAATCATGTTACACACCTGATGACAGTAATCTTAATGACAAAAATGTTCTTTCAGCTGATTCTCTTATATATTAATCGTTTTTTCCGACCTTTTTACCTGTGTCCCAACTTTTTTGAGACCTGTTGCAGCCAGAAAATTTGAAATAAGCTCATTTTGTTGATTAAAATCTAAAATATCTCATTTTCAACATTTGAAATGTTATCTATGTTCTATTGTCAATAAAATATTGGCTCATGTAATCTGAAAGTAATTTTATTCACAGTTAACACTTCATCCCAGCTATTTCGGAATTGGGGTTGTAGATCTGGGCGGGTTTCGTGAGTGTGCTGAGATGGTTTGCAGCTGTCAGTTAAGGTTGTGGCAAGTTCATGTATGTGGCATCTTTGTTTGAACATTTTGGAGGCGCCTTGCGTAGCATAATTAAAAAAATGGAGAAACACTCATTCGGATAATCACTGTACACAGATAAGGCAGGATCTGCACTCATTTTTACAAAACTTTTCCAGCTCAACCTATGCCCTTGTGTTTGGGTAACACACGACAATAAAAATAAATGAAATAAGATTAGTTAATGCAGTTAACTATCTGTTAATTAACAATTAATTAATGCATATAAGTGCAGAATAAGCATTATGGAGCCACAATTAGCCATTCATTAATGGTCTTTGTCAGTGTTATTGGGAAGCTGTAAACATCCCTTACATACACGTTTACCCCATTAGTGCCAAGGTCTTTTTTTTATTGTCAGCACCCTTGTGTTGGGTTTTTGCAACATGAAGGTCGATTCATCACACAGCAATCTTTAGAAAGCTCATGTGAATCAGTTTTTTCAGGTAAACATTTCAAATCTTTTACCACGTTTTCCTAAGCTTATCTTTCAAAATTCTCCAGTCAAAATCCTTTTATCTCTTTTACCTTTTCATGCAAAAGTTGAGAAATTCAACACTGAGTGAAAGGACATGTCCTGTTTTCCTATAATTCCAGCCCACTTTCATAAACTTGCCCAAAGGTCTTCCAATTTTGAGTTAGAAGAATGAGCAAAACATGTTGAAAGATCATATTTTACACTTTTTTTGTCTCTTACAAAGTGTTGATAGAGAATGAGAGAGCGAAAGACATCCCTTTTTAGCAGATCTCATGTCAGTTGAAACTCTCCAAAAAAAACTTGTTAGAATTATCCCATTTTCTTACCTATTATTGCAATAACGTATCAAAAACTCATATGGCAACATATGCACATAATACACAATGAAAAATAGGCAAAAGTATTACATTTCATTGCATGACTTCTGACCCAGATACAGTTAACAGCAGCCCACACAACTATCAGAAGCCACTTCATCATGCACTTTGAAAGTTAAAAACATCAACCCTGCCCTCTTCTAGGATTTTATTGCTTGAAATAACATTTTAGATCTTATAAGTCTGTGCAACATATATCAAAGATTAGAATCCTGGAGGTGGGCAAGTTAAGGTACTGAGGCTAGAATACAGGAGTAAGAAATCTTGATAGTTTTATTGATATATACCTAAGAATTGACCTAAGAATTTTTCATACTTATTAAAATGAAATATTGGCTTGTTGGGGAAAAAATGCGCAGTATGTACCATTCTTTGATGTCTTTATTATTATATCTGTCAAGTCTTTGAATAAATAAGAAATGATTTTATGGGTCATTTTCATCATTTTCTCTTCAGTTTGTGACTCAAATCATAGGCCTACCAAAAACTTCTTTTCTAAAAGTCAAACCAGCACTTCACAGCGTTCAGGAGCTGGAGCCATCCAACACCAAGAATAACCTTTGACCCTGACACCAAGCATTACATTTTACTCTGACGCCAAGCATTAGGTCTGAGAGCACAATGATAATCTACATCTATGTCAAAAATCATGGTTAAAGGATTAATGGTTTTTGAGTTATCAAGCTCACAAGAAAACTGAAGACCGACATTTTCACATATACAATCCCTGTTGCGCTGTTATGCAGGGAAAATTATTTTTCAACCATGATTAGATAATATTCCAACATAT
Organism: Gymnothorax reevesii; assembly: GCA_029721435.1. Classification (NCBI taxonomy): domain Eukaryota; kingdom Metazoa; phylum Chordata; class Actinopteri; order Anguilliformes; family Muraenidae; genus Gymnothorax; species Gymnothorax reevesii. The sequence continues at coordinate 100,604,340 of CM056578.1, forward strand.
AAACATATATACAGATGAGAAACCGAAAGTGGGCTGAAATAATAGGAAAACAGGATATGAACTTTCTGGAAATATGGGGGCAAACGCAATGCCACTTCACAATCTGCACACCATTAATGGTTTTCTGTTAGCCTGCAATTGCGAGAACACGCTCTACACATCACTGTTTTTTGTCAGTAGGTGGAATGAGGAATGAGAAGTGCCTTTCTGTACGACGAAGGGGCTTCTCAAAGGATGAACGTCCCCCATAAGTTCCTGAGTTGCATATGACAAAAGACAGGATGAGAGGTGCAGAAATCTGTGGTGAAAAGTCATGCGTACATGAGGGGACATCTTCTCAGAGCCCCCAGCTTGCTACTGGCATGCCCTATGTTTGACCAAAGCAGTGGCGTAAATAAGGAGATGAGGTAGTAATTCCAGCACCGTGTCGGGGATGTCGAGCTGTTCTCTGGCAGTACTGGGAGCCTCTGTTCACATGCAGCACACGTTTCATCTGTCTATTATGCAGCACTGCGTCTCCGGAATTCTCCTTCCCTAAGTCACCCCAGATAAATACTTTCTAGTTAGACAAGTGGGTATTTTGGGCGGAGTTTTCTTTTTAGATGGATCCTAGATAGATGCCTCCTGGCTTTACGAGTGGGTATTTTAGACGCGTCTTAGACAAATATGTCCCAGTTAGACCGGTGAGTGTTTTAGGCCGAGTTTTCGTTTTAGATGTGTCCCAGTTAGAGGAGTGAGTATTTTAGGCAGAGTTTACTGTTTAGACACGTCCCAGATAGATGTGTCCCAGCGAGACGAGAGAGCGTTTTAGGCCGAGCTTTCGTTTTAGTTGTGTCTCTGATAGATGTGTCCCAGTTTTACGAGTGGGCATTTTAGGCCACATTCTCTTTTAGACGTGTCCCAGACAGACGCGGTCCCAGTTAAACGAGTGGATATTTTAGATTATCAGCCATTGTAGTTTTTGGGAATTTTTTCCCTTGGAAGCTACAACCCCGACAATTGGCACATTGAATTAGGTCTATGGGAGGGATTGTAACCTAGGCTCTAGGACTTCTGCATGGCATCTAGCTGAGACATGTCTAACTAAGATCTATCTAGGCATGTCTAACCGAGATGCGTCTATATGGGATACGACCTTCTTTGCTGTTTCTTCATGACCTATATGCAGGCCCAGTCACACACACACATTCATAATTCACCCTCAGAGAATATATTTATGCGTTGGTAAAATTAATATATAGTGGAGTGAGAACAGAGAACAGCTTGTGATAGTAAAATAAATATCTGTGAAAATGACTGTGTACATTAGAGTGAGAATATTTATTAATGAGAGCAAATCATGACTTCCACAGCCTCTCATACTTTGCTGCATGCACATGAGCGTACGCTCTCTTTATAATGCACACATATACTCTCCAGAACACAAACACACGCACACACATGCACACACACACACACTTGTCTACTATTGTATAGTAGACCTCCACAGCAGTGGTGATTCTAGACTCCAAGGGGGCCCCAAGCAAAGAAGCCTGTCAAGGCCCCACCACTGCCCACTGGGGGCCCCTTCTTCCAAATTATTTTTAGGGCCCCAAACTTTCTCTGGTTTGCCTCTCCTGACGGTGCAGCTCTGCTGAGCATCGCTTCAGACACGGGATACATTCTGTCTGGGTGACCCTTCTGCTGTTTACACAGCATATGTCTATTTTCTATGCATGTTTAAATAATGATTTTTGCTAAACTACACTCAGAAGGACAAATCTCAGGATTTATTTAGTTCTGAAAACATTACGAACCATGGTTGCATACCATTAATAATAAGTATAAATATTTAATCAGCTGAAGTCCTATATACATTTAGAAGGTATTTAATAACAACATGCAGCCACTGTTCATAATTTTATGAAGTGTTGAGCATTTTAATTAGGTATTAGACCAGTCATCTTCAAAATTATGAAAAGTTATTTTTGAACATGAAAGGACCAGAGACCTAAAAACGAAAATTAAATGTAAAAATATCTTCAACAAACGACTGATCTCTCATTTGTTTGCTCAGAGCGCTTCATATAATGTGTCCTGAAAACTAGGGAATCTAATTTAGTCCAGCAGACTGCTGTCTGTGGTACGTGTCGCGTCTGTGCGCTGACCCACTTTAACAGCGAGTCCTCCTAGGCTGTGACGGTTCTAACAGACGGACTTTAGAGGTGCCGTTCTGTAGGACGAGCCGTCTCTCACCTGGCCGCCTCCCGACCGTCCAGTACCACCACAGCTGTCCTCGTGTCCCCCAGCGACACTCAAAATAGGCACCGTAATCCCGTGCTCAGACAGCGTGTTCCGTCGACGCGCAGTCGAGGCAGCTTTCTGTTCTGCAACGATAAACAACAGGAGAGTAATTACCGGATTATTTCATCTCGTTTCTGCCAGTTCTTTCAAAAAAAAGTAGGAATAAAACAGACGTTCTCTGCTTTGCATGTTATTAAAATTTGGTGGCGTTATTTTAAGCGGCTTATTCCCTGAGCTGACGCCTAGTGACGCGGCCTAAAGTGACTTTGTTCGGATCCAGTTCAGAATCCATGCCGGGACACAGGAGAATCGCCAACACATATACACACACATACAAGCGTGGGCACACATGCAAACTCAAACACATATACAAGTATACACACGCATAAAAACATAAAGCCACACATACAACCATATGGACACACATGCACCCAATATACACAGATATGCATTACCACCTATACATACTGCATGTACATACACATGTACACAACCGCACACCACACACATATGAGTACCAACACAAACACATACGTAGGAATGGGGCCGTGGGTGGGGTCGGGTGGATGTGGGCTGGAGCATGATGCCACTGTCTTCACACCGAGAAGGATCCAAAACCAGCTCCTTCATTAAAACACCTCAAGCCCCGCATCTCTTGTGGGCCGCAGTGAATAAGGGGGGGTGTGGGGGTGAGATGTGGCAGTGCTGAGGCTATGGCAAATCCCATGGCCTTCTGAAAGTGACGGAGAAATTGTCAGCTCGAAGACATGTAACATTCACACTGTGATGATTCAGTTCTCACAGGACTATGAGACGGCCTGTCCTTTCCGAGGGGACGGAGAGAGTCACTAACTCAGGGTCAGTCAAGGTCAGAGGAGCTGAGTGTGAGACAGCAGTGACTGGAGGTCAACCGGGGGGAAGAGAAAGTGGAGAGGATTTTTTAATGTAATAATGAGGAAGATTATGATGATGAGGGTGGTGATGGTGATGATGTGATGATGATGATGTTGATGGTGATGGTGATTATGATGTAGATGTGATGATGATGATGATGATGAAGACTGTGATGTTGGTGGTGGTGATGATGATGATGGTGGTGATAATGTGATGATGATGATGTAGATGGTGATGGTGATTATGATGTAGATGTTGATGTGATGATGAAGACTGTGATGTTGGTGGTGGTGATGATGATGATGATGGCGATGTTGGTGGTGGTGATGATGATGAAAATGCTGACGGTGATATAGATGATGAAAGTAATCATGTGATGATGATGGCGATGATGATGATGCTGTTGACAGTGGAATAAATACTAATGATGCAGATGCTTCTTATCACAATCATTTTGTGGTTTTTGGTATTATTGTATTATGTTTGTTTTTGTTGTGAAATACAGTATTTACTGACTGCTAAGCTGTGTTTTTATTTGTAAGAGTAGCAAAACAATTTGGCAATATTTATCAGTTCTTCCTGCCAAAACAGCGCTTTTGAATACTTGAGAGGGAGAAGAAAAAAGACAGAACTGCAGTTCCTCACTAAATGAGCAAAATCTTCAACTTACAGCCCACTTGTAGACGCATGGGCTGTCGCCCTCTTGGGAGAGAGGAGGGAGTGTGGTTTTGGCCACACATTATATTGCCATTTTGTACAAACTGAGAATCGGCAGGCAAGGAAAAAGCTAATTAAAGGCTACCTCTAGCCCACATCTATTTCTGTACTCAGTATATGCTGTGTAGGTGTTTGGCTTAATTTATTTGGCTTGTAGTTGAATGTGTTATTGTTATTTGCAGCGCATTTATAATGGAGGCACATCTGCAATGTGCAATCATGCTAGAAATATCATGCCAATACACAGTGGCGTAGCGTAGAGGCGCTGGGCCCCGGTGCGAGAATGGCGCTAGCCCCCCCCCCAGGCCTATTTTCGAAGCAGAGGTGTATACTAACGAAATACATGTAAATCGTAACAGAGCTTAAGTTTTTTGAGGATTTGTACTTTACCTGAGTTCTTTTTTAAACCTGGACTTTTACTCTACAACATTTTAAACTTAAAAATTATCATTTTACTTCGTTACTTTGACACTAGCCACTTCGTTACAAATTAAAATATGAACGCAATTCATCGTTTAAGGTTTATCTGGATTTGGCGTCTTCGAGAAGAACAACGGTGCTCGGCAGCAGGGTATGTTAGTGCGGGAACACGGAGCTGCAAATTTATGCACGTAGTTACAATATTCTATCACTAGATGGCCCATCCGCATCAGTTATTGGATATTCACAGAAACAATCGTCCTCTGTAGCCAACCACTTCAGCTACAGTGAGCCAGTAGGTATCCAAATCAGTAATTAAGAAAAATCAGTTTTCTGAAAAACGGAGACACCCATAATTATTAGGGCTATTAGAACCATGGACAATGAATATTTGCACTGCATCTCTACATCACACAACACGTTAGGCTATTTGAACCATGAACAACAGTGACAATACATTGCCAATCAAAATGCAAAAAAGATCTATACGGCTGAACAGTCAACCATATTTCCCTAACAGCACAACAGTGGCCGAATCAAAAAGTAAACAGATAGATAGACACACATCCTGGCACAGCAGCCATTTAACCACAACCGGCAAGCTGATCACTTACAGTAGAAACTGCACTCACCCATTCAGAAGTTAACTGTGGGTGCCTTCTGCTCTGCAATGTCGTTGAGCAAGAGGGCAATGAGGTGGTAGCATTAGCCTCCGAGTCTGACTGCTGCGTGTCGCCGCTATCATTCACAGCGCTAGCAGGAACTGCATCTGGACAAGATGACTGTTTAAAAAATGCATTCAATTTCGCCAATTTGGAGTTCCGTACATCGCGCTCTTTTTTCTTTTCTTTTTTGAGCACCGCTTTTGTGCTGCTCAACATGGTGCTCAAGACTTTTCACCTCCAATACTAGGCTAATGGGTCAGCTGATCTCTCAAAAAAGAACACTTCACGAGCAAGCGCGTAACCTACGACGCTACGATCAGAAAGGATTACGTAAATGCCAACTAATTGGACAAACACATTTCCCAGCAGGCCATGTTCTTCTGAAAATGTTGAATAAAACAATCAAATATATGATTAGTAATTATAATTATAACGGACAAAGTATCATTACTGATACTATACAAAATACATATATCAAAGTAAAGAGGAAAAATGGCCAGTGTGTGTGTGTGGGGGGGGGGGGGGTTGTTACCATGACTGTGTTGTATAAAACAGTAGAGCAATATATATACTTATCAACTCCTGAGTTTCCATAGTATAATACTAATGGGTTTGATGAAATTTTCGGTGCAGTCATCGTCTCAGTCGTATTTTCTTTATGCGCTGTAACAAGAGGAAGAGTGGCTTGGCTAATCACCGTGGGCCCTCAGAGCTCATCGGGGCCCCGGTTCCGCGCACCGGCGGCACCGGCAATACCTACGCCACTGCCAATACAGCCAAATGAACTTTACAAGGGAACAAATAATGACATTTGCGAAGAAACTGACTGTGAGACAGATGGAGAGAGATAAAAAGATGGCAGAAAGGGTAAAAAAATAGAAAGTGAAAGGACTAGAGGAAAGGTGAGATAGGATTTTAGCACAAAAGAAATATGTAACCTTTTACTACTGCCCCTACGGACTTACCACAAGGCAATTTTTACAAAATGTACTATTTTTTGACCATGTTGATCGTGGAGAGTGAAGTGTGGCATGTACTTAGTTTTCACATTTGTCAGGACCTGGTGATGTCCTGGAGGGGAAAAGAAAAAAATTGGTATTGTTTTGTTAGCAGAAAGGTGCACAGGTAGTGAAGTCAGGCAATCCTTTTCCGGTTTGGCCAGCCAATTTTCTGAAGTGCTGGATAATTGATGGAGCTCGTCTCCTTGAGTCTAAATTGCCCACTCTGGCAGGGCACAGTCCTAATGAGGTGGTAGTGATGTCATTTTATTTTATTTTTCTCAAGCTTGGAATGGCGACTTCCATCTCTGCCAGAGTATTTGCATTACTCAGTATTATCCTGTCCTCTAACATTTACCCATGCAAATATATTGTGAATTTAACCGGGGCTGTTTACATACATCTAGTTGAAAACAGCTCAAAAAATATTTTTGCTTCGCCTTATCAACTCCATTGATTTTTTTTTTCTTATATTCGTAAATTCCGAATTTGATGCCTGCGACACATTCCTAAACAATTGGGACAGGGAATAGAAAGACTCAAAATTTTGGATTCTTGGAACATTCCACTGAACAGTTAGCAGGTGAATCAATTATGACTGGCTGTGAAATGAGCAGTCATTTAGCAGCAGGATGGTTTGAAGTTCGCCACTTCGCCAAAAGCTGCGTTAACAAATAGTCTAAAGCCGCGTTTTCACCAAACGTGAAACTAAATTTCTCCTCTCTTTACTGGCGGGATTTTGAACGCAGGATCATTTTTATTTTTTCATTTTGAAGGTTTTCCTTCCAGTTTTCACAAAGATCCCATTCATTTCTATGGGATCAAAAGCACTGCCAGTTGAGCCTTGTTTACACTCAAGGGGCGGTACTTCCTGCAATCTCCAAAAATCAACAGCAAGATAACAAAGCTAATTTTGCTATGCTAAGGTCACAAACATTTTAATTTTACAAATATTGTGCCGGCTTGAGATTAAAAATATTAACAAAAATGATGATGCCGTCATACTGTATCTGATGTCAAGCTAGACCACTATTTTGTTGTGAAACTGTGATCCAGAGGTTATTTGACACTGCTATGGCTTGCTAGCATTCCCATTATCTCAAGCAATGCAGCTAACTGTGGTTTGAATATGCCAGGTGGCCTAGCTAGCCAATGTTGCTGCTAATCGCAATGATACTATTGAGAACACTGCTCTACTCGCATTAATATTTCACAAAAAAATATTTTGACGTGGGGTGAAATGCAAATTTTGTGCATTTGCGCCGTTCACACGAGCCATTCACGTCACATTGTGGCGCGTCTGCTGGCGCGAACTAACGTGTTTTCTCGTGGTTTCAAGTCGCATTGATTTTTATGTAATCTGCTCATGCAAAAAAAAAATTGTTTCGCGTTCGGTGGAAACACAGTATAAGAATTTAATCTTCTTCAGTCAGCGGACTATAGCTTCACATCGTACTCAATGTTTCAATTACTATTAATATTAACATATGTTTTACGATAGTACAGCCCAGAAAAATGGTATAAATGAAATTATATGGGAGACAAAGCCATCTGAACACAACAGTGTGCTAAATAGTCACCGGCCAAAACCACTTACGGCCAATCAATTTTGTCAAACAATGTTCACGACAGTTTATATACAAATCCATTTCACGCACAGATGCAGCACTTGGCCGGGATGGTCACATTTACGGAAAAAGTGCATGATTACATTCACCCACCTTCAAATGGATCTCTCTTTTTTATTCATCTTCACCAAACAAATCAAATCCCTAAAGTTCTGAAGCTCCATTATCCATCTCACTGCAATCCCAAATTGCTGCAAGAGCATCGGCAGCTGTAAACCTCTTGGCCATCTCTCACAACCTCCTTTGATTATGGAAACATAAAAAGTGATGGGTGAGTTCACAGTGATTTTAGTTTTGGTTTCTGTTTCGTTTAGGCTCAAAAGAGGGACACGGATAAACATTCCAATTTAGGATGAGCACAGCGGTGTACCGTCAGATGTTCAGAGGGCCTTCGGTAACCTCACCCTTTACTGCTCGATTGCCCTCAAACTGTTCTCATTTAAGTTCGCCTGATAACAATCAAACAATTTATTGACTGAAAAACCAACACCAACACAAGACCTATAATAAGAAATGATTATGAAAAAGTAAATGCTCATTGGCTACATTTATATAATTGATCTGGCTTTATAAGGTTGGCAATATACAGTGCGGTGAAAAAGTACAGTATTTTCCCCCTTTCTGATTTCTTTTTTTCTTTTTTTTCTTTTTTTTACATATTTGTCACACTTGAATGTTTCAGATCATCTGACACATTTTAATATAGACGTAGATAACCCGAATAAATACAAAATGCAGTTTTTAAATAATGATTTAATTTATTAAGGGAAAAAAGCAATCCAAACCTACCTGGCCCTGTGTGAAAAAGTAACGTACTGCAAAAGCGCATCAACGACTCATCCAGTAGGTCACAAAAGAACCCAAAACAACATCTAAAGAACTGCAGGCCTCGCTTGCCTCAGTTAAAGTCAGTGGTCATGATTCAGCAATATAAAAGAGACTGGGCAAAAATGGCATCCATGGGAGAGTTTGAAGGTGAAAACCACTCCTGACCAAAAAGCACACAAAGGCTGGTCTCATTTGCCAAAATCATTGGGATAATCCCCAAGACTTTAGAAAACTATTCTGTAGACTGAGGAGACAAAAGTTGAACTTTTTGGAAGATGAGCATTCTGTTACATCTGGCATAAAAGTAACACAGCATTTCATAAAAAGAACATCAAACCAACAGTCAAACATGGTGGTGGTAGTGTATTGGTCTGGGGCTGTTTTGCTGCTTCATGACCTGGAAGACTTGCCGTAATTGATGGAACCATGAATTCTGCTCTCTACCGGAAAATCCTGAAGCAGAATATCCAGCCATCAATTGGTGACCTCAAGCTCAAGAGCACTTGTATTATGTAGCAGGACAATGATCCGAAACACACCAGCAAGTCCACCTCTGAATGGCATAAAAAAAAACTAAATGTAACCCACATCAGGATATGTACATGTCTGGACCTCTAGGTTCTGAGGAGCTGAGAATATAGCAATACCAGAGCACACAGGTAGTTGTAGTTAAATGTGAACTTTTAGTTTGAAAAATGAACATAGTGCACATACAGTTCAATTACAACCTATGGGCCCAATAACCAATAAAATAAAATGAACTGTCTCTTGTTTGGAAAATTGTTCTTTCTGGAATGTTGTTGCTTTGCAACTTCAATCAATGTCCAAGTCAATTAGTCAGGGGGAACAGTCAAGTCAGGAAATGTATCCAAAGAAGGCTATGTTGGTGTCAGTCAGTGGGACTGGCACAATCCTACCACAGGATCCGTTGGAACGGTGGTAGAGGCGCACAATTCAACTTGAAGGCTCGCCATCGATCGATCCCTCATCAATCTCGTTGAACACCAAGGCTGGAACTTCACTTTTTCACGGTTTAGACAAAAGACCTTTGCAAAACAGGTTTTATAGTCCAGATTCTCAAACAAAATTCTTATGCAATTGCAATAATGTTATTATGTTTCCACATAAGAAAATATAGCTACAGATAGTAACTACAGTTACATGAAAATAAAACTCTTATATTGTCAAAATATATCATTTTAACCCATAAGAATTTCTATGAAATGTAAAAATAAAATCACATTTGACCAATGGATTAACTTATTTATGGAAACACACTAAAATGTACAGTATAATGTATAAATCATGTTTTCTTGTGCATTTTGTCTCACTTTGTAACCCTTTTCACCATAGGAATTTAGATTGTAAATAAAAGAATTGAATTACATTGTTTAAAATAACAAAAATAACAGCTTTGCTGTTTTACCATTTATTTATTCACTTAAAATGACAAGGTTTGTCTTTAATTTGCTTATTACTTTGACCCACAGTCACATTCAGTGTTTAGTTTACATAGTGTAATACATCCATGTTGCACTTATTTTAATGACACAGTGTGTATCACCATGTAAAATAAAATAGTGCTTCAACATAAATAACTAATATTTAGCCTTTTAACCAGGCGGGTTACATAAATAAAGGTTTTGTAGTGGCCTAGTCAAAGTTCGGACTTAGATCCGATTAAGATGCTATGGCATGACCTTAAACAGGCCATTTGTCCTCGAAAACCCTCCAATGTGGCAGAATTGAAATAATTCTGCTAAGAAAAGTGGGCCAAAATTCCTCCACAGCGATGTGAAAGACTCATTGTCAGTTATCGCAAACACTTGATTGCAGTTATCATCGCCGAGGGTGGCACAACCAGTTATTACGTTTAGGGGGGAATTTCTTTTTCACATAGGGCTAGGTAGGTTTGGATAGCTTTTTTCCTCAATAAATGAAATCATCATTTAAAAACTGCATTTTGTATTTACTTGGGTTATCTTTGTCAAAAATAAAAATTTGTTTGATGATCTGAAACATTTAAGTGTGACAAATTATGCAAAAAATAAGAAATCAGGAAGGGGGCAAATACTTTTTCACAGCATTGTAAATGCAAAAATCCAAAACTTTTGCTGATTTTGCAGCATTTATTTTCACCATCCTTTCAATTGTCACTCAGCTGTGCATCGTGCCTAACAACGCTGGTTACCCGTGACTATATTCAGAATATAAAATCTCATGGCGTATTGCTTAATGAGCCTCGTAAACTAATTTATGCAAATCCGAGCTGTCTCACAGGCTACAGGAGTGCAGAAATTATGAAGGCATAATGATATTTTACGTCATCATTTATTTCATCATTAATCATTGAAAGGTGAGGTTTCCAAATGCCTTTGTCACTGTTAACAGACGGCTACTGAATGAGCAAGCACTTTGAGCCCTCAGCCAGCACAACTTAAAGAACTGACTTGCTTCAATAAGGGACTCATAAATACTTCAGAGGACCTGTGCTAGGGAACACAGTTGGTCATGTCATCATCAAATGTGAGTTAAGACTACAACACAAACAGGAAGCCATTCATCAACACTATCCTGAATCACTGTCAACTTCTCCGGCTCAAGTTAGTCTGAGACAGACAGAAAAAAGGGGAAAGGAGAATTGTGGTCTGACGCGTCCATCTTTCAGATTGCTTTTGGAAATAATCAATCTCGTGTTATCAGGGCCTAAGGGGATTATTATTATCCCACTGTTATCAGTGACGTGTTCAAAAAGTTAGCGTTTGTCATGGTCTTGGGCTGCATTACCGCTCTTAGCATGGGCACACACATTTCGGAAATTCATGTCATCCTCCTTCTACAGGGACACCCCTGTTTGTTCCAGCAGGATGACACACTGCATGTATCACAACAGAGTGGCTTCTTGTCACAGAGTGCGGGTGCAAGACTGGCCTACCTGCAGAATAAACCAGTTTCCAACTGAAAACGTGGCGAATTATGAAGTGCAAAACTTATACTCTTACAAAACCCAAAACCAGTGAATATAAGTTGAAAAGGATTTGCAAATCACTGTATTCTGTTTTTATCTACGTTTTGTATATCAGGCAAGAATAGAAATAAATTCTGCCCTTGGAACTTCCAACAATTAGTGTTCTCAGTTCCAGAATGACAACAGAGTATGTTTTAAAGGAGGCATGATGTTGCACAGAGGTAAAAATACACCTGTCGCAAGTGTATAACATTGCTTTGCAGATATAAAATTTTGAAATTGCAATTATTTTGAAAAACAATGAAGTACATGAGTTGAAACTTTGCTTATTTTGTTATTGTACTTTTTTTCAATTGAATACAGGTTAAATGGGATTTAATAACTGCCTGCTGATTTAATTAAAATTTCACACATCGTCCTTATTCTGCTAAGGCGGAAGGAAAGTCTTCTAATATGACACGTTTGTTTGAAATGAATAAAATGACCGTGTGGAGGTTTGTGTATCTGTTGCCACTGTCACCATCAGTGTTGGGGTAGTTACTCTAAAAAGGTAATGCATTACACATTATTAGTTACTTTTTTCAAAAGTATTCTCTTACTTTACTTAATTACTCATTGCTGAAAGTAAATAGTTACACTATTATTATTGGATTCAGCACCATCATCTGAAATTCGCCATAATGTTGTATGTTGTCCAATATTTTGGACATAAGTTAAGTGGGGTTTATTTTCTCTAGGCTCATAGATACCCTGAAAGCACAAAATGTACATTTTACTGGACATTTCCAGATAATAATTTCCGCAATATTTAACTCTCTGATTTACTGTCACATGATTTACCACAAACAATCACAATGGCTGCATCCACAAGTTTTAATCAGTCTTTTTTTTTGTTGGGGTAAAGAAATACATTATATAGCACAAACTGAAAACACATAACCTATGTAATGCATGTCTATTTGTTGGAATACATCTGAGTCTATACCTCATCAAAAATATTGGACATTATGCATGCTGAGTAAATAGCTCAAATAAGAAATGTCCAGATTACAGATAGATCATCATGCATATCAATGACCAGATTTCCTCAACTTCAGATTAATTCTGTCACTCCGCATGCAAAATGTCCAAAATACTGGATGGCAGCGTGCATCCCTCAAGCATAATCTCCACAATAATGGACAGACTGACCACCCACTTGCACCCCCCCACACACACACGCACACACACACACACGCGTGCGCACGCGCACACACACACAAACACGCACACATACGCACACACACACACGCGTGCTCGCGCGCACACACACACACACACACACACAAAATATTGCACCAAATCCTAACAAATGGTCCAAGGCATTTGTATCTACTCTATGCATCAAAGGATTAATTAATTAACCGTATCGTGTTAAAATCTGGCATACGTCCAGATCAGCACAAATCTTTATTCTAGTAAGGAGGACACCCACAAGATCTGCCTTTCGTGCTCTTTAATGCAGCAAAGACAACAGCGAAGCTATAAAAATCAGCCCAAACTGCACTTCACAGAGAAGTGAGTCAAGTACAAAGCTACAGTACTAGCACTATAAACACACATGGAAAAGGACGTTTGATTTGTTTTTCTGTCCTTTGTCTCTATCGCCAATATCCTCCAAAGGAAGAAGAAGAAGAAGTTTTTCTGGCCTCCCGTCCTGCTGATAGTTGAAAAATTTAAAGTACTGCAAGTAACTAGATAATTTATTTGTCAGTGACTGTAACCTGATTACTTAAGTTATCAAAGTAATGTGTAACTGATAAATGTTATCTGATTACAGTAATGAGTTACTTTGTAATGCGTTACTCCCAACACTGGTCACCATTGGCTTGGGGTTCAGGGTTTCCGGCCCTGGCCCATGTAAACCATCCTGAGTACAGTCTAAATTTTGACATGTGCTATGCAAATGAAATTGAATTGAGTTTCATTAAATCACGTATATGTAAATTTATCGGCATTATGTCTACCAATTCAGAAGTATCATTGTATTCATTATCCAATAATGCAGAAATATTTGCGATAAATATGGAAAATTTTGACTAACTCAATATGTTTTCACATTAAATTTTTAAAAAATCTTATATATAAACACTTCATGTGTTTCGTGAGTATCTCCATACACACGTATATCACAGTTTTCTTTTATAATCAATCTTGTTGAGATATAGTATATGAGGCCTTTGATACCTTGGGTTGTAAAATGAATTTTTTTATCCCACTGGACATGGCAGCCCTTTAACAGTGGCTACATAATCAGATTCAATGTGAATAGTTTATAGTTTTTTCGATTTTGTGTTTATAATTAATTTTTTCTATTTATTTTCATTCACAAACAGCTTCATGTGCAGTTACATATATCCATATATTCACATGTTCAAATCTGGAGTATAGAAAACTTTGTAAAAAGGCAGTTGGATTAATAAAATAAAGACTATTGTTATGTTGGGAACAGTAAGTGGCTCCTGCTGCCTCTGGTGCATACCATCACTGGCTAACAATGAATTATTTGTGACTGTGTAAACATTCTTTCTCAAAAATATGAAGGCAGATTGTGCATTAGGTGGTTGGAGGATGTGAAAAACATTCAAAAGAAAAATGTAAAAAAAACTACACAGTTTTAATAAGCACATATGACAATGGTACCCTTTTCAATGACCTTTTTGCTGAAGAAAAACAGCATCAGCCAACTTTAAATTTCATAATTAGAGAGTGGGAATATTTAAATGTTCATATTACCTTCTACGACTTGTGATATCCCATATGTGCAATTTCAAACTTAATGTTTAAAGATGCTAAACGCTAATGAAGGACAGCGAGTGCAGAAAACAACAGCCTGTGGAGTGCACTTTGCAAATTATAAATAGTATATTACTATAGCTACCTCTGAGCGCATATAAAATAGGGGTAGATGATCGTGCGGGACTTATATTAATGAATCACTTTTTTAATGTTCTTAAGAAGAGGGTGAATTAATAAACTCTGGCTATTGACGCTGGATAGAATCGAGCCAGGTGCACCGAGTTTTTTTTCTTCCGAACACAAAAGACCAGGTGCCTATTCAATACTTCAGAATGAGTCCAGCGGGTAAATAAGATGGGGGTTTAAGACCGTGGTGCCGGCGGTGGGGCGGGGGGGAGGATTGTTCAATATGCATGCTCTGGCACTAGGCAGCACAAAGGTGTCTCGCAGTTTTCCTCAGACTGCCCCCCCCCCCCCCCCCCTCCACTGCTCGCCTGCACCCCACTTCCTTTCCCCCCCATCTCCCTCTCTCTCTCTCTCTCTCTCTCTGTCCCTCTGTTGAAAGCCATCTGCATTCGATTTGCTAAACGTCTCAATCTAATTACATTACTCCCGCTTAACGCGGCCGCCGCGAGCCCCTGGCTCACAATAGCGGCGGTGACAGATGGAACAAAGGACTTGGAAATGAGGCAGAGAGAACGAGGGTTCGAGGCATCGGGATGCCACCGGACGGCTTCATTTCTCCCCACAGTCTTCTTGTTATTTGCCTATAAGTCGCTTCTGACTATAACAGCCGTTATCGCAACTGATGCCCACATCTGCCCACGCAGCTACTGCAGTTCGACCCCCCTGTGCACCCCCAAGCTCCCAGAGAGGATGACATCAGTGGAGGAATCTTCAGCACAATGTCCTCTTGTGACTCAGTTCAAAATGGACCCGCCAGGAGGATGCAGCCAGTTAGCATTAAAACGTCATTGCAGTGTAGAGCTGCAGTGTTACAGCATTTACAAAGCCGGTCATATTTTGGCAGTTTTTTGTGCCAGCCTGATAGGGAGGGTAATGGGTGCGAAACGGCCTGTCCTTCCTCCTTCTCCGCTCATTTGGATAACCGCCAAAAGACCGCAAAATCTTTCCAGGCCCCTGATCAACTGCCCCCCCCCCCACCATTGGCCTCCCTCTCACCTCTAGTGCTGATCCTTCCTCCACCTCCGCACATCTTTTCACAGACCCAGAGGGAGAGAGTGAGAGAGAGAGAGAGAGAGCATGCTGGGGGGAGGCTTTGGTTCAAAACTCATGCAAATGTTCTGTACTCTATTCAAGAGAGCACAGAGGGAGGGAGAGAGGGAGCGTCGAGGGGGAAAAGAATGTGGGGGAACTGAGGATACATATCATCCCTCCATCAGTGTAAAAGAGAGGTGTAGGGCTGGGGGGGGGGGGGCTGGGGGCTGGGGTCCCGCCGCGCTTTCGAATTTTAAACGAAATAGAAAAAAAAATGCCGGCCCGGTGACAGACGTTCTTTCTCCAGTCCCGCCGTTTTCACACGTTCACTCGGGCAGAAAATAAAAAAAAGGAGACGTGAATGAGAGAGAGGAGTTAGATGTAAATTCCTCTGTAGACAGACAAAAGATTCGGCTAGCTGCAGATGTGTGAGTGTGAGTGTGTGTGTGTGCGTGTGTCTGTGTGTGTGTGTGTGCGCGCGTGCGCACGCCAAGTATATGTGTGTGTGTGTTTTTGTGTGTCGTTGTAATTTATTGGGGACCTTTTCTGGTATAAACACTGACCTTGTAGGGCTAAGGTTAAGGGGTCAGGTGTAAATTGAGGTTAGGTTAAGGTTAAGGTTTGGTGTAATTTGGTTATGGTGAGGGTTAGGATTAGGCTATCCACAATGAATGGAATTTGATGCAAAGTCCTAGTTAGGATAGCGTGTGTGTGTGTGTGTGTGTTGTGTGCATGTGCGTGTGCGCATGTGTGTTTATGTGTGTGTGTGCGCGTGCATGTCAATTTCAGTTATCGGATTCCCAAGGCAACACCAGAGGTAATACGGCACAGAAAAGTGATGCTGCACAAACTCAGGTGCTCAAACCTGCCGTGGATGTCCAACCTCTTGGCCGTTTAGCAGGAAAGCAGTTAATACGATCCGCAGTCTTCCCCTGTGCCCCGAACACCAAACCCTGCTCTGAGCCCTGCCTCCTGTCTGCTACACCAGACAGTCTGGCTGCTGCCCTGAATTTCACTCTTCATGACTCGTCTGCGATCAGGTCCCAGAATAGAAACCTCCGGTCCCTTTCATCTTCCTGAATTAAGCGAGAATCTCGACCTGCGCTGCTAAAGTGAACGAGCTGCTCCTTCGATACGGACAGAGAGGCTGAAACATTGATCGATCTTTTGAAAATTATCTGAATAAGTGGCATAATTATTTGCCTTGTGAAGCACAAGGTATGTAATTTTTGTGAAGATATAGATTTTGTGGTTCATTTATGGGTTAATTCAATTCCTTGGTGTTTTTTGGGCTGCACTTCTGTAGTAATTCACGACTCTCCCAGCAAGCCTCCATCTGTTCCTTTGACTTGCAAACAAACACGGTTCATTTTTGGGTTGCTGTTTGTTTTTTTTTCTTTCTTTCTTTCTTGTGTTTGGCATGTATTGTCATCTTTTTTGGGCGCAGTTTTCCTCGACCCCTCGCAAATTTAGCCATTTCTGTAATCGAAACACCTGCCAATTTGAGCACCAACTATTTGGCCCCTTTGAAACTCTGTTAGCGTCCTCATCCTGCTCTGGAAATTTACCAAGCAAAGTGCAACTGATCAGAACTAATGCCGCAAATTATCATTCAAATCAACAGTGAATGACCCCTGTGGGCGCTTCTGTTATTCTCGTGCGAAGACTTCAAAGTTTACGCTATTTTTTCGGGGGTGTTTCCAATATTTTTTCCTCCCCCTTGCTCACAATACTGCACCTTCTCTATGTATTTCCTCTGTCGTTCGTAAGGGGAGCTGGCGGTTAGATCTGCAGAGACAGCCTCCATACGGTGCCAGACAGCAGTCAGGCAGTTCACGCAGGGGTGAGCTCCCATGGTTCTCAGTCTAGATCAGTACATTTCAAAGGAAATATATTCAGCTCAGCTCCTCATAAATCCCTGCTCAGTGCCTGTGAACCTCCATTTCCACTGAATTGATGTTATCTGCCCTGCCTCAGATCTGTATGTATGTTATTCCAAAATGCATTATACATTAAACAAAAAAAAAAATCGCAGTGATTTTTTTTTCTTCTCTCCCTTCAGTCTGCAAATGCGCATGATGATTTCTCCAGTTTAGCTATCCCACTTTAGGTTTATTTGTGCTTTATCTTCAAAAATCTGTACATTTGCTTGACCCCGATGCAGATTGTTCAGTAACAATACGTTGCAAAAACTGAAAAGAAAAAAAATACTCGGAAAGATGAATTTACTTATTTTAAGACTTAAAATACTTATTTCTATCATTATTTTTCTTGGTAAGACAAAACATTTGTCCTCGATATGAGGTTATTTTGAGTAGCTTGCCAATGGGGTAAGTACATTTTCACTTGTCAAGCAAATAGTGACTTAAAACTAACTTACTATCCCATTGGCAAGATCGTCAAAATAACCTCAAATCAAGGACAAATTTTTGGTCGTACAAAGAAAAATGGCGATAGAAATAAGTTTTTTCAGTCTAAAAATAAGTAAATTCATCTTACCTGGTATTTTTTTCTTTTCATTTTTTGCAATGTGGTAAATTTGAATTTAAATAGCTTGACAAAGAAAATACTGTCAAAAAGACTGGGAAAAGCTAGGCGACGGACAAACTTTTTAAAAGATATGTATTCGTAATTGGGAATGTAAACATCAGTTTGGTTGTGTTTGCTTGACTATCCTCTGAAAGAAAGCTATGAAAGTGCATTCAGTTGTAAAAGTATCACTGCTCATCCTCTACTTAGGGAGCAGAGGTTTCTTGTCAACATCTGTTCAACCCGTGAAAGAATGTATACAGCATTTAGAACAGAGGATTCTCATAACTTTACAAGTGAGAGGTAGGGAGAGGGGGCATTCATTCATCTTACATCTCTCCATTCATTATCTCAGCGGCTTTTTCCTGAGTCACAGGTGATCTGGAGCTAATCCCAGCATCCCATGAGAATACACCAGAACAGCTTGTCACACCACCGTAAGGCACACTCACCGATCATTCGTACCTACAGGCAATTTAAAGTTGCAGATTAGCCTAACTTGTGGATGTATGTGTCTTTAAACAGTGGGAAACCACAGCATCAGGAAATAAATTTGCCACCTTCTTGCTGTGTGGCAACAGTGCTATCCATATGCTGCCCTTAAGGCTGTTTGAATACTGTTGCTGAGTTTGCGCAGTTTCTGTGATCCCTGTTGTGCCAGGTATTCGCAAATGGGCCGAATGTTCATTATTATGTGTCTGTGGCAACGGTTGGGAAGACCTTTTGTTGTATTACTGACATAATAGGCCTCTTGAAAATGGCATTGGCAGTATATAAACCAATCAGCATCTGTGTGGAGTACGCGACCACAGGTCACCAATACGAACTGGCATACCTACAACCTACAGCAAGTGTATATCATGAATTTTCATGATGAAACATGAGTAGAAATCTTGCCAGTTTGAAAATTTCAAATCAAGTTTTTGCCAAATTTGCTAATTCAAGAAGCAAAAAAGGCAACTCAGACGAAACCCATCGCGTCCAAGTACACCTCATTAGTTTATTTCCAGAGTTTGCAAACAATTTTAGAAAATGAAAACTCTTATTGTGACTTATTTGAAAAGGAGATATCTGAGTGTGGAATTATTCCCTTCGTACGACTGGCTTGAATTGTTCAAGAATAACATTGCGCCTGCATCACGTATATCTTGTGAAATTAAAAAGTATTGAGGCTAAAAATCTTCTTCAGAAGCGATTCACGGCGCATATGCCGACCCACATTGCAGGCATACCATCATATTTTGGGTGAAACAATTTATTTTGAAAGATTGCAATCATTCCTGTCATTGCTCTCACTGATTGTGTTATTTGAAGCTAAAGAACAGCAGCACCCCGAGCCAAATATGTTTATTGATGCAGTCGAGCGATTATTACTTTGTCTCCTCACAGCTGAAAGGACAGAATATAGACTTATTTTACCCCGATTCACTGAAGTAGAGATGATGATTGTCAATTCAGGGAGACATAACAGTGGCGAAGAAAATGAGGAGACTAGATTGAAGGAGCAGTGTATGTTTGTGTCGCAGTGGAGGAGATTCGGAGTGAAGGCAGGAGGGAAGGGTGTCGCCAAACTGATTTAACTCTTGAACTTGCTTTCGGTCAAAGTGACCCCTTTTGTGAGAGAGAAATTACTCTTTTGAGAGAGGTTATTCAAACTCTGTGAGTAAAGCGGAGTAAATCTTTTTCCTTCACCGTAAACCCTGGTAAGCGTGGTGAACTCAAATGTTTTGTGGAACTCGATTACCTCAAAAAAATTGTCTATGCCCACTTAATGATCTTGTGTTCACAGCACTTAAAACATGTAAAAAAAAATAATAATAACTTTACCTAGTTTTCTTTAAGTTCCTTCCACACAATGCAATTAAGTTGGCCTACGCAATTTTCTTGAGGTAATCGGTTTCCACAAAACATTTGAGTTCACTACACAAGCAGAGTTTACAGTGTGGTCATGATCCATAATCTGCATTTGCTCTTTTTTTTTTTTTTTTTGCCTATTTGGTGTCTCTGACCGTAGTATAAATAAGAACCATGGTTCAAAATTATTAACACCACTGCAGTTTTGCATGAAGGTTACATGAATATACACAGATAAACATGCTCCCCACGCTTCATTATAGTGGATTTTATACAAATGACAACACCACAAAAATCAATGACACTGTTAATGTTAAATATGATCTCGCAGTGTTAAATGGTAGCCATTAGCTGTATTGAACTGCTTATGTTTGGTTTGTGATGAACATAACACAGCTCCAGCAGTTTTGCTTAAATCTCATTACTGCATCGCTTCAGTAGTGTATCTGCCCAAGGCTAACAGCTGCACAGGTGTTAATAAGTAAACATTAGAAGGGAGAGAGAGAGAGCTTCACACTCGAAGTTAAGGTAAGCGAGGATAAAGACAGTGGAAGACAGCAGCGCGGCTTCTCGGCTGGTTACTGATCACCTGATGCATGTCCGTTATCCTGTTTTAAAGACATTTTGGCACATGTAGATGTGCACACGTGCGGGTGCCATACATTTCACAGGAACAAAAAAAAAAAAAGATTGAACAAAGTGTCTTCCCTCCAGACAGCCACCCAGCCAGCCCCTGAGGTCAAGGGTCATGGGAAAGTGAGTGAACAAAAGAGTGCTCATATTGAGTGCGGGAGGGAGGGTGTACTGGGGAGAGAGAGAGAACACTGAACATAGCGTGCATATGTGTGTGTGTGTGTGTGTCTGTGCCTGTGTTTGTGCATGCATGTATGTGTGTGTACGAGTGTGTTTGTGCGTTTGTGTGGGCGTATGGTGTATGTGTGTGTGCGACCATATTTGTGTGGGAGTATGTTAGTGTGTGTGTGTGCATATGACTTTGTGCATGCATGTGTGTGTGTGTGCGTGTGCATGTGTGAGCATCTGTTTGTCTGTTAGGGTGCAGAGTCAGTGAGTGTGCCTGACTATTTGAGTATGTGCATGTTTGCGTTTCTGTGTGCACATGCATGTGTGTGTGCCCGTGTGTCTGCATACACATGTGTTCGCGTGCGCTTGTGTGTAGTGTGTCTCTGTGTGCACGTGTGTGTACACGTGTGGAGTGTGTGGAGAGGGAGACTTGTTAAAATCATACATGGGTGCGGAGAATGAGCCCCGGCAGAGAGCCCTGAGGACAGCGCACAGCAGAGCCGTGTCAGAGTCACCTGACACCAGCACAGCGACAGGAGGCCCCACCCCCCGGAGCAGCCAGGCCTCACACCTCTAACCCCACACCTCCCAATGCAGGAAACCCCAGCACTGACACGAGCCCCCAGCATTGTCTGCGCACTGACTTCCAGGCAGGACAAAGCTCGGCAATTAATCGATAACAAAGGGCCTGGGCCTTGTTGCATCACTGAAAAGTATCGGCCCAAACTCAGCTCTAATTAACCTGACCCTACTCTAATTACCAGACAGCAAAGCCGACCTTCGGCGGACGAGTTTTGTTGCACGTGTCGTTTCAGCAGTGCTGTGCCATGAAGCAGTGTCATGCTCAATGTAACCGTAACCATGGTTTTATGACCTCTGCAGAGAATTATTATTACAAAGTATTATCATCATCATAATCAAGAGCATCATCGAATATCAGTACCAGGTATATGGTATTAGTGATTTACACTGAACGCCATTGATTTGACAATGAATATTTTCCTGTTAACATCCATAAAATAAAGCACTGAACAGGGCCAGGTAACGGAGATTAAAATGAGCATTTTGTTTTTTCAGTACTGAAAAGGTGCTTTAGTAATGTACAAATATATGCAACTGCAGAGGTGGAAGCATAAAAAATTAAAATAAATAAAAATTAAGAGAGCCCTGGCACTTGTGCTGAGACACCTTGGCCTGATTCCGCCACCTGCTGTACTGTGGCAAAGCATCAAAAAAAATCTGCAAATACCGTGTAATTTACAATTTCATCAAGAGCAATCCGTGTTAACCTCAGCAAAATAACTTCAATAAGACGCTGAAGGCTCGCCTTATTTATTGGTATTTCAAGTGCAAAATTTCACGACCTGTTATCGGTCACGATTGCCCACATTTTACTGTTGAACAAATGAACCTTTTGATGTGGGAGCAGGAAGGTGCTCAATTCAGCAGTGGAATGTGGGCGGGTCATGGCAGTGATGTCACACTGCCCGGCAAAGAAATGAAGCAAACAGCAGAAACAAATTGGTAAGTGTATTTCATTTACTAAAGAGAGAGGCTGTGCTGTGAAGGTGTACCATTTAACAGTTCGACCAACAGTAGATTCACAAACTAATCCAGTCCTTTGTGAATCAGTCAGGTAATGTAGTTGCCTGCCAAACTCAGTTGTCACAATATATTTAATCTGCCTCAGGCTTTTACCAGTCTTTTCCAAGTGATATGACAGCATTTCACAGCAAACACAGATGTTTCTCTAAAATAAATAAAGAAGATTTAATCGTTCATGTAGCTGCCAGTAGCTATCATCTGTTTCTGATTAAAATTGGGTCCCCATCAGTTTTGCTACCTCTGCTAATGCAGACCCAACCATCTCTGATAGTTCTAATTGTTGTCCTTGATACAGTGAGGGCGTTCCGGGAAGTGGGATTATTGAGTTAGCCGAAAAACAGCACTGAGGAAATGTATGAACCTCTGAAATCTGACACATATACAAAGGTAAAAGGGTTTTTTTTCCAGATTTTAGTTACTTTAGGTACTGAGCAACCTCTGTCAACAGGCCGTTTCCTTCCCCAGTATCTGTGAGTGATCACTTCATCGGCAGGTCGAAACCGTGATAAAATGTGTAACACTCCAGTTGAAATATATGCCATAAACCTTCATAAAACTGTCTAAATCCTGACATAATGCTCACCATAAACACTTATTAAATCTCACCATCAACTCCTTATGACCAACCGTGTGCTGAAATAATTTTGAACCAGCCAGTGCGATTTTTCTTTTCTCAAAAGCATGGTGCGTACAGTGTGGCAGTGTTATGACATTTTTCATTAGTCAGGCTGGTTGCTTGTTATGGAAAATACCGCCTGCAGTAACAGCAAGCTTAAAAAAAAAACCAAAAAAAAAAAGACGTTGTGTCATTTTTTACAGAGTAAATCAATTGGATTCATTAATAGATCTCATAATTAGTGGTGTCATATGACAGAAACAGCATGCGTGACTGCAGCAACAGGTGCTTAAAGTTTCTAAATAAATTAGCACACTCTTGCCACAAGGAAAATTTTCCAGTTACATCACTCTGATACATAGAATTGAAGGAGTGCAGCTTTTCTGTCTTAAATTTAACAGAGCACTTCACATGAAAGATTTGCGCTGAAATCACTCACACTGACAACTCCTCGCCACAATTTTTTCTTTTTAAATAGGGAGCATATATCATTCAAGTCTCACGGCAATGCTTTACAATATACAGCATGCCACAAAAAATGCTTGGGCTGTACTTCAGTGCACTGCCTGACCAATCCAAACATCTTAAGTGCACTTTCAGAGCATCTGATGCTTTATTTTAGTTCATGTTTGAGTGTGTTTTTGAGTGACCGAAAACAATACGCTGTTGTAGGCATGACGTGTGGAGTTATTAGCCATGTCTTCAAGGGATAGCAATTTCCCCCTAATTGCCCTCCCTCCAGGGGCATATCCTGCTGGAGGACAATAGTCATGACAGAGTTGGCCAGTATAAAGGAGTCATGGCTTGATACAGGATAATCTGTGTGGGCACATATCATTATCTTAACCTTTAAAATAACGGGTCACATTGGTCAATTGTACAATCACTTTCTGTTGCCTCAAGAGAGCAATGTAGCTAACCACACCTCATTTTGGGACCAACACACCAATTGGGGCTCAGATAAAGGCAAGAACATCTGTTATTTGAACAAAATGGTCACTGGACAGGAACATGACTGCTGCACTGGTTTGAGACTAGAAAAGACACTTGTGTTGCACTTGGCACTGCTTTGGGCCAGATGTAAGATAGATCTCATGATGTCACGAATGAAAATAAAAGTAGGGCACCTCTATCACGCTTACACAGCTAAAATAACAAAATGAGTCAACTTCAACAAGTATTTAGCCTTAAATCTAGTCTTCTACTTAATTTCACAATTAAGAGTTCCAACTTTTTAAAACCATTGTTACTGATTTCCATGGCCAACAATTTAAAGTTGACAATAAAAAGAGTACATTGTTAGGACACAGGCTTTTCAGCTGAGCAAAACAACACAAAAATGAAAAAAATCAGTTGATATTTCGCAGAGACATTGAAGTTTTTAGGCGATAAATAAGAGCAATTTTGAGTGTTACGATGTGACATTTCAAGTAAATATACTTAAAATCAACCTTATTTTGCAAACAATATTGTTTTTAGGGCTTTTAGCTTCTGAATATATATATATATATATATATATATATATATATATATATATATATATATATATTTACTCTTTATTGGCCTGAACTTTCAAGTTTCTATCTAGGTGATTTCAAGATTTTTGGAGAACTTAGAAAAACATGTCATCATTACGGTTTTTCTGTACAGTCACAACCATGCCAATTATTTAGCTACTTTTCAGTTGGATCCGTCAATACTCAGTAAATAATGTGTTTAAATTTAAGCCAGAACGCTATTTCTTCAACCAATAGCTTAACAGAACTTTTCAAAACCAGCAATAAAATTTTCTGCAAGGATGTATCCTGTCCGTACCCCCTATTTGAAATCTTAAACCCTACGTCTTTACAATCACTAAGTTATATAAATTCCTAAGTTTGAGTTATCATGTTAATAGTATAAATACATAGAGGGGAAATAAATTGATCATGAGAATATATTTGGGAAAGGATATTCAAATATAGTGTCCATAGCCCTTAGAAATAATTAGGCATTTCATTAGATGATTTGTAGTTGATTATTATGAGTGGATTATTGTTATTATTGATTTTATGGCTGAATCATACCTGTCAAGATTTTGCGACTTTTGTCATAAGATTTTGCTCTTTTTACCATATGATTTAACGAAAAACCATGAGACACGTATGAATATTGGCAAAACCTGTTCAGTCATTTTTTAAGAAGTCTAATAGGACATGTTGTGACTAGCGATCCTCATTTTTACTGTTAGAAATTTGCATGGCGTGCAATTAGATGGACATAACTAACTGCATTTTGTAAATTAAATTTGACAGTCATTGCTTTAGTGTCCATGGCCCAACATCCATCAAGGAGTGCAAGAGCATTCATCAGCAATTGATTGATGTAAATTTTGGTCCAAGGCATTCTCAGCTGTCCTTAGTGAAGTTATCTGCGTGTTGCAAGTAGTTACAAGTTAAATATCTTTGATAAAAGAAACTTAAAATAAAGTTTTCTGTAAGATTTAAATGGTAACCGTGGTTATTCCTTGTTGGCAAAATTCTCAGTTAAGATATTCACAGAGTGTACCTAGGGATATATCCAGAGTTGCACTGGTGTAAAAGGCACCATTACCTTCTACAGAAAAAATGACCAAAATGCAAATTACTCTTGCCTATGATTAATATAACAATCACTCTTACAATAATGATACTAAATTTTTGTACCTAGGAGACCCTTAGATAGAACACCCAGTTGTAAAAATGCCAACTGGATACATCTGTTACTTAAGTGCTTGTTAAAATAAAAACAATCTTGGAACAATTTCACTCATAAAACACAATGACGCTTTAAAAGTTATTCTTTTCTACTGAAAATGGAAAAAAAAGATTTTGATATGTTGAAAGCGCTTGATAAGACAGATGTCTACTGCAGTCTGTCCTAAGGAAAAGGGCTGCCAGATCAGGACTGGATTGTATTTGAATAATCCCAGTGCCGACTGCGGTCAAGAACACGTAGAATCACTCAAGGAAGGGAGGGCTGCAGTCAGCAAACTGTCGCCCACATTTTTTCGCAGCAGCGCCCCCTCTGGTCGGTTGAATACCTGAAATCTGCTGGCACTAGTTGCATGGTCCTTTGGTACTGTATCGCAGCTTCTAGACTGTTGAGTGAAAGGAGAGACAGCTGGCAGCATGTTTTTTTGACCAGACTGTCACAGGGGATTACAGTGACAGGACGGGCAGCAGCTGTCATCAGGCGCGACAAAATTGCAAGTAAAATGAGGTAAAAGCAGGGGAAAAAAGGCTCTATTCCATTGGATAATCAGTCAAATATCATAATGCTATTAGTTTTCCTCATTGCTTTTAATTTGGCTTTGGTTTATATATTTTTTTTACCATTGGAGGTAATGGTACCATTATTCCAGAAGGACACGGGGTCCAGCGCAAAATTCTTAGGGGACCCACGACCTAAAACCCCATTTCCTCCTAAAGTCGTACCATTAGAACTGATATGTAACCTGTACAAATGTGTACCAAAACCCTAGATCTGGTTTGTGTTTCCACCGCGAACAGTACTCTTGAGCAGGCTGGGTTGTTACCGGACGTATTTGTGTTTATTCCTTGTCGAGGGAGAACGATGATTCTATCTTGACCAATAAATTGACAGCAGTGTATCTAGAATCACCTTTTAGATTAGAGTTAGATTTGTGTGCTAGGTACCTCAACAGAGGGGCAATGAGAAAATGGGGCAGATAGGTAGGGTTCTTTTGGTACCATGGACAACTTTTCAGATGCGTAAAGAACTGAACTAAGCTGGATTGCAAGGTGAAAATGAAGCTATATCCATCCCCCTGCATGGAGCTCTAAGTCACCAGAAGATCAGCCACATCGCTGTCTCATCTCAGCGCTGAGAAACCAAAACAATCTCAGTACAGTAAATACCCATTTGTAAAAATCTGCTTTTCAGGGCCAATTTTATGCAGCTTGGCTTTGAGCCCATTTAAACCTGCAACTGTTGCATTTCTCAGAAAGGAATATACAGACAGGTGACAAATCAATGAATAAAAACAACATAAACAGTCTTACTCAGGTGTTGGTCCTCCGCAAGCTGCTAGATCAGCTTCAACAACTTGGCATAGAGTCAACAATTGTAATACATTTATGGTGGGATGGAGTAGCTTTTTTTCCAGGAGATAGTCCCCCATTTGGTGTTTTGATAGTGGTAACAGACAGCACTGTCCAACACGTTCAAAAATAACTCGTATAAGTTCAGTTGGTTTAAGATCTGGTGACTGTGAAGGTGGTGGTATATGGTAAGGATCATGCTCACTCTCATAAAGCCATTCAGCTGCCCATTGTGCTCTGGGGGACTTTGGTCAGTATCATCTTGGAATGCTTCATCATAGGATATGAAGGTGATCACACAGGATAACTCTGCAGTCATTTTCAGTGACCCTTCTGACTTTAATGGAACAGGTGGACCCAAACCATGCCAGGAAAATGCACAGAAGTATCTGCATTAGTTATGCTTGTCCTGACATTTATCAATGTTTTTCTTTTGTCACTTTGTGACCTTAGTAAAATAAGGTTCTGTCCGCCCCAGAAACACACAGGCCTACGTGATGGAACCTTATAATACTGAGGTCACGACCTGTCCGCACTTATCACGACCCTGATTCTGAAAATTTTGGTATTCTGTGTAAAATGTAAATAAAACAAAATGCAGTGATTACCAAATCATTTAAATTCTATTTTCAATTGAAAATAGTACATATACAGTATATCACATGTTGAAACTGAGAAATGTTGGTATATTTTGAAAAATATCTGCTCATTTTGAATTTGATGCTATCAACACGTCTTGCAAAAGTTGGGATGGGGGACGACAAAAGAATGGAAAAGTTGCTAATTAGGTTATGGAAAAGCTAATTAGGTTAATTGGTAACTGGTCAGTAATATGACTGGGAATAAAAGGAGCATCCCAGAGAGGTTGAGTCTTTTACATGCAAAGATAGCGAGGGCTTCACCAGTCTGTGAAAGACTAATGGTTCTCACTGCAAAATTGCAAAGAATTTGGAGATTTTATTATCTACAGAATATAATTAAAAGATTCAGATAATCTGGAAAAATTTCTGTATGCAAGAGAAAAGGACAAAAACCAATATTGAATGGCTGTGCTTATTGGGCCCTCATGCGGTACTCAATGAAAAATAGACAGGATCAGGGGGTAGAAATCACTGCATGGGCTCAGGAACGTTTTGGAAAACTACTGTCCATGAACTCAGTTTGTCACCGCATCCGTTGCAAATTAAAACTCTACCATGTAAAGATAAAACCAATTTTGCACAAGATCCAGAAATGCTGCTGCCTTCTTTGGGCCTGAGCTCATTTAACATGAACAGAGGTTAAGTGGAAAACTGTCCCATGCTCAGATCAATCAAAATGTGAAATTATTTTTGGAAATCAGGGACACCATATCCTCCGGCCTAAAAGAGTAAAGGAACTGTTATCAGTGTTCAGTTCAAAAGCCAGCATCCATGATACTGTGGGGATGTATTAGTGCACATGGTAAGGGTAACTTGCACATCTGTGAAGACACTATTAAAGCTGAACAATACATGCAGGTTGTGAAGCAGAATATACTGCAATCTAGAAGTCTTTTTTTCTTGGGCTGGGCCGGGCAGCGGCCAGGCCCTGTTAAATGCGAATGTTGCTGTCTGAGTTACTGCGTGAGTGACTGACTGATCGATCAAGTTCAACCACTGGCTGGCCCGTGGGGAAGAAGTTCAGCGATTGGTTGGCCTATGGGGAAGAGGCGGCCCAGCCATTTACTTGGTGCACCTAGTCTTGTTTTTCAGGGAAGGCCCAGCTCATTTCAGCAAGACAATGCCAAACACTGCACTCTGCAAACAATATAACATGACTCCATAATGAAAGAGTCTAGGTGCTAAACTGGCCAGCCTGAGATCCAGACGCGTCAATATCTGAAAATATTTGGCACATTGTGAAACAAAAACATGACAAAGACATTGAAGTGTTAAGCAGCTGAAATCATACATCAAGCAAGAATGGTGAAATGTTCTGCTTTCCTAACAGCTGATGGGGTCCTCAGTTCACAAACATGATTACCATTTTCAATGAAATAAAGAGTTTAAATAATTTGCCAATCATTGCATTCTGTTATTTACACTTTACTCGGCATCCACACTTTTTTGGAAACAGGGTTGTAGATACAGATTTTTTTCCTATTACAGCACCCTCAAAAATTATTGGCACCCCTGGTTAGGATGTGTTAAAAGCCTTAAAATAAATTAAATTTTTATTGCAGAAGCATACTCACACACTGAAAACTGCAGAAAAAAAAATTCAACCTTCAACTCAAGTGAATTTTAAGGGGGGGGGATCCCTGACAAAGAAATAATTATTTTTCATAAAATCACCTGTTCCACAATTATTGGCACCCCAACAATTCCTAGGAATTAAATGGAATTGAAATATTTCTGCCATTTCTACAGTAGTTTACAAAGTTGATCAGAGTATCTAGGAACATTTGATTAGTAAATCATCACTTCCTGTTTCCCTGGGGTATAAATATGACGTGACACACAGGCCATTTCTCTTATCCACTCTTCAACATGGGAAAGACAAAAGGAACACACCATTCAAGTAAGGCAGATGTGTGTCGACCTTCACTAGTCAGGCAATGGCTACAAGGAAATAGCCACTCGCCTGCACCTGCCCATATCTACTGTCGGAGAAATCAAGAAGTTTAACACAACTGGAACAGTGGTAAACAAGCTTGGATGAGGACGCAAGGTTATTTTGCCACCACACACAGTAAGAGAAATTAAAAGTTCTCCAAAGCTCACTGTTAAAGAATTGCAACAAATAGTAGTGTCTTGGGGTCAGAAAGTCTCCAAAACAACCACCAGGCGCCATCTACATGCCAACAAGCTGTTTGGGAGGCATGCACAGAAAAAAAAAAAAAACCACCTTTTCTCACTCACAATCATAAACGCAAACGTTTGGAGTTCGCTAAGCAGTACTGGGACTTCAACTGGGACCGTGTGCTTTGGTCAGATGAGACCAAGATAGAGCTTTTTGGCAACAAACACTCCAAGTGAGTCTGGCGGAACACAAAAGATGAGTACGCAGAAAAGCACCTCATGCCCACTGTGAAGTATGGTGGAGAATCGGTGATGCTGTGGGCCTATTTCTCTTCCAGAGGCCCTGGGAACCTTGTTAGGGTGCATGGCATCATGATCGCTTTGAAATACCAGGAAATTTTAAATCAAAATCTGGTGCCCTCTGCCTGAAAGCTGAAGATGGCTCGTCACTGGGTCTTTCAGCAAGTTAATGACCCTAAACATGTGGCTAAATCTACACAGAAATGGTTCACCACACACAGAATCAAGCTCCTCCCATGGCCATCTCAGTCCCCAGACCTCAACCCCATTGAAAACCTGTGGAGTGAGCTGAAGAGGGTGCAGAGGAGAGGACCCAGGTCGCTGGATGATTTAGAGAGATTGTGCAAAGAATGGTCAAAGATCCCTCTCTCTGTATTCCCCCCATTTTGTGAAACATTATAGAAGATTAGGTGCTGTTTTGCTGGCAAAAGGGGGTTGAACAAAGTATTAACATCAGGGGTGCTAATAATTCTGGCACACATGATTTGATGTAAAAGAATTTTCTTAATGTGGAATTTTTTTCCCCACTGAATAAATGCACTTGAATTAAAGGTTGAATTTTCCTCCTTTTTTTCATTGTGGTCCTATATAATTTTGAAAAAACTGAATTTATTAGAAGCTAAAGAACACATCTTAACCAGGGGTGCCAATAATTATTGAGGGCGCAGTATAAGCAGTAAGGAGACTGAGGACAAGAGCGCATATGGAGAGGATACAAAACAGTGCTCTTAATTCATTAGATTTTACACCTCAACAAATATACTACAACAAGAATCCACCCCACAGGAGCCTCTGCTTAACAGCACCATTTGGCAGCTCTGATACAGTAGCCTACACATCTTCAGGCTTAGCTTTCCCCTCATATACATGACCATATTTTGGTTCTAATTAAACTACACTGCTCAAAAAAAAAAATAAATAAAGGGAACACTAAAATAACACATCCTAGATCTGAATGAATGAAATATTCTTATTAAATACTTTGTTCTTTACATAGTTGAATGTGCTGACAACAAAATCACACAAATTATCAATGGAAATCAAATTTATTCACCCATGGAGGTCTGGATTTGGAGTCACTCAAAATTAAAGTGGAAAAACACACTACAGGCTGATCCAACTTTGATGGGATGTCCTTAAAACAAGTCAAAATGAGGCTCAGTAGTGTGTGTGGCCTCCACGTACCTGTATAACCTCCCTGCAATGCCAGGGCATGCTCCTGATGAGGTGACGGATGGTCTCCTGAAAGATTTCCTCCCAGACCTGGACTAAAGCATCCGCCAACTCCTGGACAGTCTGTGGTGCAACATGGCATTGGTGGATGGAGCGAGACATGTCCCAGATGTGCTCAATTGGATTCAGGTCTGGGGAACGAGCGGGCCAGTCATCAATGCCTTCGTCTTGCAGGAACTGCTGACACACTCCAGCCACATGAGGTCAAGCATTGTCTTGCATTAGGAGGAACCCAGGGCCAACCGCACCAGTATATGGTCTCACAAGGGGTCTGAGGATCTCATCTCGGTCAGGCGACCTCTGGCGCATGGAGGGCTGTGCAGCCCCCCAAAGAAATGCCACCCCACACTATTACTGACCCACTGCCAAACCGGTCATGCTGGAGGATGTTGCAGGCAGCAGAACGTTCTCCATGGCGTCTCCAGACTTTGTCACGTCTGTCACATGAGCTCAGTGTGCACCTGCTTTCATCTGTGAAGAGTACAGGGCGTCAGTGGTGAATTTGCCAATCTTTGTGTTCTCTGGCAAATGCCAAAACGTCCTGCATGGTGTCGGGCTGTAAGCACAACCCCCACCTGTGGACGTCGGGCCCTCATACCATCCTCATGGAGTCGGTTTCTGACCATTTGAGCAGACACATGCACATTTGTGGCCTGCTTGAGGCCATTTTACAGGGCTCTGGCAGTGTTCCTCCTTGCACAAAGGCAGAGGTAGCGGTCCTGCTGCTGGGTTGTTGCCCTCCTACGGCCTCCTCCACGTCTCCTGATGTACTGGCCTGTCTCCTGGTAGCGCCTCCATGCTCTGGACAATACGCTGACAGACACAGCAAACCTTCTTGCCACAGCTCGTATTGATGTGCCATCCTGGATGAGCTGCACTACCTGAGCCACTTGTGTGGGTTGTAGAGTCCTTCTCATGCAACCACTAGAGTGAAAGCACCACCAGCATTCAAAAGTGACCAAAACATCAGCCAGAAAGCATAGGAACTGAGAAGTGGTCTGTGGGCACCACCTGCAGAACCACTCCTTTATTGGGGGTGTCTTGCTAATTGCCTATAATTTCCACCTGTTGTCTATTCCATTTGCATAACAGCATGTGAAATTGATTGTCAATCAGTGTTGCTTCCTAAGTGGACAGTTTGATTTCACAGAAGTGTGATTGACTTGGAGTTATATTGTGTTGTTTAAGTGTTCCCTTTTTTTTTGAGCAGTGTACATTTGTTCAATGCAAGTTTGACAATGGTAGCTTAAAAAAATGCCTCATTTATTCATTTTATATTTTGCTGTAGGTTGAATACACTACTCTGGCTTTTGACCTTACCTTGTAATCCAATTTTACAGTTTTTGTAATATTAAAAAACTGATTCTCTCACAAAATTCCAGTCATTTTACCTTTGAATTCTGATTCAAAAAGCAGATAAAAACAAGGTCTCTCCAACAATGAGGTTCAATTGTTAAAACGTCTCAATTCCTTGACAAGATCATCATTCATTTTCTTGAGTGAGTCAAATACCAGGCACATAATACTGATTCTCACTGAAATCTATTCATACGTATGATTAGTATGGTCATTGTGGTGATGAGGTGCATTTGAAGCTCGACATTCAAACACAATGGTATGATATCAGGGGTCTAAACCACTTTACCAACCATAAAAATTGCACAGTTTGACCGTTTGGAAATTCCTTCTGTTGAATTGATTACTGCTAATGGGCTATATGAACTCGAGAAGGAAACGCTTTCGTTTATAGCCCATCTTTCTCGGGGATGGCCCTAAAAAAAAAAAAAAACATTTGGGGCTTATTCAAATTTCTCTTTTTACCCTTCCTTGCGAAGAAATACAGTTCTGTTCAAAAAAATAGCAGTGTGTTAAAAATGTGAATGAAGTACAAATATTTTTTAATAGCCTTCAGTTCCATATTTCAAATGTTGCAGAAACATTGCACATTCGATTCCAAGTCAAAGCATAAACAAATTTGATCAAGTCTGTGTTATTCTTTTACAGGAAGCAAAAAAAATGAATATTAATCTGTTCAAAAAATAGCAGTGTGAACAATTTCCTCTCCAAGCTGAAATTCTAAATTTAACTCAAAATTTATCTTAACTTTAAATGAATGAACTAATATTTAGTCACATGACCATTGTTTTTGTTAACTCCTTGCACACTCCTGCAAACTCCAGGTTTCCTGTCAGAATGAACAAATTCTCTAATTAAACTCCGCACTGCTGTTATTTTGAACACGCCCCTTTAAATGAATGAGTCAGTTTCTCAGAGCAAGCAGCCTACATGCCATGACAGTTGGGTCTGTTGTTTTTCTATTTCACTAGTACATCTACAAGTGAATTGTTTGCCATGCAGAAATATCAATACTACTAATAGCAGGGGTTCATCAGGTTATTATGTTAATGTTGCACAGCTATTGTTTGGACACAACTGTAGATTAAGAAATTGAAAAAGATCTGCCATGAATATGGAGCTTCCTATCTGTTAAATATTCCTTCAGAAGGCTTTGAGATCAGCAGGAGAGATACACTGAGAAAAGTAACCTGAAACTGCGGGTGCATCTCAAAGCGTAGGCTGCTCCCTTCGAATGCTGCATTTTTAGGAGTCGTCACTTAATTCCATCCGCTAAACTGACTTAACA
Source organism: Gymnothorax reevesii (assembly GCA_029721435.1). Classification (NCBI taxonomy): domain Eukaryota; kingdom Metazoa; phylum Chordata; class Actinopteri; order Anguilliformes; family Muraenidae; genus Gymnothorax; species Gymnothorax reevesii. Next base: position 100,638,163 of record CM056578.1, read on the forward strand.
TCATTTCATCTCCGTTAAACAGCTTTGGTTTAAGCGAGTCGTCACTGGTTTCCCTAACCCCTACCATAACTCTAACCCCAAACCCTTGACCTAGCCCTAAACCTTACCCTAAATTTAACCTTGTGCCATACCTTAAATGTCAGTTTGGCGGATGGAAGTAAGTGACGACCCCAAAAAAAAATGCAGCCTTCGAAGGAAGCAGCCTACGCTTTGGGATGCACCCTGTACTTCATGGAAGTTTTTTTTTCCCTTGGAATGGGTGATGTAGAAAGAATCAACCTTTGCGTAAACCTCTCCCTACAGCCTATGCATTGGCCATACCAGCAAAGCACATTAAAAGGGGCTAGGATATTCCTTGGTTGCTTGGTTCATATTGTCTTGATTCCCTGTCTTCACGGCCTATTTCGGTTCTTTTCCCCTCCTCCCCTGCTGGCTTAAGTAAAAAGTGAGTAAAAGGTAGATGATGGTAAGAGAGACAGAAGACTAAATGTCTGGAATCAGTCCTCTTGACTCCTCTTCCCTCATTTGCTTTCAGAAACTTTCCCCCACTCAGTGGTCATTACACTGAGGAGTGAGAGGAATTGGAGGGGGTCTGAGAATCCCAGCTTCAGTCAAGCAAACAAGGAATTTCCAAGCGCAGCGATTGATCAAAGTCATAGAAGAATGACCCTTGACCCTTGCATGAATCACCTATGACCTCTTACATCAGCGAGAGGGAGTTGGAACAAAATGGCCCCAGGGTGTCCTGTCCCAGAATGCACCACTGCACATACCTGTACATCTGGAGATGTAAGTAAGACTAGCTTTGCAGGAGAGAAAAGGCGAGTGCACCGAACCCAGTTCTAGAAGGTCAGCCATGGCTCAGTGGGCACTTTTCAAAAGCACACTGCATCCATGAGTCATCAATCAGGTGACCAAGAGTGTATTTAAGTACTGAACTGTTAGCTGACTCTGTGACTGTAAATATTAATATCACTTCTTTTTTCTCAGAGATCATAAACTTATGATTTCTGCATAATTTATTACTTTTTTCTTGTGCTGAGGTGAATCTACAGATTATTTATTTATTTATTTATTTATTTGCAGTTGAAATTGTTGCCTGCCTGCCTGCTGAGATTCCACAGCACAAATCACAAATATCAGCTCTTGTAAACCAGTGCCTGAATGTTCTCAGTTTACGGGGAGTATCTTATTTATCTTATTGTGTGATGTGCCTTGGAGCAGGTTCCTGTCATCAATTTTTCAAAAGCAAATCTCTTTGCGAAAAATGAGCCGCACTTGCTGAAAATTTTAGGTTCCCCAGTCTGAGCTAGTCAAACAGGTTTAAGATGTGTTCTCTACACATTTTTTTAACTGTTTAACAGGTATTGGTCTTTGTGTATTTTCCTTGCTGGTTTTACCTTATTTGCAGCTATTCAGCAGCTGAGTGCAATACAGTATACTCAGCTAGTCCACCAACACAGTTACCAGGTTAATCTTCCAGTTAAAGCAGATTTGACCAGCTTTGGGATGCCGCAGCCCAGCTACAACCATGCAGAAAGGTTGAAAACACAGATTAAACCAGTTTGAACTGGTATTTAGTCAGAGCTCGACTTTATGATGGTGACTGAATGACATCGCCCCCCCCATTTTCTTACCTGCCCTTCCATAATTATCTCCTCACTTCTCACACAACTGTCTCTTCTCTTTTCCCAATCATGTATCACTGTCTTGAAACAGTCTGACGAGCTGTGTAGGTTCTAGTGTTTACACATTTGCAGTTTACAAGGTACTGTACAATAAGATCACATGAACTGACGCTATAGTGTTTGTTTACTTTTGCACATGAGTTAATGATGCATTAATTGATGAACTATAATGCATTAATAACGTGTTCATTCATGATTATTGATACATTAGCAACGCAAAGGATAAACGTATACTTAGTCATACATGAATAAATAAATTGTTTTATTCCCTATTGGCACTGACTAATGTCTTCTGCATTACGTGACGATAAACTGTTATATAGTCTTTCAGCAGGTGGTTATTAGTAACATTTAGATAATGCCAGTTAATGTGGTCTTTTTTGTAAAGTTTTATGGCGTTTCCAGACACACAGGTTTTCTTTGAATGGTTAATAGCTCTGCGGCAAGACTTATCCTTTTCTTACCTCACATTTCCGGTGCTACACAAAGTTTTTTTTTTTTTAATTTCCTCCCATGAATCCCAAACTGTGATTTTTTCCATAAAAACCTAATTATGTAGTAAACAGTGCCCCCTGCTGTCACTTTTACGAACAGTTTTTCCGTGAATGGCCTCCTGGATTGAGATCTGCCGGCATAAATGGAAACGTACTCCCCATGCAGGAAGCGCACCACCATTTCACTCTAATCCCTGAACATTCAGCGCCAGATGCATTTTTAAGGACCGACACCGTCCTTACAGTGTCAGCACATTCCAAATATGAAACGGTACAAAGCTGGAACTCACTTTGAATTTATGCACCTAGGTCAGGGGCGTCAAAGTGACCCGTAAACGGGCCAAGAGGCTGCAGGTTTTCACTCCAACAATTCAGAAGCGCACCTGATACAACAAATCAGTTGTGCAGGCCTAGATCTGTTGATTAAATCAGTGCTTTCAGATGAGCTTCTGCTAGGTAAGATTGAAGACCTGCAGCCTCTTGGCCCGTTTACGGGTCAGTTTGACACCCCTGACCTAGGTGATCTATACGCTATTTCAGTGGCGGGCGGTGGACGGAAAACTGGTGGGGCGGAAAACATCCCTTGAAACGAGTGAGATTAGTGACCTGAATTCAATCATTGTTCTGGGTCAACATGTTAGTTTCCCTTATAATGAAATGTTTAAGCGAGTGAATAATACATTTTATAAAATGTTTAATTCACATGCCTTAATAGGCTACTCTTCACCAAAAAAAAAAAAAAAACTCAGCGTTAAATTTTGTCACATCCTAAGCAAGTCGTCAAACCTGTGCGTAATGATTGTTTAATTGAGATGTGCTCTTCTTTGCGTTCAACTGGTGCGTCTGATTTCTCGTCTTAACGAAGACAATTAGCTACACCTGAGGAGGGAGAGTTCAATTGTCTTTTAGTTGGGAAATTGACTGAAAACAGATCAAGACTAATAAGCAGTTTAAAGACATGTTTATGGCCCTCCTTGTTCTCTGTCCACCGCCCGCCACTGCGCTATTTCATTTATGAACTCAATTTATTAAGGAGAATTAGAATGTCAAGTCGGTCAGCTGACTGTGTCAATCTAAGTGAGCGTGTTACATCGATCGCAAACTAATTGGCCAATTTGACAGATATTTACCTTTTCTGGAAAATTTCACTGTGCGAAAGTTACCTGTGTGGAAGGATAAAGACCAAAGCACACATGACAAACTAAGAGCCCAACCAGAGTAAACAAATTATAAAAGATAGGCTATTTCTCGATCAGGAAACAATTCGGCACCAAGCTTTGATTCACTGGTGCTCAGTAATTTGCCATGGAGAAGGCATGCACGCATTTATTCCAACCAATCACTTCACCCGCTGATTTAATTAATGAACTCACTTTCAACCAAGGAGAAGAGAATTAGTGAAGTGAATGATCAGAATGAATATTAAGACAGTCTCTGTGCTCCGTGGCATGCGACTGGGTGCCAGTATTTATTCACATAGCCTTATTATCATGCTGAAAATGCGCGGAATTGTTCCATAACACATTAATTGTCCAGTGGGCTATTGAGTATTCATGAGGCTATATGTGATTGCACATTTGTCTGTCTACAGGTAGTCATATTGTTTATGTTTTATTTTAACATGCATTGTTTATGCTCAAAAAGTCATCTTCGACCTGGGTATCAACAAACCCCAGGGTACCCTGGGTAATCCCCAGCGGTGCCCAGGTCGAAGATGAGCAGTGGCGGTTCTAGGACCGGGAATAGTGGGGGCGCAGACACGTCCCTTTATTACAATTAGTCCTGGCTAGTTCTCAATCATTTTCCTTTACTGACGCCTTTTCCAATTATCGTAACTGGCAACTGAAGGCACGGTTTCTCTCCATATGCGATCGAACAGCGATGAAATCAAGAGCGAAATTCAGTCCAGAAAAATAATTTACTTATTAATAGGCCATTGCTTCATGTTGATGGATCAGGTCCGCATTCCAATGAAATATCGCCTTTCACTCTCAGTATTGCGTGGGTTGATAAAAAAAGTGGCAGTGGATAGTTAAATAGACAGCGTGCTGCTCAAGCTATTTGAGAGTCGACAGGAATGCAAATTTGAATAACGTAGATTTAAATACAGCAAATACGCGTCCAGTTGAATGATTGTCTTCTTACGCAATCGGGTAGAACAAGCAACACTGTGGAGTGCTCACGGAGTGAATGTTTTCTTCATCATAAAAATGACTGAGAACAGGTGAGGTCAGGACTAATAACTGTTGTAAACGGATGTTTTGTCACAGTTATCAGTTCTGGTTTCGCCACTGTACTGAATTTCACCCATGATTTCATCGCTGTTCCATCACATATGGAGAGAAACCGTGTCTTCTGTTGCCAATTACGATAATTGGAAAACGCGTCAGTAAAGGAAAATGATTTTTTTTAATTCTCGTGAAAATTCACCATTTCGTGAACTTCTAGATAAAAAAAGTTTGAGAAAATTTGTCTCATTGTAGATCTTAAATGACAGCTTAATGATGAATGTATATTTGTAGCCTATATTTATGCAAGTTTTTCGGTCTGCTTTTTTATCGGTGAAAAGTCACGTTTAATTAAGCATTTTAAGTCAGTGGCGGAGCTAGAAATGGGAATTTGGGTGGCACAGACGCGTCCCTTAATGACAATTAGGATAGTCCTGGCTAGTTCTCAATTATGTTTCTTTATTGACACGTTTTCTAATTATTGTAATTGGCAACTGAAGACACGGTTTCTCTCCATATGCGATCTCACAGCGACAAAATCATGGGCTTACTTCAGTAGAACCGAGGATTGGGGTGGACAAAACATCCACTTTCAACAATTGTTAGTCCTGACCTGTTTTCAGTCATTTTCATGATTAACAAAAGGTTCACTCCGAGACTCCACACTTAACAGGTGTTGCTTGTTCTCCCTGAAAAGGTAAGACGACAATCATTCATCTGGAAGCGTTTGCGTAATTTAAATCAGGTCAGGACTAATAATAGTTTAAAACGGATGTTTTGTCCACCCCATTTCTCAGTTCTACTGAATTTAGCCCATGATTTCATCGCTGTTAGATCGCATATGGAGAGAAACCGCGTCCTCAGTTGCCAATTACGATAATTGGAAAAAGCGTCAATAAAGAAAAATAAATGAGAACCAGCCAGGACTATCCTAACTGTCATAAAGAGACATGTCTGTGCCACCCCAATTCCCATTTCTAGCTCCGCCACTGTAGTGTTATGGATTCCATACCAATCTAATTCCAGTTCAATTCCAGTCCAACTCATTATGTGGATTCCCGCTTGTGTGTAATAATTGTATAGGTCGGCTATACTCAGAATTAGTAAAATACAGACAATCAAAATATTTTTTGGAGCTTCAAATAAAGAATCTGTTTTTCAGTGGGTACCAGAGGCTAAATATTCGGCATGTAAGGCTTATGCCACAGATATGAATCTCTACTGCCTCCCTCTGGAAAGACGCGGTTTGGAAGCACCGAGAAATGGCAGAGCTAAGCGAGTCATGCCCGCACGCACACACAACCCACCCCTCACTCTCACTAACGCGTAAGATACTCCTACACACATCTCAGCACCATTCCAGAACGAGCATAGTAATTTGAAACAATAGCAAAAAGCCTTGCAGAAAATTAAAAGAATGGTATAGGTTAATGGTGGCACAGAAATCGATGCGGCAGCCTGGCTCTCCCCGCCGGTTTGTGCCTGAACCTTCCTCCACTTCATCAGTATGCTGCGGCGCTTCTCTCGCTCCGCGCCAGACGGTCGCGGCGGCTCAAATCGATGTGGGTCTGATCGCGCGACGCCTTCGGGACGGTTTCAAAATATTAATCAGTTTGCGCGATGGTAATTTACTCAGTTTGCGCATACATTATTTATGAATGACCGAGCGATTGCAGCGATTATGGCAGTGTTGCATAATTGCAGCATTCTGGGACGTGACAAAAGAGGTCATGCGCCGTAATTTTTCATCCGTTTCTCCTCTGTGTCCCCTGGTTGTAGCCAGTGGGTGCCGGTTACTCTTTCGTTACTGACTAAACCGTTGCACTTTGAAGCGCAAGTAAAAGTGATGTTGCAACACACCAAAATGACAGCTGCGATTAAGTATCATTTTGTATACTGATCAGTATCCTGATTGATTTTTCAGTGAAAATAAATATTGCACAATGATCAGAATTGGCTCTCCTCCCAGGTCAAACCAAGTCCCGCTTGGCACTCAGAGAGGAAGTGAACTGGAGGAAAAATGGGGGAATCAAATGGTCAGAAGCAGTAAAGGACTGTGCGTCCAGAGAGACTGCCATGATCAGCGAAGACTCGATGATGAACACAGTCGAAGATCAGCGGCAAAGTCCTATCTCCTTTTTATATAGACTAATAACTCCTTCCTTAGCGATTTGTGAACTGGGTTCTCCCCCCCATCAATATTGAGAAAAATTACATTTATATTGAAAAAAATTACATCAAGTTTCAACAGTCAAATGCTGCCAACTGTAATGATTGATAGCATTTATACAAGTAAACTACTGATCATGCCAAGAACTTTAAGTATAGGTATAATCCTTGTAGGCAGTTTTTCACACGTAAAAAGTAGGCAAACTAGCGAGCATAGCCCTCTTACAGCATACAACATGCCCCAAGATTTTGGCTGTAGAAGGTTTTCATTTTGTAGGCAACATCACGTACATACTCTATATCTGCAGTTTGCAGCGCTTCACTGAGGCTTACATATAAATACTTATATTTAGTAAAATATTCAAACCCAGAATGCCATGTCTTTTACGTCCACAGCATTACATCAAATGGAAAATATCCTGATCTTGTACATAATTTTATACACATTTCCCTATAATTCAGCAGCATGTATTTGGGATGGTTAGAAACGTCTGGATCTGCACTAGAATTTAAAATAGGCCGAACGTTCCACATGTTTGAATACAGTAGCTGAATTTGATGGACCCATATATGGGTCTGTAGGTTTTTAGGGAGTCAAATGAAATTCAATTAAAGGCCTTTTCATGGCAATAAAATAAAACAAAACTCCGTAGAGCGCATACCTCTGCCATACCAAATATCAGTATTATTGGTTCTGGATCCAAAAGAATATTATCCAGATCACCAGCAACTATTATCAAATCTACATTTGTGTAGATTCTATTTAACGCTGAAATTTTTATGAAAATCTGTTCAATATAAGAGACAATCATCCTAGTCAGGTATATTTTGACTTCTCCTGGATCTAGAATCCAGACCATGTTCCGGATCACTTCCAAAACTGAATTAACTCTTCCTTAGACTACCACCAACGATCATACCAAATTTCCTGCCAATACGCTCAGAACTTTTTGAGTTATCCTGTCAAGAGACAGACAAACAGACAGACTCGGTTGAAAACATAACTTCCTTGGCAGAGGTAAAAAATGAAACGAAAATGTGTCTTTTGGAAGAAAAAAAGATTAAATCTCAATAAGTCTATCCGCGTCAAATCCAAAACTTTCCTATTTCACCTTCATCAAGTTTTTTGCATTTTCAATTTCTTTTTTTGTTTCGTCCTGGGTGTGAAAAGACCTTGACACTGCATACTTTACCCTGCACTTGCAGGCCATAAGGAGTACAACTGGAAAACCATGAGTACACATGGAGTAGGAGTTCGACAAGCTGTCAAAAATTACACAACCCTAAAGTAAAAGAAACCCTATGCTAACTGCACGTCCCCCCACTGTTGAAATAAAGAGATTTATTCAGGATTGAGTGGTAGCCTGAGTCCACAGGGGTGTGTGAGAGAAAAATATCCTCAGTACGGGCCAGTGGTCTAAGTGTTTCTCTCACACTTGTAAATCTATCCTCAAGGAATGGACAGATTCTCCAGGGTCTGATGCGATTGGGTTTACAATAAGTAGCTCAAAGTGAAATACCTAAACCCTGGACGGTCTGTGCAAACCAAGATGCATTCATTCTTCATCAATCACACAACACGGACTGACCACCAATTGTCAGAACTCCTGTTTTATTGTTTATTTCAGGGCATGGATAAACCTGACAATTTTCACCTCATCAGACATCATTAGCTCCTGATTGGTTCATTGTCTTTAATTAAATTTTACCCCCTTATAAGTTACAAGTTTGCCAGTGCAGCCTTTCATAAAAATAGCCCCGCAAAGTGGGCGCTACCCCTCAGCCCCTATATGGTTTGGAATTAATATAAATTGACAAAGCCGTTTTCAAGTTATCCAGCGTAATACAGAATTCAAGATGGTGGCTGTGACAGCCATACTGGACATCCGAGTGCCGTCAAATTTGATAGGCTTCTGTAAGTACACAAGACCAAGCAACAGCAAAAATGGCCTAGACTGATGAAGCCATTTTCAAGTTATTGTGCGGAACACAAAATTCAAGATGGTGGCTGTGGTGGCCATACTGAACTTCCAAGGGCCGTGATAATTGACAGGCTTCTGTTGGTACACAAGACCAAGCAAAACAGCAAAAATGGCGTTGATTGACGAAGGTGTTTTCAAGTTATCGTGTGGAACACAAAAATTTATGGGACAGACGGATATACACACAGACGGACATCACACGTGACGACAATACCCCTCTGCCCTTTAGTCGGTGCTGAGGGATAAAACGCATAAATATATTTTAGGCCTCTAGGGTTGCTCGTGCAGTGCACCTGTCCTCCTAAAACTTGGGGTTTTCCTCAGGATTCAGTTACCCTCGGTTGACCCCTCAGTATGTCCTTAAGTTTGGACAAGAATTGGCAGGATACCCTGTTTTGTCCAGAATAATCCAGTTCTTCTTAATGAGGCTTCCCAGCTGCTACCAATATGGTCAGTCCGGAAGGCTTGTTCAGATTTTGAAGGTCATTAGAGTCTCCTTATCTGGTCTGTTGGCAGACTTATGGGTTTTGAACCTCTTTACAGTCCTGTTAGGTTTTTCAGTGATTCAGAAGGTCATATGAACCTGTCACAGTTATACTTTGATTTTAGAATAATAATGAATATTTTACCACCACAGGTATAGGTGTTCAAATACAATAAATGTGATTTATGGTTCTGCAGCCATGTACTGTTATGGCAGAATTTTCTTGCAAGTGTGTCGCATAAATGCATGCTCCATTGACAGAATGGCTAAGTGCACAATATTGCTCTCTAATCAAAATTTGAGGACATAGATCAGGGCTGGACACCACAGTCCTGTGCGTTGGATAGAGTCCCACTCCAATTTTTATGGGTACTCTGATTACTTGGCAGGCAAACGAAGCACTCAGTCTGATCATTCTACACAGATGAAGCCAGTATCGGCTATGGATAGATCAAACCTTTTCAAAACCTCTTGTGAAAAGACCCAATCTTTCCCTCGTTGAAAATCCCAGCCAAATAGCACTGTGCATGATAAATTACCATTGTGGTGCTGATTACTTTCTTCTCTCTCTCTCTCTCTCTCTCGCTTTTTTTGAACTGTTAAAACTAATGTGTAATATGTGGAGCAGATGTATGGTTTTCAAGTTTATAAATACCTCAGTGCAACAGAACTCATTAGATCATTCTGACCCGGCTCCACACCAAGAATTTTACCTGGAGTAAAGTTTCAAATGATCTCTTATTGAGGTTATTTCGTGCCCTGAATTCAGTGGTGGAAGTGAAAAGTTCTCGGCGCATAGGTTTTCGGAACCAAGGTAAAGAATGTAATATTGCCCTCAGGTGGCGAGCACTAAACATTCATTTATAATTCATATATTTGAAAATGAATTGTTGGTGATGACCTAGCCCACTACAGAATCAATTCTACAGTATTCCAAGTATACAATAATAATACGCCTGCCCTTAGCGATCACATTTTCTTGGAATTATTCAGAAGATACTAAGCAGAACGATGTGGCAGCAAGGGATATTTTTCCTTCTCTCGGAAGCGTATATTGTGGTTTCATCGCTTGCTTCTTTAAAACACACAGGCCTAATTTTATTTTTATTACGAACCATTCTGGATACACTGCAGGAGCCGATATGCGTGTGCGCTGGCGCAATAGAATGCAGTGGAAGCGCACGACTCACAGCCCAATGCAAAAAGTGAATAAAATAATTTACACAGACATACGTGTAAACAACATCTGCCACTTCGTGATACACAAGAGGAGCAGGGGAAGCAAGCATTGTGCCTCGGAGGTTTTCAGCCTTTAAGTGAGTGAAATCCCACCATCCTGTCGTCAGCCACCACAAACTGAACTCTATTGCACAACTTTACACACCTATCGAACTGAACGCCCTGAGGACAGGCATAATGGGACCAAGTGTACCAACAATCTATTCGAGTAATTTATTTATGAATCTGCGTGATCTAACGTGGAGGAGGTCTTTCAATATATATATAGTCGTTTCTTATCTCTCTATCACAAGTGGAAGATGTGCCGGTACTGAGCAGGTGCCAATCCGGGCGTAGCGGCTGTTTTATTGTGGATCAGAACAACAGTATTTGGACGCATTTCGCAATGAACAAAGGGTGTGAGAGCACATCTCTGGCAACCTGTGCTCGGCCTCTGGGCCGCCAGTTGGATGGTCTTGCCAGGGCGTGTGCCACACTGAGCTCCGCGGAGCCGCGCCAGCCACCCGCCTAGCCTCAGATAAGAGGTGCAGGAGCAGATCGGCGACCGAGGCGGCTAAGCTGACTGGGACTGCGTTCAATATGATGGATAAATATAATGAGCTGCAGCTGATCCGCCCGCCGATGGCGGCGAGGCTCGGCCAGGGACAGCGCTCTCTAATTCCCCTCCTTAATCTCCACGGGAGATGGATCACGTCGTTTCGCGGGCGGCAGCCAAGCTCGGCCCTGCCGAACAATTGCCGTGAGTCACAGTACAGCCTGTGTGCGTGACCAGAGTCCAAATGCAGTGGGCCGTCGGCAAGCTCATCTGCGCAAAGCGAATTATTTCAAGGGTCGCTGAAGTGCTTTTACCAATAAAGAGAGTATACCTACTTTGAACGATGGAGGGTCTGCACTTAATGGCCTACATGCACTTGACTCTGTGTGTAAGAAATTTGAAGAATGTGATATAAATTATAATAAATTACATGTGCGGCAACCGGATGTGTCCGAATGCTCACATTTTTTTTCTTTCATTGAAGATGGCCCTCATGTCATATTAACGACCATCGTGCCATAAACTCTGGCTGCGTTTTACCAGATGACTGGTAAGACTACGCGAATGACCCCGACCAATCATGGCACTTCTTATTTCGCTGTCAGTCGCGAGCTTCGAGGTCATAGAGTGTAAAACGGTTGTTGATACGAGCTTGGGTGACACTGCGTTAGTGGGGCGGATTTAACAGTGGCACACGCGTTAAGCGAGCTACATTGGCTATTTTCCCCTCACATGATATACAGATGTATGTCGACATCCCGTGGAGGAAAACCGTTTATCAACTGTTCTGCTTGGCCCCATAAAATAAACATTTGCTTATTATACCCGCCCGCATCAAGATCGTAGCCGAATCAATTTTATTCCGGAAATTTATGTATCGATAAAAGGCAATTGGCGTTATGTTCTGTGTGAGTTGTGCGAACTGTAACCATAAACGGACACTTACTGGGACTACGTCCGCCGGGGCGCATGCGCGCCACGAAGCGGAGCATCCTGTAATGTTGGTTCAACTATTTCAAGCTTATCGGAGATTTCGTGTAAGAGTTTTTAAATCTGTTTATATCGCGTTCATCCTTGAGAAGTTTGATGAAATTTTACCAAAAAAAGAGAGAGAAAAAACTATCTTTAGCCTAGGCCTATTGATCGCAGAGCCTGTTCGGAGCATCAGTTTGTCATAGTTCGGGTTTTTGTAGCGTTATTATTGCTTTTAAGTTAGCCTGCGTTGATTGGATCTATGACAGCTTGCATGTCAAACAAAACGTTGCGACAAACAGGTCCTGTGAACATTAAAGACAGTTGCTTGATAAAAAAAAAAAATTCCCCAAACTTCTCAAGGATGCACGCGATGCAAACAGATTTAAACTCCACCACGAATTCATGGGTTTACCTTACCTTGCACTTTCAATGTGTTTTCGCCGAAGGAAATATGGATGGTTAGCAGGCCTATAATTTATTCTCCGTGGGTTTCTGCAAAGATAAATGCGGTTATACTAGCAACTCCGCTTTGCAGGCCATCTTCTGTATTTAAAACAACGACAAAAGTAGGCTTCACACATGTACTAAAAAGCTTGGGGTTTGTATTTCTGCTCCCTTCCCAGATAGCAAGCTCCTCGCTCCGGTTCTGCCCCGGTTCCAACTGATCCGGGGCAGATCCGCGGAGGAGCATGCTATCTGGGTTGATATCGCACTGCATGTATGATAGTGTTTATCGACTGGACGCATTTGTAGTAGTATGTCTAGTACGCATGTGCCCCAGCTGACATTACCGGAAAATGAACTTTTTTTTTTTTTTTTTATTGAGTAATATCAACATACAACTCATGAGGACTTAACAAAACTGAATACACAAACACTAGTGAAGGACATTGGGGGGTGGGGGGGAGGAAAAAAAAAAAACTGCAAGGAGGAGCAATAAACGTTATGATAAAAGAATGCACAATCACATTAAAATAAAAGGGGGGTGGAATCACATTAGTAAAATTTTGCATAAGTCTTCAATCAATGTCTTTGCTTGATCATTTTTAACTTTTCGGAGTGTGGATATATACATTTTCATTTCGTTGAGAAAACAAATAAAGGAGGGTTTAGCATTTCTCCATTTAGTACAATGAAGATGATATTTACCCAGCAGTATTACAATGTTAACTGACCTACTTAGGGCAGGGTTAATGTTTGTCATATAAAATAATACATCACAGGAAACAAAATTTGGAAGGTCATGTATTTTTAAAGATAGCCAATTGTAAATGTTCGTCCAGAAAATGTTTGTTAAGGGGCATGTATAAAACAAATGTTCTATTGACTCATCAGATACGTTACAAAAGGAACATGGCTCAACTTCAAATTTAAATCTTTTTTGCAGAAAGACCCCAACTGGGTATATATTATTTATAATTTTAAAATGAGTTTCCTTGACCTTGGGTGGAATAGGCCATTTAATATATTTCGAATGAGCTTTCTCCAAGAGTGCTGCATATGATCGTTCGATAGGCCCGTCCATGAAAACAGCTCTGTTGAAGTTGTGAAACAGTTTGTCTTTCAAAAAGGTGGCAATGACTCTGTTACTGCACCTTTTGTCATTGATGGGAATATAATTTATCAGTAGTGTTGGTAACATTGGTAAAAGAGGCCTATTTGAGCACCTTATTGTGTTCTGTATCATTTTAAGTAGAGGTAGGGGTATTGCTTTGCATACTTTCTTATACTCGTGTTCTGTACACTTCAACTTATATTTATTGGTAAAGGTCATGTGATCTAATAGGTCACCATTTCTATCTAATATATCTGTAATAAAAATAATGCCTTTATTAAACCAGTCATTTTTGAAAATGGACTTTCTATTCACAGTAATTACTCTATTATTCCATAAGGTTGATGTGTGCGGAGTAAAATTATGGGTAAATATCATCTTCCAAAACAAAAGAATCTGTCGGTGAAAATTGGACAATTTCACACAGAGCTTATGTGCATCAAAGTCAGTTTTCAAAAGAAATTCTATCCCTCCTAATTTCTTAAAAAGGGACCTTGGTATGTGAAACCACATTGACTCTTGCTGGGCCATAAAAGTTTGAATCCATTTGACCTTCAGAGTACCAATAATTGATTCAAACTCAGGGGCTCTTATACCACCTACTTTGAATTCTTTAACTAATTGTGATCTTTTAATATAGTGGGTTTTATTTTTCCACAGAAATTGGAAAATCACAGTGTTAGCTTTTTTAATACTGTTAGAGGAAACAAAAAGTGAATGGCAGGGGTATATTAATTGAGATATACCCTCAGCTTTGGATAATGTCACTCTACCAAAGATAGTTAAATCTCTTGTTAACCATCTACTTAGTGATTTCTTCATCTCCCATATACGATTGCAAATATTAGTATCTTCTCTTCTTAAGTAATTCTTAGATATAGTAATTCCAAGATACTTAACTTCAAAATTCACTTTTATTGAAGCAATGGATGATTCGGTAATACCGGAAAATGAACTGGAGTAGAAACACAGAAAAAACATGATACGAACACGGAGTAAACTTTATTTATAAAAATATATAGCTAGCCTACCAAGCAGAGTTGGGTCCAAGTACTTTCAAGTACTACTTTCTAGAATTGTATGGAAGCATTTTTTTTTTACCTACCATAGTGCTTGTATTTCTCTCCGAGTACTACCTAATAATGCCTAATATACTGAGTCAAAAAAAGAAACTTCATACTCATGAATTAGTAAATATTTTCTCGAAACTTTTAATAAAAGAGTTTTTACTATCAGTAGGGGTAAATGCGTTGTCAAAGACATCATGATACACATCAACTCGGACGTGCACAGGTACGTAGCACGTGCGAGCCTACTTGCTAAAACCATGTTTTCTCGTGTTCGTAGTCACGTGACCATGTAAGAGCCGTGCAACTGAGCTCTCGTTAGCACGTTAGAGTGACATCTCGGAAAAACAAGTTTTTACAGTTAATTATTCGTTGATTTTCAATGCCATTGCTGTCAAACATTCAGCGTGAACGTGCCATTGACATGCTGAATACGGAAACGTCCGTCACTGACGCTGCAAGTGTTATGGGATGCTGTCGACGGACTATCCATGATCTTCGGACCAGAGGCGTACATTTGCTCTACGCAGACTACGCAGTTGCGTAGAGCCCCGAGGCAGAGGGGGGGCCCCTGCTGGGCTGCTTAATAATTACGTTTCAGTCTGCTGCTGGTTCATTTTTTCCCCCACTGTCCTGACAACATGAAGCAGTATCACTACTACTATTTCCGGTACATTTTCAAAATAAAACGTGTGGTGAATGATCGATAGTATAATAGAAAGTAAAATAGGCTCTTGTTTTGAAACGCGCACCGGCACCTTTGAGAGGAAAGAGGAACGCCAGGCAGCGCGCGGGGGAAGTGAGCGAACGTCGCGTCGGCAAAAAGTCGCTCTCATCCACCGTCCTCCTCAGTTAGCTGGTGAGTGGTAAATAGTAATAATAAAAATACATTTAAATGCAGCTGCTGCTGTTGCTGGTTGGCAAAGTTGCACTGCACAGTTTGCACTGTTTAGTCCCCCCAGGAATCTGCAGAGAAAAAGTGTTGATTCCGCGGAGAACATTCCTGATTCTGCGGAGAGCAATTCTTGATTCCGCGGCTTGAAAGTTGATTTTCCGCGGGCATTAAAAAAAACCTAAAATGACCAGTTATAAAGCAAATTTATGTAATAATGAAGCAAAAATTCTCTTATGAAATTATTTGCAATACCAAAACACTGCGAAACATTGTGGTTATAAAATAAGCAGCATCAACATTCTTTTTGTCCCTCTTGAGCAGATTTATTTGCATAACTTATAAAGTGCAAAACATTTCACCAAACTATGGGTGAACGAGGCTTAGTAACTGAACAAGTGCCAAAGATCAAAGTAAAGATTTAAACAAAGTGTACACTATTCACTGTATCCTCAGGATATTGTAATCGTTACTGCATACCATAGACTGTATAAAAAGATGGATGAAGCTACCGTGATGTCACCCACTGGTTCGAAGATGAAGAAGTGAATCGAAGATTCGGAGAGGAACGTGGCTCTGGATCTGACCGTATCGGACGAGGACCAGAGGATAGCGACACCCCAGAAGCATATTCTGGCTTTATACTTTATTCTAGTTTATATGGGACCATAATTCACGAAAATGAATGTCATGATATATCGAAGGAGACCTGAAACTTGCTATAGCTAACATAAAATGATGTGAAAAATCATTATTTAAATTAAAAATCAGGTCGGAAAGTAGGATCATTTTCTCATAGACTTCTATTGCATTGAACTTCTTTCTGCAACCACTGACGTCGCCATCTGCTGGCCATTAAATAGAATGCCATTCTACGGCATTCTGCGTCCATCTTTTTTTGCTGCGTCCATCTTTTTATATAGTTTATGCTGCATATAGCAGAAAAAAATCAGTTTCCGTAACCGGCAGCACCAGCTGTGAGTCTTAGATCCCGTTTATCTGACCGCAAAATCTAGCGGCCGGGATGAAAAATACATGTAAAATATAAAATTCTGCACCTCGCCCTATATTCCGCGGACTGCTTTGACTTCCGCGGAGGGCTTTGAAATCTGCGGTAAATTCCGCGATCGCGGAATCGCGGATTCCTGGTATGTGGGCTGTGGCGTTGCACGGCTCTTTTTTGTCTTTTGTTGTGTTGTTTGTGCAAACATGTTTAGGGTCTTTATGGCAAAATGTAGGTGATATTTTATTTCATAATTTATCCCATCATGATAAATCAGTGATTTGTCATGATAGCACAAAATATGAAATAACATAATGACCTATTTGGTTTTCAAACAGTGGTCCAGGGTTTCCAGGTGGACTGGTCCTCAGCTAATATGGAGAGTTGGTAACCAAATGAACCCTTACCCTAATTTAGCTCCTAGCATTAGCAATTTACATGTATATGCACATTCAATTTGCATTTATGCTCTCAGTATTTGAATTATTATTATTTGCAGATTATTGTTAAACTTCGTCAAATTCAAATGGTGATCTGTGGCTCAAATGAAAAAGGTTGAAAAGCTCTGACCTTGATAATGAGTTTGTAGATATGCATTTTTCATGAAAATGGCTGACATGACAGACATCTTGTCTGGCTAATAGGTCTCTCTTCCTCTCCACTTGAACACAATGAACAGTTCTCCTCCTTGTTACAAGTTACTGAAAGTATAGTTGCTAGTTCTGCTGTAGGTAGGTGTGTGTGTGCAAGTGTGTTGTCTGCGACTATTAGTGATATAAATAATACACAGGCTATTTCTGTTAAAACAAACTCTCATAACTAACTGAGCTGTTTTTGATTACAGTTGAGCCAAGTGAGCAGACAGGACAGGACGTGTATGATTAAACTTAAATTCAACTGCTCTTCTTCATTGTCTTGCCAAGTTCTTCTTAAATCATCACTATTTCAGAATATGTATTGAGCTGGGGGATGGCATTTTTAATTAAGACACCTGACCCAACACAAAAAACACACAATTTGAAAGCATGAGAAAACAGCATAAAATACCGTAAAAACATCATTGAAAATCATTTAAAAAAATTTCCACGCGGCGGGGGGGGGGGGGGGGCCTCCTTCCCGACCTTTGTGGGGAGCCCCCTGAATATAATGTCCGCCCCTGCTTCGGACACGTCTCCAACAAATTGGCTGCGCAGTAGAGATGTGACGTTCGCGAACGAGTCGAGTCTTTTGAACGGCTCTTTTAAGTGAACGATGAGAACGGATTCGCAGTGGCGAGCCCCTCGTTTGCGAGCCATTCTTAAATGCAAATTGCTGCCTTCATGCGTCATCTGTATCCCCCATGAGTCTGAGTTGTCCACGCTGCCTTCATGTGAGCGACTAATGACATCTCCGAGTTTGAGTTGTCCTCAGCACGCTCCATTGACATGAACGCCGCTATATACACTGCCCGGCCAAAAAAAAAGTCGCACACTCAAGTATTTAGTTGGAACCTCTATAGCTGTGATTATAGTGCATATTCGTCTTGTCATTGTTTTGACAACTATATGCAGTGCCAGAACATTTATTTTCGATCAGAAATGCTATAATTTTTGGCCAAGATCTTTTCTCAACATAATGGTTGAACCACTCGGTGGTCTTTCTTGATCACATCTCAATAACTTTTAATATTTTTAAGGTCAGGACTTTGTGAGGGCAAATTTGTTTGTGAAAATGATACCTCAAACTTGATTTTGTCATTCATGGTTTTATTTGCTAAATACGGGCCAATAACTTGCCCGTTCTGAAATACTGTAACATCTTTTTCACCATCAAGGGATCTGTCTTCCGACGTGATTTTTCAAGAAAAGAGTAGCAACGTGCTTCATCAGTCAGGGTAAAAATAATTATTGCCAGCTGAAACATATTAATAACAACAATAATGATCCAATTATAGAATTTGTTCATTAATTTCCAAACGGTGACTTTTTTTTTTGGCTGGGCAGTGTATGTGCAGCTAACCTGGGGGAGTAGAATATTAGCGAGCGCCGTCCGACTGCACTGAGGACATTTGCCGCTGTATCTGTTCTGATGTGAATTCAAGTGAAGGAGCTGAGCTCCTGTTTGTAAAGTAGTTCAGGTGTACAAACGCCAGGTAGGGTAGTACAATTTTGCATTCACATTTTTATCATGTCCTAATTTTTAATCTAGTTTTATTTATATTTTTTATAAACACACACACACACACACACACACATACACATATATATATTTTTTATTTAATTCTTATTTATTATTTTTATATTTTTTCTGTATTGTTAAAATGTCCTTGTGTGGGAAAATTTCACAGTAAAGTTGTTTTGCATGGAAGTTATCTGTAGCCTGCATAGTTTTTATTGTGTTTTTTAAATGAGGGAAAATTCTAAATAGTGATCTCACTGTCAAAGCATGGGGATATGGCACCACATTATGGAATTTTTACAATGAAAACACAAGCCAAATGAAATTCTAATCAATATTTCAGAATAATTCCCACCAATAGAGTATATATTTATACTCTGTTATTCTGATCTAAATCTTAACTTATAACTGCTACCAGCGATTGTTTCCTTGATAAAAACGAGTTGCCCCTGGTTGACTTCTAGAAAATAAATAAATATAACAAGGAGCCAGTCATATGAACTGCTCTTTGAAAGGAACGGCTCCTCAAGATCCTGCTCCTTTCAAAGAGCCATAAATTCCATATCTACAGCGCAGCTGATCGACCTTGTTCTGGTAGTGGCCCACGTGTGACGTCAAAAGCAGAAGACCGACATTACGTCATTTGCATAATCGATTTGTCACTGCAACGTTCACTAGGAATGAATTGTTTAGAGGTTGTGTGACTGCCCAAACCATACGTAATCGCCTGCGCCCTGCTCTTATTCAAGTTATAACTTACCATTTTTAATCTTGGACATTTCCGTAGCATTTCCGGTGGAACTGGTTACATTATGGACATTATTTTTATGATACACCATCTTTAATGAGTACAGCATTAAATAAAATCATTATTTAAAACCTCAATTCTTGTCAGTTCAACTTATCGATCTCCAAACGAGTGTGAAGTTTTTATTTTGGCTGAGTATTTTAGGCACTTAGGCCTAATGATATTAGGCCTAGTGCCTAATACCTAATAATAAGTACATGTACTTGTATCAAAGTACTTTTCAAAGTACTTGACCAATCTCTGTCAGCACCAAGGAGACAGATTGGTCAAGAACTTTGAAAAGTACTTGAATACAAGTACAAGTACTTTAGGCATTAATAGGAAGTACTCCGATATAAGTGAAGCACTTTGGTATTAAAAAAATACTTGCATCCAATTCTTGAAAGTACTTGAACCCAACTCTGCTACACTCTCAGAAATAGACGTACAGCATGAGTCCATTTCTGTTCCCCAAGGTACATTAAGCATTTACGTACCCTTTAGGGCTAATTATAGGACCTCAAGGTACCTCTGTGAACCTTTTTAGGGTCTAAAAGGTACTTTTATTTTCCAAAGCAAATGAAAACCCACTTCTAAGGTACAACAGCAGTGCCTTTCAAGGTACTGCTACAGTGACAAGCATTAAAAAGTATAAAATCCACGCAAATTTTGATACATAAGACCCCTGCTCTGCAAAAATAAACACGTCATTGGAAATGTCGCACTGGTCGTGTCAGGGCAAGACAGTAATAAATAAAAGACGAAATGAATAAATAAATCGGAATGGCTAGACTCTTCCTTACGGAGTAAGACGTGCGATCAAATCTGACCCTGCTCAGTTAGCGAACGAACCCATGACTTACACCGGTTGGGCGAGTGGAAATCATGCCTCTTAGCGTGGGTATTTGGATTGGCCATGGTCCATAATACCTGTGCATTTCCTGAGATGTACGACTTTGACTTGAGCTGGGGAGCAAAAGCACACATGATTTCGTTACTCTTCTGGTACAGTAAGACCTCCAAGTACATATGTGACAATTTATCAATCAATCGAACAAGGTACGAACCCATATCGAGAAAGTCATTACATCTTTCCAGACTGCAGGCAATAGAAAAATGCGTTACTTCTTGTTAGTTGATGCAATAAAGTTAACAGTTCAATTGGTCTATCCTCCAACTCCTCATGAGTGAATAACAGTAAAGACAACTGCAAGCAATATAGAACGATGTAAAATTAGTGAGTTGAGGGGGAACTTCATGCAGAGGCAACTGAATGAAACCAAAACCGGTAACTTCCCGTAATTTGCTCGAGACATAGACAGAACAATTTGCTAACGACCTACAGAAGACATTGTTTATGACAAAATGAGTATTCAGAATCTCCGTGATAGACTTCTCAGTCTTCAATCATTATGGAGCCTACTGACGAATCGAATCAGTGGCTAGCTCTGAACTCCCGATCTGTTTCTATTCTGCCAACCAGCTGTTCTCCTGGTCAATAGATTTCCATTTCCCCATGGTGAAAACACGCACATTGTTAATGACATCTCACTTAGCGATTTTTATTTTTAGATGTAAAGACGGTCGAACTGTTTACACTTGCTTACAGAGTATCGCCTTTGTATGTTGTTTTACTGCTTGTTGCTGAATGTAAAAATAACTTTTTATAATTAAATTCTGACATTTATGGTCGTTATCTCCTAACATTTCAAACCCATTACATAAATAATAAAAGTCAGGCTGGCGTAATGTTTTCAAGTATTTCAAATGAAAGTGCATTTTCTGCACTTCAGTACTGTGTTATGTGTGTTTGTATGTGTAGACAGTCCAACTGTTGTTCTCTAAAAGTAACGTGGCATAAATGTAACGTGCTTTTCCATTCTGATAATCATTCAATGGCAGCGAGGGTTTTCAATAAAGTTCGTAACCTTGACAGTGTGGAGGAGTTTCCTCTCTATCATTGTCTCCGGAAAACACTTGCGGACAAATCCTTGGAACCATGGAAACGACACACTGCGTCCGAGTAGACCACAGCTTTGTGTCATTCTCGAGAAATAATCCTGTTACTGTCCATTTTTGAATGGCATCTGAGTTAGTGCTGTGTGTTGTTGTGGTATTTTGGGCATGTAAAAGGCATTTTACTTTTTGTTGCCTTCCCTACTGGGAATTATTGGAGATTTTGGGAGACATGAGTCAAATACGTTCTTATCTCAGTGGAAAGTTGAAGTAATATAACTGCTGTTTCAAAATGGTCATGAATTTGTACTTTCTCATGAAATTTCTTATGTAATGGAAGTTACTCATTCCCTGATATAAGGGAGACTTCTATTATATTTAGTTTGAGTGTAGGGGACAGAATTATTTATTTATTTTTTTGAAAGTGTGTGCGTCTGCTACAAGCCTGATTTGGGTGATTTGTCATGTTTTTGACATCCGCATATTCCAGCTGTGAAAATGAAGAGCCACTTAGATGGTGTTGTGGCCGGCCGGACCATCTATACTGCACTGTAATTGCTGGGGGTCATTTTTTTAAAGCACTCCTTTAATGTGAGTTTGTTGCCCCCCCCCCCCCCCATTTATAACACATAATGGTGGTCTTTTCTCTTTTAACTGTAATTACAGGGTTGTAATCCAGGCCTATGGGCCCATGGTCACCCAAACTCAATGACACAGGAATTTGCTGAAGAAATGTGCAAAAATTTCCAAATCATGAATATCTTCCAAATGTTTAGCTATTTACTGTATGGAGTTGTCCAAGAATTAAGTTGTTCTTTGTTTTCATTTCATCAAGGGAACAAAATGGTTGTGTTACTGCTTAGTGGATAATTCTGGGGAATAATCATATACTGCTCAAAAAAATAAAGGGAACACTTAAACAACACAATATTGCTTCAAGTGTTCCCTTTATTTTTTTGAGCAGCATATATTAACTTGAAGCTTAAATTAACTTGCCATTATATTTAACTTCTACAATTCAGGCTTAATGATGGCAAAATAAATCTATAAATTGTTCTGCAGAGAAATGTTGAATGTAATTGTAAATATTACCGTAAAGAGTGATCAAGGATGCTGCATTTAAGCCACGTGAAAATAATATTCTAAACTTTCATACGAGTTGTATATTATTAAAAATCAAAAACAGATGCTGCGCTAACAATAGTTCCTTCCAAGACACACAGGAGGTCAAGAAGCCCATTAAGATGATGGAGATGAGATCTAAATGACCTTGTGCAGTGTTTAATGGAGCTGCTCTAAATGTTCCAAGCTATTACTGCATCTACAGAATAAAATGATTACATATTAGATTATTATTATTACTCATAATATTTATATCAGTTTGTCTCTGCTCGCTGCTTTGGCAACAGCACTGCACAGCATTTTTATTTCGCTATTTTTATTCTATAAATGGTAATAAAACGGAAACTGGCTACAGGGAAGTTTTTTTTTTAAATCTTTTTACAAGCTTGAGTAACATGAGACAAATGGAACTGTAATCAGCAATGATAAAAGATACTGAACTGCGGTAAAGAAATTAAATTGCAAGTAATAATGTGCTACATTATCGTGCACGTTCTCTTCGCTGAATGCGATTCAAAAAACCCACCACCCTCCCCTGGCCCCCTAATACTGCAGTATGTTATTTAGGAATGAGATTTCGTCTGCAACTGTAGTGCTATTCAGCGATGAGCATGTCAGCCAATCCTGCTACTGTAGGTTAATTCAGAAATTTAAATGGAGAGCACTCTTCTCAAGAATTAGACGTCTTTAAACTCGATTTTCTATGTATGCGCGCCCTATGAGTCTTGCCGGGAAAGGAGAGCCCATGATAAACTGCCGCTGGGGCGAAATCTGGACACGCGGAGTAGGAATTACATTTCCCCGGCCGACCTCAAGTAAACCCGTTGCCCTGCGTTAGATGGCCGGAAACCCGAGCCGGCGCAGCGCTGGTCATTATTTCTATGCACAGTTAACTCGCGGCAAATCGTTAGTCAGCATGTGAGATTCACAAAAATACCGTTAGGACTGTGACAGAGAATGAACTAGAAAGATAGATAAATGGTATTTGTATTTCATTATTGATATTTTAAGCCATTATTCAGAATTTGCAACACAGTGTGAGACAGAGACAGATGAGGAGGAAGGGAGGGAGGGAGAGAATGAGAATCTAATACAGATTTAAAATTTTTAAAAGTGCATGGTGCCCAAGACTTTTGCACAGTACTGTATGTCTTTGGACTGCTGGAGGAAAGCTCTCAGAAAGGGGTGAACATGCAAACTCCACACTGAAAGGCCCTGGAGCAGACACACTGGGTCACTGAAAAAAACACTTGTGTGAATGTGTAAATTCCTTAACCAGTATGTTAAAGGTGCTGTGTCACAATTGCTGCGCATGCTTTCAGTTTTGAGCTAAGTAAATCTGCAGTCAAAATCTAGAGGGTAATTTTCTTCTATGATTTTTGGTGATTGCAACCTTATATTCTTCGTTTCCCTTGCCCAAAGTTTAAAATGGCGCTTTTAATCCTTCAATTTCCCTAGAAAGCTCCTTAATATAAAAAGCATAATGCCGGAGTTTCTGAAGTCAATAAAATGCAAAATGAAGAAGGATTGGAAAGGATGGAATCAGATTATGACTTGCAGCCGAGCAGATTCACTTTCTCGGGATGCAAGTTCTGAGCACGCACAGTAATTGAGACACTGCCTCATTTCCTATTAATCTCCCCGATGGCAGCAGGTCCTGCACCGCAAAACATTAAGAGGGTTATAATGGTCAAACTGCCTGCGCCTAAGAGTATTACTTGTTCAGTCCATTTCACCATTTCTCCTGTCTGCTGCGCTTCAGTGCATTGCATGCACATGCAGCAAAGGAACAAAATTCAACAAGCAGGTCATAGCTTATTGGCAGCTGCCATGCTGAGGTGGTCTGAGATGCGCGGACTGAGCCTGTGCCCTATCAGACCACTGAAAGTCCCACCGAAGCACGAATAACGGATTCTGAAGGAAGCAGGGTTCACAACCCCTCTGACAATGCATGACCACATTTTCAAGCACAGAACATTTTCTCAAAGAACCCCAACAACCTTCACAATGTCCAAGTTTGACTGCTGATTATAAAGTCAGCATACTTCTATGAAAAAGTTACCAAGGACAATGTTATATGCCCACTGCAATAAAATTGTAAATAGAAGTGTAAATTTCTGTTATCTAAATCCAGTCAGTGGCATTAGAATTGCATGTAACACCTCTTGTAGGTCTCACTGTGGACTTGAAAGAGGAAACCCATGACTTTGGCGATAGCTAGAAGTTGTTTGTTTACTCGAGGTGCAAGTCAGTGAATGGTACAGAATTGTAGTGTCA
Organism: Gymnothorax reevesii; assembly: GCA_029721435.1. Taxonomy (NCBI): domain Eukaryota; kingdom Metazoa; phylum Chordata; class Actinopteri; order Anguilliformes; family Muraenidae; genus Gymnothorax; species Gymnothorax reevesii. Next base: position 100,662,773 of record CM056578.1, read on the forward strand.
ATCTAGCTTGTCGGGTGAAGCGGAACAGGGCGTATGACATTTGCGGTTACAGGCAATTGTTTGGCATGCATCTGGAATGCAAAAGTGCAAGATAGAGAACAAACATCTAATGTAGAACATAAGTCCCCACTGTTATGATTCTGCTCTGCATTGCCATGTTTTTCATGATTCCTGATCTCTTTGCCATGTTTTGGTTACTTTCTGTCTGCAATGGTTTCTGATCTCTGCATTGCCTGATCTTGCCTTGTAATGTGTATTGGGTTTTGGTTACTTTGATATGTTCATGCGTTGTTTTGCCATGTTTTTGTTTTTACCAGCATCCATATTCCTGGTATTATTCCGGTCCATGTTTTGCCTTCACCCATGCATTGCACTTTGTCTCCCCCTGTCTGGTCCCTTTTCTTTTTTCTGCTCACAGCCCCAGTATTGCGTGCCACTCTTTCGGGTGATTTAATTTAATTTAATTTTATTTAACCAGGGAAGTCCTGTTGAGATTGAAATCTCTTTTTCAAGGGAGCCCTGGGGGAAGAGGTGGGGAGGGACAGAGGAATTACACTGCCAATTAGATCAGGGGATGATTAGGTGGCAGATTGAAAGAGCCAGGATGGGACTTTAGCCATGACACCGGGGAACCCCCTACTCTTATCGAAGAGTGTCATAGGATCTTTAATGACCACTGTGAGTCAGGACCTCGGTTTAACGTCTCATGCGAAAGACGGCGTCTCCTTCAGTACAGTGTCCCCATCACTGCACTGGGGCATTGGGGATTATCCCGCCAGAGGGAAGATCGCCACCTACTGGCCCACCAACACCTCTTCCAGCAGAAACCTGATTTTCCTCAGTGGTCTCCCATCCAAGTACTGGCAAAGCCCACACCTGCTTAGCTTCAGCCACTTAATGGTTTCTGGATTTCAACCATTCCTTCCAATCTCGTTTACTTCCTTCATCTTGCTTTACTATTTTACTAACCAGTACTAACAGTTTGTTGTTTTGTTAAATCTACAGAAATAGACTAAGATTGTATATAATACTAACTTACTAACGAGCACTAGGGATTGTATAGCTGCACCTTACTAATTGATTAACAAGCTCTCAGCACTCGCTTCTTGCCTTTACTTAATCTTCTTTGCTGCGTTTCAGCGGATCCTCTGCACCCGCTCACTCTGTCCTTTCTCTCATTATCTGTGCACATTAGAACACCCTAATCAGAGCCGTATATCTGTCTATAGGCTGTCTCGTGATCCCTGTTCGCATTTTGGCTTTTGCCTATTTCATGTGATTAGGTTCTCCCTCATGTTTGGTTCCTTTGTAATTAGTCTGACTCCCTGCACCTGTGTTCTGTTTAACATGTGACCTCCAGTATGTGTATATTAGCAGTCTTCTCACAGCAGTTCCCTGTCAGAACGTTTCTCTTTTTTACCTGTGCTGCTCTCATCTTCGCCTTGTACTCATAGTGTTGCTCTTCTGGCTGGACCTTCCGACTTACGATTTTTGGCTCTGTTTTTGGTACTTTTGTCTGCATCTGTTTTCAAACCCTTTTTCTGCCCAACTACGATTATTGTGATTGCTGCCCATGGTTTTTCGATTCGGATTTTGCCCTGAGGATTGTGATTTTTGGATTGTGGACTTTGTACTGTTGCCTTCGGCCCTGCGGGGGTTTTCCCCCTCGCTTAATAAAACCACTTTCATTAAGATCCTGGATTCTCGCGACTGGTTCCTGAATGCAACCTCACTCCCGCGGATTAAGTGCAGAGGGATTCGGTAATGAATAGGAGAGCGATGCAGCCTGTTAAGGTCGCGAGTGGCCAAAAAAGGACCATTTGCATAGCTGATCACGCTGCAATATCTACAAGTTTGTCCTAAATTAGTCCTTATGTTTTGAACCGAGGTATTCAAACGTTTGGGCTCAGATTGTTTTGCATGCTTCAATAGCATTCTTTTTTCACAGGGTCTGCAAACTGGAATAACTCTTTAGGCCTTCAATTATGCAAATGAGGACAGCCCCAGAGCTTCATAAATTGCTTAACCTCGATTTGTCTGGGTGTTTGCTCTGTCATTGACCCTTACAAAGTGTGTGAAGGTTTTAGAATCCATATAAGAACTTCAATCCAAGGAAACTTTGTTGAAGATGTCAAAACCACGCTTAGATGACCCGGAGACATTTTTTAGGATAAGAACTGCAGACCACTGACAGAAAACTGACTACTTCAGCCACAGATAATATACTTGGGAGAACAGAAAAGCAAAGAACATCTTGCCAAACAGACAATCATCAGAGCTATACACTGAGATTCCCGGTAAAAAAAAACAGGAGCAGAAATCAAGATGAAGATTTTAACAAAAAAAAAAAAAAAAACCTGCCTCAAAATCAACCATGAGGTATTATGAGGAATCACAAGGTCAAAGTCAAGGTAGCTTCATTTATACCCAAGTGTAGATTTGATTTACAGTGAAGTCAGCCAGCTTCCTCCACACACAAACACGCACGCACGCACACACACACACACACACACACACAACTTAAAACATGATAAAGTGATGACAGTGTTTCATAATTTGGTGATTTGTAGGATAATTTGTATCTACATCCTGATGGGAAAAGCTGAAATTCACCATATTATGGGTGAGTACCATCCTTCAGAATAGAACCAATCATCCTCTGTAACTGTTTGGCATATAGGGATTCTGGGTTAAGCTGTGGCTCTCCAACTAGCCTACTAGGCCATTTCACAATTTGGTTCAGAGGTCTTATTTTTCAAGGAAAGTTTTCTGAACCATGCAAGCAAAAAGATAAAATAGATTTGATTACAGCACGATAAAGGCAAGATACAGTCTTGGAAAAGACTAATCAGAGCAAAAACTTGAATGTGGAGAGCTTGAAAATGAATAGCATATTAGGGGACCTAAAAATATTCTGAACAAGACGGGTTCTCAGAAGGAGATGGGGTGGGGAAAGATCTTTCAGCAAGAATAAGACTGTAGGATAGCTAAAAGAGATGTTTGGATATCAATTAAGTGAGATCCCAAGACACATACAATATATAATACCACTTCACACCTCAGATTTTATTATTTTTTCCCCCAATTTGTTCAATTTAGAAAATAGGAGCAAATTGTTTGGCCAATTACACTTGGCTGAGTTACCTTTGTTAAGGTTGTCAAGTTTGTTGGTTTGTTTAGTAAGAAGGATTATGCAAAAACCAGTGGACAGATTTGCATGACAATTTTACCAGAGGTGGATCTTGGCCCGTCTTAGAGGTGATTAGATTTTGGGAGTGATCCAGATCTAAATCTTGGATTTTTTTTTTTTTTTTTTTTTAAGAATTCCATCCAATTCATCACCATTGAGAGATGGGTCACATCTTCCAAAATACTTCATACTTCCTGGTGCAAAATCAGTAGAATTGGGGATAATTGCCTAAATAATATATGATGTCAATAAAATGTCAAAAGAATATCACAAACTGATGGTGTAAGTAAATGGGGAATTTTTAAGCCATGTGGGAGGGGGGTGGGGGTGGGGGCGGGATGCGATTTCAGGTTGCTCGTTTTGTTTAAGGTATCACCTTGATTCTCCCATGACTATTATCCATCACTGCTTCCTCACAAGGGTTGAGGGAGATCTATAGCTTATCACAGCTTACCATGGGTGAAAAGCGGGGACACATCCTGGAGTGCGTTTCCGAAATCACAGAAGCTAATTTACGCAGTTGGGCCGATTGACTGTGAATGGACGAACTTAGCAATGCTTTTGGTTAACGCAGCCCTGGACAGTTTGCCGGTGTCCCAATTTCAGATTACCCCTCCATCACCATAACCCCCGGTAATCTGAAGTTAACTTCAAATTACCCCCTGGTACGCTGAAGTTGGTTTCAAAGTACCGGGGGGGGGGGGGGGGGGGGTAATTTGAAGTCCACTGAACATTTTTTTTATCCAAAGTTTATATTAATTTATATGAGGAAATAGAGGGGGGTACGTTGAAACTAGGGGGGTAATTTGAAGTTAACTTCAGATTACCAGGGGGGTAACTTGAATGGGGGGGTAATCTAAAATTGTTACACCGGTACATCACAGGGCGTGCACACACAATTCACGCTCACGCCTACGGGCAATGTAGAGTCATCGGTTAGCTTGGCGTGCATGTATTTGGACTGTGGGAGGAAACCCGAGTACCTAGAAGAAACCCAGATGAACACGGAGATAATGCAGACCCCACACAGAAAGGCCCCAGGGCGGATTCCGACCCACGACCTTCTTGATACGAGATAACAGTGCCACCTTCTGCATTTTACCTCCAATCAAGCAGTCTGCGGATATCTACAAATCTTTGCATGTCATTATACTGTATATATGTTCGGTAAAATTTCATTTCACAAAGTAATAAGTTCAAGTTTATATTTTAAGGCTGATTATATAGTTATAAAATAGGGAGCAACGGTCATGCTTGAAAATCTTAAATTCCACAGTAAACTGCAGCGCACCATACATTGTATGAAACAGTAAGTCACAGAAAATAATACACAAAATGATTTGCATGTATTCTGCATTTTGAAACTTCAATTAAAAAGCAAAGTGTTCAATAAAAAATATGGCTATACAGTAGCAAGTTTGTGGCTCTTAGGCATAGGCCTACATGTTCTCTCTGTGAAATAAAACAGAAATGTTCGATATATTTTAAAATACTACATAATATTCGGTCAAATTCAGTGAATATCTTTAGCCCGTCCACTTCCAAATGCTGTGCAGAGCTCAAGCTACACACTACCGCCTAGTGGTTTATGGAAGAATTGCAGCGCACAAGAGTAAGTGGGCAGAAGTTAAACATAGGCGTAGGTGTTTGACGTAGTAGCCTACATTGATACAAAACGATTGTTTCGGAGATCTTTATGAAAGAATGACATGTCTAGGCGTTCTGAAATTCCATAAACTGACACTCTGTCATGCCGCGGTTATTTACACAATACTTGATTCCAAAAAGACTTCTAGTTGATTAATCGAGGACCAATCCTTCACTGGTGCGAGGTGGGATTAAAAGGCTTCTAAAGTCGATTCTCAGACTGGACGTTGAACGTCCAATGTTTACAAACAAATCACTTGCTTTTGTTGACATATTACATTGTCACAAGAACAATTTAATTCAAATAAACCAATGTTTTGTGCACTTGCGTAGATAATCCTTCTATTTCGGTTCGTTTGCGCAGGTGCGGCTCCCTGATTGGCCGATAAATAAAAACTATGGGAATCGACTTTAGATGCCCTTTAAGGCCCGAACTGAAATGATCATCACATCTGAATTCAGACTTAATGGTTCGGTGTAATTGAAACGCACCAATTCCCAATTGTTCTTTAATGTTATTTGTGTCAAAAAAATATGTACCCTGTTCAGTGCTTATTGCTAAATAAGAAACAATGGCACATCACACAGCAAATGGCAATAAAACATTTATTTGCAAACATAATTTATATATTTCTAAAGCAGTAAGTCGTTATAATAATTATAACAATCAATAATTACTGTGGCAATCATTTGCAACAAAATAGAATACACATTCTTTAGAAACACTGTTTTGTAAATGCATAAAAAATTAAAACAATAATTTAAATACATAAAGCATTTTAACTTCACTTTTTGTTTTGTTTTATATGTTTTTATTCAAGTAAAGGGTTTGCCTTGAATCAGCGCATGTTTGTTCGTATCCCCCTAATTCTCACGGTGCATTTCCATTAAAATGCATGCAAAGCACTGGCGAGCCCACGGGAGCACTTCATCTCACTTCATAAAGCACAAGGAAGTTTTCTGTACTTTTTTAATTACATGAAAACAAAAAAAAAAGACTACCCATAACACACTGGGCAAACGTTAATTTCCATAGTACTAAAAACCGTTTTCGACGAGACAGTTTAATTCAGGACGAGAAAATAATCTAACCAATAGCTGGAATGGAAACGTACATAAAAGACAAAGCGTTCACCTGGGTGCATGTTTTTATCCACTGAAGGCTTTAGGGAGAAAAGAGTGTAGTACCACTTTACAGCTGCTTAGCCTACGGATGGGATTTAAATTGAGGCCAAACTTATAGACCATAACATATCAGTGAAACTGGCGGATGAAGGTTAATCCACGGAAAATAAATGAAAGGCTCAACATTGCTCTTTGTAACAATTTTACACTGTGATAAAAGATTATACCAGCAGTCAGACTCTTCAGCACCTGTGTAATATACATCAGTTATAATGACCTACATATTAACTTCATTTAAACCGTTTCATTTGATTTATGTCACCCAGATTACATAATGTCCGCATAAACTGCACTATAACGTGTGACCGAATCTCCGCGTAAAATTATCCAGTGCGAGGTGCAATAATAAAAGCGTATAACTGGATACGAGTAAACACAAAATGCAACTTTTTCCTAATATGAATAATTGGCTGCCCTGGTTTATCTCCACATCCTAAATTTGATTTCCAGCAGTAACTTTGCCTTCCAATATGTACATGGGCCGAAAGAAAATTGACCTCTTCTTTCAAGCGATCAAACGTCTGAATGTGCCTGCTCCGTCTTACCATGAACACGGAGTCCAATAACATCATACAAGCCTGTGTGATCTGGGTCTTCGTATGACAGTCAGTTAGAGGTGCTTAGTTTTGCATATAGATTATGTACATCACGAGGAATTTTGGTAATAAAAGTGACGAGTAAGTTTAAACATTATCTCCCGCATCAACAAAGAGGACAAACGACAAAATAAAAAGTAGGGGCCTACTTCTTAACTTATTATAAATCAACTAAGACAAAACATTAGAGAGGATTTCGATTACCAGCACGTTAAAGCCAAATTATTTTTTCCTTCAGCAAATTTTTTAAATTCAGTCTGTAAAGTCATCCACACATTACTTTTAAATAATTTAAAACATATCCATGTCCTCAAGAGTCTGTTTTTAAAGCCTTGGCAAAAGTCTGAGACAACCTGCCCCACTTTCGCCAAGAGATGAAACGCAAACATGGCAGAAGAAATTGCTCTCCAATTCTTGACTAGCAGATTCTAACAAATCCACACATCTGAGAAAATAAGACGGGCATTCATTAAACGGCAGTTGCCCTGCAGTTCTGTGGTATCTGAGCTCAGATTTTTTCATCAGAGAAACTTCCCACAAATGGTCACGTGCCGTGACAACAAAACTGCCCTGTATATTTTTACTGTTATGGAATACTCTAGTTTCAGCTCTTTTTCTTCACTACTGCTATTATTTTCCGACCAGTACACTTTTATTGGGCTGCGCAGCGGTGTTCTCGGGGGGACCGCTCTTAATGTTGTCTGAATGATGGCAGAAAATTAGCGTCCTTATTAAAGAACAAGGTCAGCGCTAATGGGAAAACGCACCATTAACAGGCAAACTGTTTAACAGGCAGTGAAAAGACCAGTAACGCTACATGCTACTTTTGAGATCTGGGCCCTGCATTTATTCTTCAGAGAAGGAAACTCAGCACCTGAATCATGAAGCAGGAAAGGAGTTCGCTGAATAACTAAACTAAGAAAACCCAGAACTCCAATATCTGGGACATAGAATGTCTGTTCAGGTATCAAGCTAACAGAGTGATCTAGCTTAGTGATTGAGGCCCCATTATAGTTCTTTCTCAGCTCAGAGCGGATGATGTCATGACATCAGCCGCCCTGTTCTGTCACACTTTAATATCGGCCCGGAGTCAGTAAAGCAAAACCAAAATATACTGTCATGGATAAAGGCCCATATATAAGCAGCATTATCATTAGAAATCGAGTAAACTGAAAGACTCATCGAATCAAACTGAAACTCGACAGAAGAGGAATGGATGTTTTGATACCTGAGACAAATGATGGAATATCAGGGTCAGGGGCTGAGATGCTATATAAGCCGTCCTAACAGCCGACAACAGAGAGGAAGAATACACTGTAAATATAGGAAGACTGAGACAATCGTATGACCCTCTACTTTACCAATCTCTGACGCCATTTTGTAATTCAGCTCGATTGCCACAGAGAAATGGCTGCTGGACACACTTTTGTTGAACTAAATGTTGAAGCATCCATTCAGATGAAACTTGGACATCGTCACAGAGAGCAGCGACCGTGGGCAGCCATACTTAAAAACTTCACTCCTTTGTGAATCTGTATTATACAATCTGGCAAGAACGTGACCTCAGGTTCACGATGTTAACAGGCATCAGCAAACAAAATGCATTGAAATTTTGCAGATGATATGTAATACTGGGCAGAAAATCTTAACAAGTGCAAACAAGTCAAAAAGTTTCCTAACCCCGTCTTCAGCTTAGGATACCAAGGACTTGAGCTCTGCCACTCACATAAGCATGCTGGCACACTTCTGAGTATGCACTCAAACAAGCATGCTCGCACACTTCTGAGTATGTACTCAAACAGGCACACTCGCACACTTTTGAAAATGTGTCTGCTGGTCACATCAGCCCAAAACATTCTCGCCACAGAGCTCTCGCCATGTATTGCTTGACCAAAAATATCTTCCAGAAGACTAGTTTCAAATCCGAGATGGCAGACAAGAAGGTGATGGCGAGTTTACAAAAAAAAACAAAAAACTGAATTTTACCAAATGAAAGCTCCACGAGATTTACCTCACTGCAGGTCTTCAATTTAACCCAAAGCCTGAATGCAACACATAGCAGCTCTATGACTTCTGTGACTGTTGAATGAGGGGCACTTTCTTTGGGTTGGAGAGAAAACCTGCAGGATGATAATTCTCCAGGAAAGAGGTTGGGCTGCCCAGTGCTATGCGGTCCGCATCAAAATAACGATTGAAAAATTAAATAACGGTTTCCGTTTAGACTGAGCTGGCCAAGACTATCAATCTTAGCTTTGAAACTGGACACAGCACTCAGCAAAAGAAAGCATCCAAAAACTTTGTATCATTCGCGTTGACTGAAATCTCTTCTGAGAACATTCCAGAATCAGCCTCGCCAGCCCATACACTTTTGCTTTTACAGGTCTTTACTGTAAGTCTCTGACTAACACAGAGCATTCTCACAATGGTACAGCCATGAACCGCCGATGTTATAACTTTGGCAAAAAAAGGAGAAGTTTGATCGGGAGAACGGTGTTTGTGTTAGCAAAGTAGCTAGATTGTCCGGAGTTGACTTTGTGCTTCTTCACATCATTAAGCTAATTGCAGCTGGACACGTTTTTGGGAGGGTTGGTTGCACAACTTCGCCGCAGTGGGACATGGGCTCCAATGCTTACAAAGCCTTCGCCCTCGGCTAATAAGAATGTTTAACCCGGCAAGAAGCCTGAGCGACAAGTGAGAGAAAACGCTGGAAAAACAGAGAGCTGCGCTCACCTGGACACTGAGACTGCATCCGAATTCTCTGAAGAATAAGGAACTTAACTTGCAAACCGACATACACCGGACATGGCGTAATTTACCTAGTAGCTATGACAAGGAGCGTCAAAATAGTCTATTTCATGAAGAAAAGGAGGCAATTAGCTCCTTAGTTGCATGAAACACAGGACCAACCTTAGTAGAAAGGAAAGATGGAATATGGACAACACTCCTTAGCAGCTACAGTGACTGGACACGCCATTTGGTCCCCAAGTTTTCCGGCTAATTGCAAAGGCTACCTTTGCAGTCATGCACTTGATGTTTGGAAGGAAAACGCATCCGATGCCTGTCAAATAAATCCAAGGTACCTGTAAAATCTCCCCACAACTTTCCCTTCACCTTTGTGACAGTTTCTAGCGAGCTGAAGGAGAGGTGGAGAGAAGAGGAAAAAGGCCCGCATTTAAGAGAATTCAGATGCAGCCCGAGACCGACCAGCACAGGCTAGTCATACCCCAAATCAAGCACCCTGGTGCTGTCACTCAAAACAACACTTGTTCTGATTGATAAGTCCAGAACCCAGACAGTCCAGAGATCAGAAAGAAGAAGTCCTAACAGGTATTACTTCCTTGTGTTGAACCAAGGAACTTCCACAAAGAACATACTGCTCTTCTACAGAGAAATCTCAGATGGAACAACTGAAGACCACAAAGGAAAAATGATCATTCCAAATTTAGCATTTTTGTATATTTTATAATATTTATAATGATATACAATGGTATTATATATTATCATATTTTATGTATTTTATATTTTTTGCTTATTTTTTAAGTGCTTTATTTCTAAGATCGTTTTGAATTTTTAATTCATCATTTCTCCACAACATGAAAATGTGTCTCTGTTGTGGTCTTCAATTGGAAGGAGGGACAGTGAGAGACAGAATTGACTGTAAAGGCACCGGAGCAGGGTTGGGGTTAAGGACCATGCTCAAGGACCAAGCACAGCTCTTTCAAACTCCTTCTCGCCTAATTCAAGTTAGAGTCTCAAGAGGAACCGATGGCTCAAACTAGCGACTCTATACTCCCCAGACAAGCAACTTTCTCCTAAAGTTTTCTACCAGCTGATTTCAGTGACTGTTTCAACCTTCTAGGTGAACACTTGTGCTACCTAGCAAATCCAAACGATTGGCTCAAAATAGTAGGAATGATTCCTTTCAGCCTGAAGCTGGCCTTCCCAACTCTGCATTCAACATCAGTCATTCAGCATGGTGGACTGTTGTCATTCATTGTTTTGTGAAAGCTCTGATAACCGGACAGTCAATAGATCTGGGTTGAGTCACCAACTCTCCTGAAGTACCCAAGGTCATGTACTCTGTTTGCACTTTGAGATGGTCCTAGTGCTCCTTCAGGGTTCTCTCTTGCTGTTCTGTATAGGTACAGCTGGGTTAGCCTTAGCATCGATATACTGCATATGCCATTTACACCTTTAGTTCTTAAAGCCAAATTTGAGGGTGATATACATGCAATTTGAATGCAACAGAAGTCAGAAGGGGTGGGGTTGAGAGCAGGGTTTTAGGGGTATATGGTAGGTCTTCACCACCACACGTGGATGGCTATTGGCCAGCTTAAATGTAAAGGGTTTGATAGAGGAGGAGAGGAGGGATTGGCTCAGTCCTGCAGCAGGGTCTCCCTCCAGTTGAAGCTGTGATTGGGGCCGTGGGTCAGAGGCAGGATGGGCGGGTCTACCAGCTGCCACACCCCTGTCTCGCTTTGCTCCTCGCAAGCGCAGAAACCCAGGTATGGGATCTGGAAAACAAGGGAGGAAGAGAGAATTTCACATAATAATAATAAGTAGATAACTCGGTCACCACAGGGACCGAGTCGTTTATCTCCCTGATCCCCATGAGAAATCACTTGCAAATTTTAACAGCCGCAATGTTACTGTTTTTACTCTTGCTATGACATTAATATGCATCCCTGTTGATGTATGTATATATTTATATATATATATCCAAAAAAATTTTTTCGACAAAATGGCCGCAGGCCGCCATATTGGATGTCGGAAATTGCCGGGGATTGATCTTGTGCATTGCCAAATAAACATCTTTGACTATGCAAATCTAGAAAAAAATCCTATGAACTTTGAAGCTTGGGGAGATACAATAACCATCATCATCATCATCCATTGTTTGTACTGCACCTTCCTCAAGGATCATCGAGCGGGAGCCTATCCTAGCTGACAATGGTAAAAGTCATACGCATATACCCTGAGCAAATCGCCAAAAATAAGACAATAGAAAGAAAGAAATAAGGGCAACACTTTACAATAAGGGTACAATAATTATCATTAGCTCATGCCATAATAAGCACTTACTAACAGCTAATTAACATTTAACTAATGCATCTGGTGATCATCTACAAATGATGTTCACATCAACTAAGTTATTATACATTTATACATTATCGTTTAACAGTTTGAAGGGCAACATAAGGGATACTTCAGGGGTGTTTTCAACTTCACAATAAGGGAAACAAAAAAATTAATAAATGGTCAATAATGGTTGCATAATGCTTATTCGGCCATCTTAGGCATTAGTTACGTGCTAATTAACTGATGATGAATGAACGAATGTTAATTAATGTTATGGAAAAGGAGATAAAAACTGGAGCAATCGGATACCAAAAGGCCTTTAATAGTACGAATTAGAGAAAGGAAAGACTGACGCGTTTCGATGTTACCACGTCTTCATCAGAGTCCGACAATTCAGAATGAGTGTATCGTAATTAGTCAATTAACAATGGCCAAACAAAGCATTGAATATAAAACAACAGATTATGACATCGTGCAAAAAGAGTAGCCGTTCACAAGAACAACTGACATGTTAATTAATGTTAATTGTTGTACCCTAATTATAAGGTGTTACCAAAATAAGAGAGTAAATACAGAAGAGGGTAAGTTAAGACGCACCACAGGCTCACCTTTCTAACCACTTGGACGAAGTCCTTGGAGTTCTGTGGTGTGAAACCCTGCATCTGCCGAGTACAGGCCTCAAGAGAAGAGGCGTGGGCCACAACCAGCACATTATTCCCTATGGAGGAGCACACACACACACACACACACACACACACACACAAACACACAGGGATAGAGTCAGGAGAGGTAACAAGCTCACTCACTGCAGGCATCCCGTAATTTCTGCCACTGATAATCAAGTTCTAAAAAAAGGTATCACAACCAACTTCTGTTTGCAGTTGCTCATAAAATAAACATGATGAATAAAGCATATTAGCTTTGAATCCCAGGCTGTTATTAAACTCATCTTCAAATGTTGTTAGGTCCCTTTAATGCGAGGTTTACAAAATGCCATAGATGTGAAATTATATAAATAAAAATAATAAGTACTGATTTTTCTCTTCTTCAGCTGTTAGAAAACTTATCATCAAACATCAGACGGTCTGTTTTGAGATGAGTTTACGAAATGCCACTAAAACAAAATAATTTTTGAAAACACGACATCAGTCTCTTCATTGAAATCTCGTCTTCAGAACCATTTTTGAAAAATTGCAGCATTTTCATTCCTTAATTTACATTTTAAAAGCGCTTCAAACTATGCAAATGAAAACACCCACATAAGAAAACTCCATAATGAGCTGTGATTTGAGATTAGGGATGCGAGAATCACAGCAAGAAGCCGTTTCGCTGCAGGCTTACCCATGTTCTGACAGTCTGCCAGAATCTCTCGGGTCACCTGAAAGCTCCTGCTGATGTACGTGTCATAGGACTCGGACACTGTCAACTTACTGACAGGGATGTGAGGTCTGGAGAGGCATGAAGAGCGAAAAACAGATTAAAAAAACATGTCCTTACACGCACAAGCGCTGACGTTTATAAACACCTGCTGACTTGTATTAACGTGTGCTTAAGTATAAGTACATGCTGACATACATAAACTCATGCTTACATGTGCAAACACATGCTAATATAAACACGAGTTGACGTACAAACATGTGTGTTTACAAGATGTATTAAAACCCATATTCTACCCTGTTAGACCAATTTTTTGTAGACCAATTATTTTCAGAGGATTTTCCGCTAGCTGGTAATAGACAGCACAATTCTGCATGCCTCTTCCCTGACAGTCAGCAGAGAACTCAGAAGATGAAACAGTTTAAGTTGCAAGATTTCAGAAAAAGGAAAGAAAAACATTTCAAACACTGCAGAGCCCAGTGTGCCCACATCTCCGAGTCTGTACTGTGTGTGAGAGAGAAATCCCTCTCAACCTGCTTCACAAGTATATAAACAATGATGAAATTTCTCCAAAAATGGCCAGAAAAGATGAATTTTTTCAACAGACTAAAGGGAAACTCATACATAATAACCGGTTTTTATATCCAATGATAACCATTTCTGCCACCGTGCTTTTGAATGCGTGCGTGCCTGTGTTCACAAACGCGCGCGCACGCTTGCGTGTGCGTTTGTGTGAATGTGTGTGTGTGTGTGCGCATGTGAGTGCATTCTTGTGCTTGCAGGAGAGCCAGAAAATGCAAGGCGAATTGTGACTTGTTAGTTAAGGATAGGGGTGAGGTTAGACTGAGGAATAAGTTAAGGTGAGGGTGTGGTTTTGAGTTAGGCATACATTGCTTATTGTTAAGATTAGGGTAAAGCTGTAGAGACACACAAGGAATGAATGTAAGTTAATGTAATGTCCTCACGAGGGCAGAAGTACAAGGATGTGTGTGTGTGTGCGTTTGCGAGTGTGAAGTGTGTGAGCTGAGGTAAGCACCTGTACGTTGTGTCCACACTCAGGTTGGCTGCTGCCAGATCAGCGGGGGGGATCCAGGCAGGCAGAGTGGTGCCTGAGACCCACTTAGTCCACTCAAATAAACCCGGCTCTACTTTAATCTTAATCTTACCATCCTGCTGGAGTCCTGATGGGGGGAGGGAGGAGGGAGAGAGGAAGGAGAGAGAGAGGGAGAGAGAGAGATATTATGCGGCCGCTGTGACGAAATAGAAGCAGAAGCTTCACTTCCTGCGACAGTGTAAAAAGTACAGAAATATAACAGATGTAATCATGCCAAAATAATTGCCACAATACATAACAATTGAAATTGCTGCTGAATTCTGAATTCCTATTTAAAAGCTATAAAGTACAGAATAATCATAATTATACAAACTGTACATACGTTCAGCTTTCCACTGTTTGTGTTGGTCTGATCGATCATTTACCCCTTTGTCTAGTTGCCTTTTTTATTCAAACATTATTGTAATGCATATCATTTTATTTAGTATTACATTAATGAATTGCCTTTGCAACAGAGCTGCTTTTATTCCTGTCACACCAAAAAAGTACTTCTGATGTGACTTGAGAGAGAGAGAGAGAGAGAGATGACAGACAGAAAGAGATTTTCTTTCAGATATTTTTACCCTCTTCAACAGGATATGTATGAAAACAGAAATGGCAAAACTTGAAAAAAATTAAAATAAGACCAAACACAGCCCGCTGGCAGACAGAAGGGAATTACATAAGACAGAGAGAGTAAGAGAAAGAGCAAGAGACAGAGGGATAGAGAACAAGTCGACATGGTCTACAACATCCCCCGCCAATCGTGCGCTTCTTATTTTCAAACTCGATCAAGGCCTTTATGGTCTGAAGCTACACACCAAATTTGGTTACTGTATCTGTAGTAGTTCGAGTAAAGCTGTCCCCTTTATCTTGGATGGACGGACTGAGGTCAAACCTATATCCCCTCCCACTTCGTGTTGGCGGGGGATAATAAAAGCATGAGATAAAGAGTGTACAATGAACAGCTACCTAAATCTGCAGCTATATTTACAGTGTAAGTACAGAGTGTACATGGGTGTGTCTCCACATGCTCCGTTGAGTGTGTGAGTGCGACCAGATTACAAGATGGAGGTGTGTGAGAGAGAGAGAGAGAGAGTGAGAGAGTGAAAAATGACAGCAGTCAGGACACTGATGAGATCAGGCTGTTGTGCAGCTCGCGGGAGAGAGCAGCTGTACCTTTCAGGATATTGTGAGCTGTCTGGACACAGCGGAGAGAAGGCGAGCTGTACACAAAGTCAATCACCGTGTTACTCTCCAGAAGAGCTTCCCCTGTGACGCAGAGACATACACACACGCACACAGACACACACAAATATGCACACACGGTGAGAAAAATAAAATGTATTTTTATTGATAAATTATTAATATAAATTTTTTAGTTTTTTTTTAATTTACTGACAGCAAACTAGAGTGGCTATAATTGCGTCTGTTGCCTGGCAGTCACTGTGACTGTCATTGTAACAGAGAAGGACAATAAATCCAACGGTAGGTGCGACTGTAACTCTGAATCAACACGGGATCTGGGTCAGGCGCGTGCCCGCGTGCTCCTCGGTAAAGTGACATTATGACCGTCATTCTGAAACAAGCGCAGGTTTTCGTTCGGTGGCTGACTCTAAAACATACGACTGTGACCGTAACTGTGACAGATGTTGTGATGAAGACTGACTGTAACTGTTAAGGTAAGTCTGACTCTAACGCTGAGGTTACTGCAATGACTAATTTGTCCAACCCCGACCACGACCGACTGCTACTGTTCTAAGTACGCCCTCAACTCTAAAGCGACTGAAATAACTAACCTGCCTGACTATGAGCGTGACTTAGACTGATGTGACCAAAACTAATGGTGACTGTCAGAATTGACTGTTTTCCTCCCTACAAAGCCTTGACTGTGACGCAGGAGCAGGTCACAGCCATATTCAGGGCTGCTAAGGTCAAGAAAACTGCAGGCCCGGATGCAAACAGCGGTCGCACCCCACGGCACTGTGCAGACCAGCTAGGTGGGGTCCTCTCTAGGCTGTTCCAGGCATGTATTGACATTTGTAAGCTGCCCACAGCTTGGAAAACCTCTACTATAATTCCTGTACCTAAATCTAAGCAGGTCGCAGAATTGAAGGACTTCAGAGCAGTCGCTCTGACGTCACTGGTTAGGAAACATTTTGAGAGGATCTTGAAGGAGGAAATTGTGTCTTTGGTTGCTGGCAAACTGGACCCTCTGCAATCTGCGTACCAGGCTGGGAGGGGTGTGGATGATGCCAAACTTTCTATTTTAGACAAGATCTACAGACATCTTGAGAAACCAAACTCCCATGCAAGAATCTTGTTTGCTGATTTCTCATCTGCCTTCAATAAGAACCACATAATTTAATTAACCATCTTGATAGATTAAATAAACAAACAAACTCATCAGCTATGTTCGCTGATTTTTTAACTTTTTAACAGAGAGGAAACAGAGAGAGGTTCTGACATCCAATACGGCTCACTTCCAGGATGCGTTCTTTCACCCCTGCTCTCCATCTTATACACAGACAACTGCAGGTCTGTTATAGAGAACAATTATCTGAATGAATGAATATGTTTATTTTGAAACAAAAAAAAAAAAACCATTTCTCAGTTAGCCTATATAGCCGAAAGGGTGTAGGTTGAAGCAAAAGCTTATATACACCTACCCCTTTTACCTTAGAAAATTATGCCCGCCACAACAGATACAAAAAGAGCAAAGCACAGATATTTGAAATTAATCAGTAAACTAAAATTTCCCATCGCAACAAAATAAAGAATAGCGCACAGGACAGATTCCAAAGTAATAGTACGAAATCAGTAAACTTAATTTTCTATATTGTAACGAGAAAATATATTGCTTTTATAAAGTCTTTTAAAGCCGACTAGAGTGCAGCATAATTTAATATTTTCGGGACTTTAACAGAGACACAATGATTTTTTACAGTAGTTTGTGTCTTTGGTTTTTCAAATAATAATGTTCCTCTCAAGTTATAATTGGAGTCCTTCATTTTAAACAGATTTTGGACTTGTTGAGGAAGAAGTTTGTTTTTTGCTTTGTACATGGTTTGTATTGTAATGTAATCAACTAAGTCCTTAAATTTCAGAATGTTTAAGCCGATAAATAGTGGGTTGGTTGGCTCATGGTACGGTTTATTACGGATGATTCTTATGGCTTTCCTTTGCAAGAAAAATATTGAATTAGTGTTTGTTTTATATGTGTTTCCCCAGACCTCAATGCAGTATGTCATATATGGAGCTATTAATGAATAATATAAAGTGGTTAATGAATATTGCGATACGAAATCTTGGGCTTTACACAGAATTGCAATGGATTTTGACATTTGGGATTTAACATAATTTATGTGTGATTTCCAGCTTAATTTATCATCAATAATAGCTCCAAGAAATTTGGTTTCAGTTACAATTTCAATTTCAGCATCATTAATTGTTAGGTTTCTGCTTGAATTCCTGGACTTATTTCCAAATATAATGAAATTTGTTTTACTGTGATAAAGTAATAATTTGTTTGAATCAAACCATTGTTTGAATTTCTGTAGTTCCTTCTCCACCATATCCAGAAGCTGTCCCAAATGATTCCCGCTACAGAACACAGTCGTGTCATCAGCAAATGAAATACAATTCAGGGACTTAGAAACCAAAGATATATTGTTAATATATAAAAGAAACAGCAATGGACCAAAGAATGAACCCTGAGGAACCCCACATGTGATCTTCAAGAATTCTGAGTTTGTCTTATTAATATGGACATACTGATACCTGTTTTGTAGACAGCTGGTTATCCAATCATGTGCAAATCCCTGGATGCCATACTTTCGTAATTTATTTAATAATAAGGTGTGGTCTATGGTGTCAAATGCCTACTGAAAATCAAAAAATACCCCTGCTGTATATTGCTTTTTCTCAATTGCATTTGTTATTTGTTCAACAAGGTCCATTAGAGCTAATGATGTGGTTCGATTTTTCCTGAATCCATAATGCTGGTCACAGAGTATTTGGTGCTTTGCAATGAAATCATTTAACCTCTCTACAAATACCTTTTCCAAAATTTTTGAGAATTGTGGTTACAGTAATATTGGCCTGTAGTTTGAAAAGACACCAGATTTAAACAGTGGTATCACTTTGGCCATTTTCATTTTTGAAGGAAATTTCCCAGTCATTAGTTACAGATTACAAATATAAGTTAACGTTTAACAAAATAATCGAATAAAATAAACCTTTTGATTAACAAACTATGTGAATTATCTCTTTTTCATCAGTTTTTTTTAATTAACATTGAATCCGAAATTATATTGATTGTATTGTTATTATCCCAGGAAAACATTTTAGGAAATATAATAGAATTGAATAGAAATAGAAATAGAAATTTTTTCCCACATTAACAAAGTACTCATTGAAATGGTCTGCTATAGGTTTATTTTCTTTAATGATTGTGTCAGTATTTGCATAAAAGTAAGCTGGGTATTCTTTAACAACTTTTTAATGATTTCATTTAAAATCTTCCAGGTGCATTTGATGTTGGTTCTATTTTTTTCTAGTAATTCACTGTAATACTGCTTCTTGCAAGATTTCATAATGCTGGTTAATTTATTTTTTGTATATCTTTTATTTACTTTCAAGCATCCTTAGTTCTATATTTTAAAAACTTCTCATACAACAGATTTTTCTTTTTACATGCATTCTGTAGCCCCTTTGTGATCCATGGTTTGTCTACATACCATTTGTTGCCTAACTTGGCCACCAGTGGACAGTGTTTATTGTATAACTTGGAAATAATAGAGATAAATGAGTCATATGACGTGTCTATATCCTCAAAATAAATGTTGTTCCAGTTTTGTAGCAGTAAGTCCATTCTAAGATTTTCAATAGTTACATTTGTTGTTTTCCTTGTTAAATTTCTAGTTTCATCATGATCATTTTTATCAACAGGTAATTCAAAGGCAGCAAAAACAGGCAAATGATCACTGACATCACTTCTAAGTCAACCACCAGTTAAGTTTCCTTCAGTAAGGTTTGTTAATATATTATCAATAAGTGTCGCTGCGTTCATAGTTATCCTGCTTGGATGTGTAATTGTTGGATACAGTCCCATACAAAACAAAGTTAATGAATTTCATTATTTGTGATTGACTATATGGATTTAAAAAAAATCTATAATGAAGTCTCCACAAACAAATAGAAGCTTATTACAATTGATTGTGTTATACATTTCTGTCAGTTTATCCTCAAAAATATTAATGTTTGATCCAGGAGCTCTATAGACAGAGCTTATAATTATATTTTTTGTTTTTTCACATTTAATTTCAACTGTGATACATTCCATAATATTTTCTTGGGAAAAGGACATAATTTTGACAATTTCACATTGATGAATTGATTTAACATAAAGTGCAACGCCCCCACCCCGTTTATTCATCCTGTTTGTGCAGAAAAAAATCATATCCCTCAACCTGGACAGCATCCTCTTGGTCATCTTTTAACCATGTCTCGGAAATTGTAATGGCTGAAAAGTGTTGGTTGGATTTTTTTAAACAGTCCCGGATTTTTGGAATGTTCATAGAGAGACTCCTACTAGTAAAGTGTATAATTGAAAATGTCCCATTTGTCATTGGGTAATCCTTAAATTGTTCCTCAGTGAAATATTTGCAATGATGAATAATGTTGTTGAGAAAAAAATGATCTGGGTCTATATTATATTCAATGTTGTGAAATCGATGTTCAGTTCAGTCATAAGTTTTCAGACTGAGCTCCTGTGCAGAGGTAAATTGAATAGAGTCAGTTGACGTCAGATAATATTTAAAATCCAAATGCAGAGAAATGCGGCATTATCCTCCTGAGGGAGCAGTCACTTAAAGTTATCCAAATCAGAAAGCTTTCTTAGCATCCTGACTTTCGCTTCCTCTGGAGTTCCGTTTAGTTTGATCCACACTTTACAATTCCTTGTCCAGGTCGCTTGTGTTTATTTTGTTTCCGAAGGGCTCTGGCTTGTCTTGCTATGTCAGCGTTTTTCTTTGTCAGGTGTTCATTGACGTACACCTCTGTTCCTCTCAGCTTTTTAGTTTCCCGCAGCAAATCGCTCTAAACTTTTCTGTTCGCGCACCGCATGGGCCGGTTTAGACTTCTTGTCTTTCTTTGGAAGTGGATGGAAAGCTGCAATATCACTGTTGTTAATGTGGATGTCATTCGAGGGAAAGAACTGGATGATCTGCTGCTCCAGGGAGTGGATTTCTCCCGGCGTGTCAGCCTCAGCGCTTCTGCTGCAGACCGCAGCTGCAGCCCTCACGTTTGACCGATGTTTGGAGTTCAATCCCATTACAATGACAACCTCCATCCTGGTATATTGTTCTAGTTCATCCACTTGTTTTTCCAGGAGTCTGATTTTGTTGTCTTTCTCCTGCATCATTTTCTTATGTTCACGAACCTCCTTCAGTAGACCAAGCAGTTGGGTCTGTTGTTTGGTCACACCACTGAGTTCCTCCGACAAAGTTCAGCGACACTCTGATCTCCTCCAGATCTTCTCCACTTATTGCCTTCTTAGTTGGCATGATGAACAATTGAGAAATAAGATGATAGTTTTACTAAAACAGATACCGCAGCGTGACTGACAGATGCATGGCTGAGTGAGATGCGAGTCATCACGTGATGCGCGTGATAGCTCTGATGATGCGCGTGATCCAATATGGTGGATCTCTTCTACCACCCAATTACCATTATCGAATAAAGTTCTCTGATGATACGGCTTTTCTGTCCCTTCTTGAGGGGTCACGCTCAAGTAATAGTGATGCAGTCTCTGCCTTTGTCACCTGGTGTTATAAATATGGTCTTGACTTGAACGTGTCTAAGAACTGGTGGTAAATTTTCAAAAGAATCAAAGCAAACCTGCTGCTAACTTTATCCATGGCATGGAAGTGGATATTTTAGTATCCTACAAATACTTGAAAACTGTTTTTAACTCACAACTAAAATTTGATATCAATGCAGAGGTGCATTGCCAAGAAAGGACAACAAAGGATCCATCCTCTTAGGAAGCTGAACTCTTAACGTAAGCAGGAGAATACAGTGCTTTATTTATCAGTCTTTTATTGAAAGTCTTAACTTTCTCATTTATTTGTTGGTTTAATGGCATGTGTGGAAAGGACACAAACTCACTGAACAACATTGTGAGGGTGTGGTCCAAAATTATTGGGGTGCAGCTGTAAGTCTTGCCCTCCCCTTGGGATAAAAGGGTGGTCAAGAAAGCTAGGGTCATCATGGAGCAACATGACCACGTCCTAGCTGTGAACTTTCAGCTTGTGCCTTCAGGAAGGCATTTTAAAGCTCCACTTAGGAAAACAAATCATTATTCCAGATCTTTTATCCCCTCGGCCAGTAGACTTTTAAATTTAGATCAGTCACTGTGGGAATGAACCTTTTTATTATAAAAGTATATTTTAACTGTTACATTATGCCCATTTTCTTTAAGTATGGCAGTTGTACTGGTTCATCCTTGGGAGACATAGAGAATTGAGTGTTGTGTGTTGGCTTCTGCATGTGCACTGTGTGTTGCTGTCAAACTGAATTGCCTTTGGGATAAATAAGGTTGTATCGAATTGAATCGCATTGTAAGTAGTTTGATAGTGACCCTGACTACGTCCGTGAAAGCAAACATAACGGACGTTGTGACTGGGACTCACTGTAACTGTTAAAGTAAGTTCAACATTAACTCTGAAGTGACCATTATGACTAACATAAACTGTCACTCTGACTGTGACTAACCTGACAGCAACTCTGACTGTAACATGATTAACAGTAACTGATCCTGTTATGGCGAGTGTGACAGTCATGACTGTCACCATGATTTGCCTGACGGGGGCCCAGAGTGTGACCGTGATGACCGTTTGAACGACTTACTGCTAAAGTTCAAGTAAGTGCAGTGACCGTAATGGCTGTGATTTTTATTGGATCTCTGAATGTGACTAGCCTAACAGTGACGTTGAGCGCTTGCTGCTTACCGACGAGCCGGGCCTGCGTTGCACCGAACACGGTGATGGGCCCGTCTTTGTCGTAGTCCCGAAACCCGCCGCTCCGCGCAGGCAGGTTGGGAGGCATGTTGAGGTTGGTGCGCATGTATCTACCTGAAGAAATCAACATGAAAGCATGAAAGATTAGCATTCAGAAGAGGGAGATTCAATGACCAAGCAGCAAGGTGTTTGATAAGGACAGGCATCTATTGACACATTTATCATCTAACCCACTTATCCCTCGTCAAGGACATAGACTGTATAAAAAGATGGATGCAGCACCCGGGTCTGAAAAACCAACGCAAAATTGCCTTAAAATTGCATTTTATTTAATGGCCAGCAGATGGCGACATCGGTGTTTGCAGAGAAATGTTCAATGCTATAACAGTCCATGAGAAAATTATCCTACTTCCCCCCCTTATTTATTATTTCAATAATGATTTTCCACATTATTTCATGGTATCAATTGCAAATTTTCTAGTCTCCTTTGATATATCTTGATGTTCATTTTTATAAATTATGGTCCCATATAGAGTAGAATAAAGGATAAAGCAAGATATGCTTTGGGGGCGTGTTTATCCTCTGGTGTTTGTCAGATACGGTCAGATCCACACATAGATCAACTCCTCGCTCCTCCCTGGATCTTCAGTTCACGCTCTTGTCCAATAGGAATCACTTTCGGTTTCAAAATGACATGGCGCTGTTCAAATTGCATTAGACTCCTTATACCTATTGTTTATTCAGTGTGTTTTTTACCTGTATTCAGTGTGTTTTTTATCTGTATTATCGCCGTGTGTTTTTATCGGCATTATCGTCATCTGTGTTTCATGTTGTGGGTTTTTGTATTTTAATGCTCCTCCTCTGTTGCAACTGAATTGCCCCATTGGGGGACAAATAAAGTTATTGAATTGAAATTGGCAAAATCGAGGCTTCCTAAATGGTATGCTGAAACCAATGGGTGACGTCATGGTTGCTTCGTCCATCTTTTTATATAGTCTATAGTCAGGGAAGCTGGCACCTATCCCAGAATACAATGGGCAAGAGGCAATAATATACCCTGTAAAATTCGCTAACCCATCACAGGACACACAACATTCGCTCAATCATTCAAATACCAATTCTGCTCACTGCTTGTACCACAGCCAAACCTGGTGAAAACATACATGTCTTTTAGAATCAAATACTCTTCTGTGATTTAATGAGCTTGCCTTGTGTATCAAACTAATGAAATATTTCCAAGACGTACAAACCCTGCCATCTGGTCGGCTTGGGCTGAGCTCAAATGCATCACAAAAGATCAACAGAGCGCAGAAAACTACTGAATACAAACAAATGCATTTTTGATCCAGGTCTGGCAAAATCCACAAATATCCCATTTTCCATCCATCCATCCATCATCCATCCATCAATCTCAGTCGCTTATCTGGGGCTGGGTCGCCAGGGTTACAGATTCAGAGAAGTGGCCCAGTGGCCCTCCCTCCCTCCCCTGCTACTTCCTCCAGCTCTTCCTGGGGGACTCCAGGCCATTCCCAGGCCAGCCGGGAGATATAATCTCACCAGCGTATCCTGGGTCTGCCTCGGGGCTCCTCCCAGTTGGACATGCCCAGAATGCCTCCATCCGTACCAGATGCGGAAACCATCTCAACTGACTCCTCTTGACGCAGAGGAGCAGCGGTTCAACTCCAAGCCTCTTCCGGATGTCCAAGCTCCTCACCCTATCTTTAATGGTCAGCCCAGCCAGGCTGCAAAGAAAGCTCATTTCGGCTGTTTTTATTCGTAATCTTATTCTTTCTGTCACTACCCAAAGCTTGTGACTGTGGTTAAGGGTTGGAAAATACAGTACCAGTCAAAAGTTTGAACATACCCACATTTTTCTAACAATATAAATAAGAATAAATAAGAAATAAGCTGCCTTGATTTTGCAAAAAAAAGATCTAATTTCTAAAATCCATCAAACTAACTAATTTGTTGCCACATGTGCAGAGCATTTTCACATTTCTTTTTAAAACAAGGGCAGTCATATGAATATAATGAATTTGCAGCTGCACGACTGTCTAACTTCCCAAAGACATGCTGCACTTGAGGCGCGCTTTTAAATTACCGTTTCGCCCAATAAGTCCCAAAACTGCTTGACTTTAATTTGGCTGTTGGAAAATAGAAGGAGCTTATTTGTGTATTTACTTTGCTAAATATGGCTTCTTTGAGAATTCAAAAATTTCTGACACTATTCACACGTCAACTATTCTTTTCACTGCTGACTGTTTACCTTTTCACAAGAGTGCTGTGACGTTAGCTAAGCGTGTCCAAACTTTTGACTGGCACTATAGATCGACTAGTACATTGAGACCTTTGCCTAGAAGCTCAGCTCCTCCTTCTCCACGACAGACCCGAACAACGTCTGCTTCATTGCGGATGCCGCACTGGTCTGCCTGTTGATCTCCCGTTCCGTCCTGCCCTGACTCATGAACAAGACTTCGAAATTCTTAGACTCCTCCACTTAGTGTAACAACTCACACACCACCCAGGAGGAGATAATCCACCTTCTTCTGGGATAAAATCAAGACCTCATATTTGAAAGTGCTAATTGTCAATCTGACAGCTTCATACTTGACTGCAAACTGCATGTCACGTTTAGGTTAACCACGTCTCTATGGCAGTCATTGCTGCCATCGGATCCAGTTCACCACCAGGTGGCGATCGGTAGTCTGCTCTGCCCCTCTCTTCACCAGAGAGTCCAAGACATACCGCTGCAGACCTGATGACGCAATTACAAACTCGATCATCGACCTTTGCTCAGTGTTCTGGTACCAGGTACAGTCACGCCCACCCTTATGTTTGAAAATAGTGTTTGTTATGGCTAATCTAAGACTAGCACAGGAATGCAGTAAGTTAAGATCAGGGAGGCCTTCCTGGCAATCGCTCCCCACCAAGTGTTTCCATCATTGCCCCAATGAGCGTTGAAGTCCCTCAGCTAACCCACGGAACCCCCAGCTGCAGCCCTTTCCAGGAATACAGGGAACTCCAAACTGCTGTTAGATGCATATTCACAAACAACAGTCAGTGCATTCCCCCCTGTAACCTGCAAGCGTCCTGCCGAGACCCTCTCGTTCACCGGCGTGAAATCCAACGCAGCGGCGCCCAGCCGAGGGACGTAAATATTCCCACACCGGCGCGCCGCCTTTCACCATGGACAACACCAGCGAAGAAGAGAGTCCGACCCCTATCAAGCAAGCTGGTTCCAGAGTCAGTGCTGAGTGTCGAGGTGAGTTTGATTATATCCAGTCTGTACTGCTCAACCTCTTGCTCAAGCTCAGCTTCCTTCACTGCCAGTGAGGTCACATTCCACGTCCCAAGAGCCAGTTTCCATAACCGGGGCCCAGAACGCTCTCTAGGGTCTCTACCTTCGTCCGCCACTCAGTCTACACAGCACCCAACCCCTATTCCTGCTGAATACTTTCCCATTTTTTATTCCTTCAATCCCTGAATATGTCCCAGAGTCATTTAGCGATGTCAGGGCCAAGATATATATGAGAACGACCTGTCACACTTTAGATGAAGTGTTGCTCATAAAGCCTTTAGACAGCATGTATAATGCCTTCATAAATGAGACATTATGTCTTCATAAATCATGCATGAGCAAATGTCATGCTTTGTAAAGAGTGAAATAACACAGCCTTATTCAGCAATTGATGCCAGATGCGTTATAACTGACAATGTCACTCAGCTAGTGGCTAAATGTCATAAAGGGTGGCACTGTCAGCGAAGTGACATTGCCTTTTTCACATGAGGCATCACATGCTGAATTAAGATGCGTTATTACACCCTTTACAAAGCATGACATTTGCTTATGTATGATTTATGAAGACATTACAGCTCATTTATGAAGGCATTATACATGCTGTATAAAGCCCTTACAAGCAACACTTCATCTAAAGTGTGACCTAAATGTCTTCGCAGCAAGTACAGGGAGAGATGAAGTGAGTTGAAAAGATGTGCGAGCCCGTCCCTGGAACATGGAGAGTCCGCACACACCTCTGAACTTGGGTTTCTGAGCATCATCTGCCCTCACACCCACACTCCCCATCCTCACCTTTGGCATCAAAGCACTGAGACAGCCAGTGTTTCCCAAACACCACATCCATCCTCTCACCGTGGCGACAGACAAACAGCGTCCGCTTGGGCAGCCGCGATTGGCTGTTGACCCGCAGTACCTGAGATGTTAAAATCAAGACCGGTAGATCAGATGTCTAACCACTGCACACAGTGTTACCTTCATGGTAAGATTAACTATCAGCAAAAAAAAAACAATTCCAAACAACCAGAAATTCCTCATACATATAGCCATCATATTCCCCCAACATGGCATATCACTGCTTTCAGTGAATACACAGGTGCTCAACAAATTATGCCCGCATTCAGGCCCGGCGCTAGAAATGGGAATTGAGGTGGCACAGAAATGTCCCTTTATGACAATTAGGATAGTTCTGGCTAGTTCTCGATTATTTTCCTTTATTGACGCGTTTTCCAATTATTGTAATTGGCAACTGAAGACACGGTAAATTCAGTATAATTGAGGATTGGGGTGGACAAAACATCTGTTTTAAACAATTATTAGTCCTGTTCTGTTCTCAGTCATTTTCATGATTAACAAAAGGTTCACTCCGAGACTCCACACTTAACAGCTGCTGCTTCTTCTCCCCGATTATGTAAGAAGACAATCATTCATCAGGACGCGTATTTGCTTAATTTAAATCAACGTTAAATTGAATTACAATAATTGGAAAACGCGTCAATAAAGGAAAATAATTGAGAACTAGCTAGGACTATCCTAATTGTCATAAAGGGACGTGTCTGTGCCACCTGTTCTAGCGCCGGGCCTGCTCGCATTGGTTTTTTAAAATTCATTTCCCCCCCCAGAGAAGGCTACTGTTGTAATACTGTGAAAGGTTCACCATATGTTAAATCCCTTTCACTGTACTGGTCTTCCCCCTTGATATTCCTTAATCCTTTACCCATATAAATCATGTTCATCTCCAGGGCCAGTCTGAAGCAGAACAGGTCAGTAAACAAAATTAGAAAAATGAGCTTGCTGTCTACAGGTAAAGATTTCTTATGGGCAGACATGCAGCACTGAGCAGAAGTCTTGGTGGACAAATATTTTTGCAAAAACTATGTAATGAAAAGTTTGCATTACCTGAGAAACTTTTGTACTATGCACTGTTATGTATGTACTATGTACTGTTAAAAACTAAAATGTATTGGATAGAATCCAGAATTGGGCAGGAATGTGGCAAATGAAATTTTATTTAGCAAAATGTAGTTGTACATGTAGGTAATAAAAACATTAGACAGGATTACTTCATGGGAGGTTTAAAACTGGAATGTGCTGCACACGAGAAAGATCTGGGAGTGATTGCTGACCAAACCCTCACAGGTTATAGCCATTGTGCCGTAGCAGTTAAAAAAGCCAATCGGATGCTGGCACACATTGCCAAAAGTATTGAGTACAAATCTAAGGAGGTGATGCTTGTTTTGTACAACACGTTCGTTAGACCTCATCTGGAGTATTGTGTACAGTTCTGGGGACCATACTTTAAGAGAGATATAGAGGCTTTAGAGAAAGTTCAGAGAAGAGCCACAAAGCTAATTCCAGGTATAAAAGATGAAAGCTACGAGAAGAGGCCAATGATCCTTAATCTCTTTAGTCTTAGGAAAAGGAGACTCGGGTGATTTGATTGAGGTCTTTATATATGGTTAAATGGATTAACAAAGTGAATTATGTAGGATTCCTTCAACCAAGTGTTGTGAGTAGAACTCGGGGTCACAAATGGAAGTTGACCAAAGGTAAATGTAGCACTGATATTCAGAAATATTTCTTCACCCAAAGAGTAATATCAATGTGGAATAGCTTGCCTGACCATATTGTTGAGGCAGAGACCTTGGGGGTTTTCAAGATGAGGCTTGACTTAATGCTAGACACCAGTGAGTCATTGAGTATCTGAAGGGATATATTCACAATAGTATAAAGAAACTGGCGAGCTTAGTTGGGCTGAAAGGCCTGTTCTTGCCATTCATGTCATGTTATGTTAAATCAAACCAGTATTTGCTGTGACTATGCTATGCCTAAAAATTTGGAACACTGTTCTGTTTTGCTGCACTTTTATAAGGTGATCGGCTTCTTGCTTGTTCCAGCAGAGTGGAAACATGCCCCAGTTCTTCTGCAGACTGACTGTCTCACCTGCGTCTCTCCCTCCAAGTAACTGCACACAGCCATGATTGATGTTGACATCAGGGCTCTGAGAAGACTGCATTATCTGTATCAACCGTTTTTAATGAAATACAAACATTTATTTATAGAAATGTGCATTTTTTTAAATTAGCATTTGGAATTTCAAACATACTTTTTATCTTCTGCAACACTAATGCGGAGAACAAAAAGTAAACATCTAAAGCCAGATTGAAATCTTTAATAATGCAGAACGCCTTCGACTTATGCACAGTGCTGTTCAAAGATACTGTCCAGCTTTCCCCTGCTATGACAGTGATGTAGCCAACATTCATTGAAATAAAATAAATTACAAAGGTATTAAATTCTTCACAATCTATTGGCAACAACAAAAATAATTTCATTCAGTTGTAAGAAACACCTTGATGGTGCAGCTTGGACACATCCTCAGTGATGAACCCAGGGTCACAGAGTATTTCGGGTCTAAGATCATCAGACACTCTCACCTGGGCGACCCAGCTGGGGCTGATCAGACCCCGACTTGTGTCCAAGCAGCGCACTAAACCATGTTTCGCCCCTTTTTATCCACAGCCACCTGGAGGCTTTCTCAGCTGCCTCGCTGATGGTTTTGGTGGCTTTCCTCTCTTGAGCCCCCCTGATTCCAAGGAGCCTGAATGTTCGGTGCAGGCTCTGTCCTGGAAGCCCTCTGCAGCCAACTTCAATTGGTTCACAGCGGGCCCTCCACCCATTTAGCCTGCAGTCTTCCACCAGTTCCAGGTATTTTGCCTTCTTTCGCTCGTAAGCTACCTCGATCCGGTCTTCCCAGGGGATTGTAAGTTCCAGTAGCACCACTTGTTTTGTGCTGTCAGATGTTAGGACCATGTCTGGCCTGAGCGTTGTGCTGGTGATGTGCTCTGGAAACTTCAATAGCCTCCCCAGGTCCACCTTCAGCTGCCAGTCACCTGCTGTGGCTAAAAGACCACCCGGGACCTTTGGCTGTGACGGAGGTTTCTCTCCTGCCCTGACAAAGGCGATGTTTGGCCTTGCTGAAGGCTGATGCTTACTTCGCTGAATTCCAGCACAGATGGTGTCAGCTACTGCCTTCAGCACCTGATCATGACGCCACCTATACCTCCCCTCTCCCAGTGCTTTCGGGCAGCAGCTTAGGATGTGCTCCAGTGATCCTCTTGCAGGGCACAGTGGACATGATGCTGTTTCTGCCAGGCCCCAGCAGTGCAGATTGGATGGACTCGGGAGGACATCATACACTGACTGGATCAGGGACTTGAGTCTTGCTGGCTCTGATCTCCAAAGTTCTGACCAGGTGATTTTCCGAGTCAGTGCATGGTCCCAATTGGTCCATGCCCCTTGCTGGCGCATGGCCACAATCCTGCTGCGCCGTTCTTCCTCCACCTCTGCTCGGATCTCCCCTTGGATCAACTGCCGTCTGTCCCTCCCCTGGGCTCTGTCATAACGTGGTGCTTTATGACAGCCAAGTCCTGCACGCCCAACCGCCACAGAGCCTACTAGCACCCCATGCCGCAACCTTGCCTCTGCCAGCTGGACTGCCTCCTGTGCTCGCCATTTCCTCCCGGTCCTGACTTCTATGCCTGCAGAGGAGACTCAGGTGTCGAATGAGTCTCTGTACAGTAACACCTCCCTGGCTCTTGTTACTTTGAATTCCTCTGTCAGGCCTGAGAATGGGAGCTGCAGCTTGTTGGTGTGCCCATACAGGGCAATGCAGCTCAGGCTCTTCGGCAAGCCCAGCCACCTGCGCAGGAAGTGGCTGATGTTCCGCTCCAAGGTCTCCACCGTTGTTATTGGGACCTGGTACATCAACAATGGCCACAAAAGCCTTGGCAGGATGCCATGCTGATATATCCAGGCTTTAAACTTCCCTGGAAGGCCCGATCTGTCCACCGCAGCAAGCCAGGTCTTCAGCTCTGTATGCATAGCCTGGATTGCTGCTGTGTCTTTCAGAGTGGCGTCGAAGACCTTCCCCAAGCTCTTCACTGGTTTCTCTGTTAATGATGGAATTTGAATTCCATTCATATGGAAGCGGAACTTTTCCTCTACTTTCCCCTTCCTCAACACAAGGGCCCGGCATTTGGCTGGCTTGAATGTCATTCTCGCCCAGGATGTTAGCCGTTCCAGACCTTTGAGGAGCCAGCGGCACCCTGGCACTGATGTTGCTGTGACCGTTAGGTCGTCCATAAAGGCTCTGATTGGCGGTTGGCGAATACCAGACTTGGAGAGAGGTCCTCTGCATTCCACTTCTGCTGCCTTGACAAGCATGGTCATCGCCAGAGCAAACAGTGTCACTGATATTGTACAACCAGTGACAATGCCTTTCTCTAGCCGATGCCATGCCGATGTTCAAAATATACTGCTGCAAAATATAGCCATCAAATTCTCAAAATGTCCACACGTATTTGATTCCCAATATGACTTCATCCCAGTGAATTAGTGGTTTAGTGGTTCTTCTTTTTATATGTCTGGATTTGTAGGAACCTCGAGCACTTTTACCTTTATTTTTACTTTTACTTTTTATCTTTATTTATTAATTTACTTGTATTACTTTCAATAGTACTTTATCTTCAAAACATAATTTTATGTTGTAACAGTGTGTTTCCTGTATGTGGATTGGATCTGGATGCTATCTCAATGGCTGCAAGCATATCTACGTCAGGGTACAAAACCTGTCACCTGTCAACCAAAACAACTCCTCACCAGTTTTATTTTTTTTAAGTTGCCAGCCACCGCCGAAAGTTTTGACAATATTCACTGATCTTTTAGCACCCCCAGCATATTCAGTTCTATTAGTGTGTAAACAGAAAGACTGGAGCTTCTATTTTCAAACAAATGAAGCCAGTTTATCCCAGCTTAATTCATTCTTTTTTACAAATACTTGAATATTGGTCATTTTGAAAAAGAAAAAATCCACATTTCAGACAGAAGGCTGAGAAAAATCATATAGATGTTATGTAATGTTGACCTACTGGTCTGTTTTCAAGTTACCCAAACGTATCTAGGAGATTCATCACATCTCGCAAAAAAGCTTGTGATAATGGAACTCGCCCAGTGGGGTAACATGATCCGTGTGGGCCCGAGTGCAGATCTGGCGACACTGCCGTGGTTGTTCTATAGAATGTTGTACATTACCTATAAACACTTGCTGTCTCAATGACGATATCAACAGCAGAATAAACTTATCTTTGTTTCTTTTATTAAGCATTTTCCAAAAAGAAATCCAAGTTATTTAATGTTATAAAGACTTTTTTTCAGTTAAAATGATGAATGATGTACCATGATGACATCGACTTGCCAGCACCATGACTGAGAAATGAATGCAGTTGCAGTGGTATAAATATCCAGTAGCATTTCATTAAGTATTATTTTTTGTAGGTTTTGGTTAGTATGAGAATGTTAACTGAGAAAGACACCTATGCTGACGTCTTCCAGGACACAGGGGTGTCAATCAACGAATCCCCCCTGCCACCGGGCCCCAGCACCGTTGCCCTCCCTGCACCCCTTATTGTTACGCCACTGAACTTGCCCAAGAAAAAAAAAACTTTTTTTTTCGTCTTTGCATGTATGCGAGGTGCACAAGAACAGACTGTTATCTTGTACCTTTGACCTATTTTTGTCAGAAAATCTGTAACAGCGCCCATCACAATATATAACAGTGAAAGTGTTGACTGACAGAAAACCTTTTTACTGGCGGGGAAAGTGTTAATATTCAGTCAGAAGTTGTAAATAATATCATGCCAACACCACTGTGCAAGATGCCCACATACACCTCCTGGGGTTTCTTAATTCCGGAGCGCTGTCCTCGAGGTACACAGTCTGATTTACTTCCTTAACCCAGAGCTCAAGTAAACAGACGAAACGAATCCGGCTCACGTCTGCTGTCTGGTCTGCCTCCCTCATGGCAGAACGACCTTCCTCTGGAGGTCATAACGGCGCAGAATCTGACCCTGAAGTACAGACTGAAGACTCATCTCCCCTGGCTGCATCCTCCGCTCCCAAGCAATGCAGTTCCTCCCTGGTTCTGTTCCACTGTCGATCATTTACATCAGTGGTCACTAACCCTGGTCCAGGAGATCTGCCATCCTGTTGTTTTTACTTGCAGCCTTAATCCTGCGCACCTGACTCTACTAATTAGCAGCAGAGCAACAACTTCAGCTTTTCTTATGAAAACCTACAGGACATCTCCAGGAACAGGCTAACAATCACTGATTTACATTTATCTACACTAGTTGTAGCCCCTGGACCAAGTTGGGCGGCTACTATGGATTAATGCTTGATATGGACACGTGCTGTACCTTCAGTTATGACTCCTATCGATTCTGGTTGCCATGGAGACCGTATTGACCAAATAATGCGCAAATTTGTGATGAAACTTAGAGATTTGCTTGTGGACGCAGTACAGGCCGGAGAAGCGGCCTTTCAGGGGCTACACCCATGCAGTTACAGGTGACCAGACTATCTCGTTACATTATTGTTAACTTTTTATTATCTCATAGCATCGTTTCCGTACAAGTTCTAATTACTGAACTCACTTCTGGCCCTCATAACTTTAGCTACCACTCAACTTTTCAGGATGTCTGTACCTGCTGATGCACTTTGTTTTGTATATTGCTCTGGATTGGAGCACGTGCTAACTGCCCATTATGAAATTTATGTCACAGCTCTGTTGACTAGTCAGTGGCGATTGGTGAAAAATGTTGTAAGGGAGTGCATTATTTCACAATAAACACACGGCTATGAGGGATTTACAAGCATGTTAACCTTTTCGACAACGTATACATTTTCCGGGTATGAATTCTAAGGTTCACTTTGTGTCACAAACTTAGAAGTAAAGGTTAAAAATGGACACACAAAAGTTTTCCAATATAACTTTTTGGGGGCCCATCCAAGCAAATAACTTGTGCAAATATTTTCATATAACGAGCAACAAGTCTTTCTGTATTGGTTATGTGATATATAATATTCTGCAAGGACCCCTGTGTAATGTGTACCTGCATGGGCTGGCAGATGACATTAATGGAGGAGGGGTCCCCAGGACTTCGGTCGTCAAGGAGACGGCCATCCAGCAGTCCGTCACAGAGCCCGCCCATGGCACCGATTGAGGCCGAGGGGGAGGCACAGCTGAGGAAGGAGTGAGACCTGTCCCAAATACAGGAGAGAGTCACACAGAGAGAGACGCACACACACACGTGCACACACACACACACATATACGCATATACTGTATATACTCTTACACACACACACACACACACACACACACATATACGCATGCAAACACACACACACACACACACACACACACACACACCACAAACATATATACACACACATTCACACACACACAAGCACACAAACACACATACACATGTAAACACACAAGCAGTACTTCAGACCGCAGCTCACCCGTGAAAGACCCAGGTGTCGCACTCATCGGCTCGACTGATGTAGTTCTCAGGCAGCAGGCCGGACAGCCCCGTGCTCAGCGAGGTCCCGTAAACCCAGCCTTCGCTGGTGCTGTTCTGCTCCACCGGAGACATGAAGATGAAGTCGCCTGGAACCAGCTCCAGCTCGTCCTCGTTTTGGGGTGTGTAGGGGTACATAACTCGTAACGTCTGACACAAAAAGAGCGACAACAGAGGTGTCGAGTCCTGTGGCCAGAAAACAAACATCCTGCCATGAACTAAACTAGCAGATTTCACCAACAACTTCTACATGCTGGCAGAAGAACTGGGTTCATTAGCAAAATCCGGCTGCTGGAACACAACAGCGAGAAGCAATTTCACTTTCAGCGCCTGTATTTTACGCCTCTTCTGAAGACTTAGTGTTTTACTTCCATTCATTAAACAAAAATAATTAAAAAAAAACTTCTTTTCCTTCAAATCAAGTACAATCAACATACTAGCAGTCTCAATTTGAATGGCATCTATCAAGGCAAGAGGTACTCAGAATATGGCTACCAAGGTTAGCTGTGCTCAGGGATTGTTTTATCGTTTGGCTCAATAGATGCCTCTCTGGTGTCCCTGCCTGATTTAGTCACTCTTCCCTTCTAGTGAGGGACTATGAAAACTACAACATGTTTCAAGGTCAAGAACTAAACACCCAGTTTAATATCCAGCCCCCTTTCAGTACAGCAGTGAAGATGCTAATTTTACAGAAATTTTTGCGAATATTCAGAGAAAATGGCTGCACATTTTGGCTGCGAGTTTGTACTTGTCTGATACCTTATTTGGTTTGGTTGGGGCTTTTTTCCCTCTTTAAAAATGAGCGTAGAAAGCTGCAGGACAGTTTTACTGGGGACTAATCCAAGTAATTATGCTCCCCACGAAAAACCACAGTAAATGTTTACATTCTTTTGAAAGAAAAACCGAAAAAATAAATAGTGTGAAGCAGCGATGGCACAGATCAGATCGGAACTGATCGAATCAGAGGACCGGTGAATGCAGAGGGACCTGGGTTACCTCGTGATTGGCGAATCGGATGTCGCGAGAGAACAGCACGGCCAGCCAATCGCAGCCCATCGAGACGTCGACTCCCTTGGCCAGCTTTTCTAGGGCGGACAGGTGGTCGGGCTGGAAGTGGTAGGCTAAGGTCACGTGCAGCTGTTTCCTGTGCGGCTCCACACGGACATCTGAAGACGAAGAAGAAGAGAGACGACTACGGTCTGTCATTTGGGCTTCTATTTAACAATTCAGCCTTCACATCCATGTTTACTTCGCAGGAGCTGTCAGTCAAAGCCACTAACCCCTTAAACTCATTTATCAAGAGTTCAAGAATGACATTAAGCAATTAAATGAGCTGTAACAAAGCTAATTTTACCATAACAGAGTACAAAAAGACCCAAAACTGACAATCTTTTTTACAACTTGCAACTCCATAGCAACTTGATCAACGTAAAGATGCAGAAAATGAGTGTGTGCTCACAGTACAGTCTGTTCTCCCAGACTGTGAGAAATATATTACAATGAGGTGCACATTAATTGGCATTAAGTACTGCAGTAATTAAGTACTAAAAATGCAATCGTTAACGCCTAAGTACAGGAGAGTTATCCCAGGTCTAGCAAAATGGCCGAGCTGTAACAGGTTTGTCAAAGGTCTACCTTTTTCAAAGAACCAGTGACACACAATTGAAAACTCAGTTGGTTCGTTACAGGCCATGCGATTTTTTTGAGTTTGGTTCTGGTAAAAATGTAGCGACTTCAAAGTGTTGTGGTGCAAAGTTTTGCAGGAATGTGGCATGTTTTGTGTTGCTGGTTATTTGAAAAAGGTCGACACCTGACAAACGTTTGTTACAGCTTTCCCTTTTTCTTTAGCAGGCTTGTATCCAGTGCAGTATAAATCCATGTTATCAAACACAATTGGTTAATGCTGATGAATATATGCATAAAAACAGTAAATGACGTCCTGAATTGATGACTAATTATGAATTTATCCCATGCTTTGCTTATGTGGGAATAATCAGTGATACATTAGCTACCGTTTTTATTCACTACTAATTAATGGTGAGTTATTTTCATACATAGTTAAGCTAGACATAATTACCTCCGCCAAGGTGGTAATGTTTTTGCCTGGGTTTGTTTGTTTGTTTGTCTGTTGGTTTCCAAAATAACTCAAAAAGTTGAGGACAGATTTTGATAAAATTTTCAGAGAAGGTGGGTATTAAGTCAAGGAACAGATCAATGAATTTTGGCATATCTAGGTCAAAGTAATGCTGAGATATACGCCAAAGTTCCAGATTTCAAGTCTTTCCAATGGGCCGAAGTTCCACTCACCTTGTTTTCGGGTTTTGCTGCCCCCTGGCGGAGGTCTGCGCTCTCTGAGTTAACACTATGTTAACACTAGTTAATGTCGGTTCATGTGTGTGGTTGATAACATCACAGTAAGTTTACAGCTGGCACATAAATGAAATACCCAAGAAAATATAAGATGGGGC
Organism: Gymnothorax reevesii; assembly: GCA_029721435.1. NCBI lineage: Eukaryota > Metazoa > Chordata > Actinopteri > Anguilliformes > Muraenidae > Gymnothorax > Gymnothorax reevesii. Next base: position 100,699,149 of record CM056578.1, read on the forward strand.
TGGGACACCATCTGTCATTACTCTAAGTGAAAATGATTTTCCAAGCTGGGACGTACCAAGATTAAAGGAGCTGTGTCGCGATTACGGCGCATGCTCATGCCTTTGAATGTAAATCCACTCAACTGCATGTCAAAATCTAGAGGGCATTCTTCCACTTCTCTAATTACTGGCAATGGCAACCAGCTTACATTCTTTTATCCCTTGGCTAAAGCTTAAAATAGCACTTTCAATCCCAGAATTTCCATAGAATGCTCAAAGATATAAAGAGTTTAATGCCAGAGTAACTAAAATATACAAATACAATACAAAACGAAGAGTGATTGGCAAGGATGGAATCAGATTATGACTTGCAGTCGAGCAATTTCACTTTCTTAGGATTTAAGTTCAGAGCACTGAAGTTGACGTAGTCGCCGCAAGTATTGTACCGTAAAGTGAATCAAGGTTTATCATCGTGGAGCCCCTGACGCCTATCCCCGGTACCCCTCAATTTCGCACCTGCTTTAACGGCGGCCTCAGCAGAGAAGTCGGAGGCGAAGGTCTTGAGCGCCTCGGCCACCTGCTCGTCCACGAAGAGGCCGATGAAGTTGGAGGAGGTGTAGAGCTCCAGGGGCAGCGGGGTGGGGAATCGGCCTCTCCACTGCCCCACAGTGCACTGCAGGGCCTCACACAGGGCCTCCACCTTACTGTCCGCACACTGAGGGAGAGAGCACAGCGGACCGGAGTCAGGCACTGTGCTATAACAGCCAAAACCTTACAAGCCTACAGTATCGGCAGAGGTACAGGACATTCTTTGTCAACCGCATAGCCAGAGGAGCAGTGAATTCCTACAAGTCTACAATTGCAGCCAGGGGTACAGGAATGTCCTAAAATCCTACAGAATGGGCAGACATGCAAGGCATTTCCTGTAAGCCTACAGATTTGCCAGATTCTTACAAGTCTACAGTATAGCCAAAGATACAGGACATTCCTATAACCCAAAAGCATAGCAAGAGGTACAGCAAAGTCCTGCAACTCCACAGTATAGCCAGAGATACAGAACAGTCCTAAAACCCTACAGAATGGGTAGAGGTACAGGACATTCTTACTAAGCTACGGATTTGGCAGATGTGCAGGACATTCCTAGCCAGACAGTATAGCCAGAGCTGGAGCACTGTCCTACAAGTCTACAGTAAAGCCACAGATAAAGCACATTCCTACAAGCCTGTAGTACATCTGAAGGGTACAGCACAATCCTACGAGCCGACAGCAGGGCCAGAGATGGAGGAACCTCACACCAACCTATACTTACAATACAGCATCAGATAATGGTATATAGCACATCAGATATGACCAATGATTTTACACACCAAATATCTACCCGGGATGCATGCCAATGAGCATCATCTGCCCTGATTTAACGACTATGGAAAGATTTTAGTATGTGACCAAATGCAAAGTACCACTGAATATACACAGACCAGCAGCGTGCAGTCAGATGTTCAGAGGGCCTTTCAGTAACCTCACCCTTTACTGCTCGATTGCGCTCAAGCTGTTCTCGTTCAAGTTCGCCTGATTAACAATCAAACAATTTATCCACTGAACAAGCCCAATACATAAGAAATGATAATGAAAAAATGAATGTCCGTCACCTACATTTATATAATGGATATGGCATTGTAAGGATGGGAATATAAATGCAAAAATCCAAAACTTTCGCTCACTTTCGCCGCATTTATTTTAGCAATCCTTACAATTGTCACTCAACTGTGCATCGTGCCTAACAACACCCTATTAGCCGTGACAACATTCAGAGTTTCGATTGGATTCTCGAGGCTTATTTCTTAATGAGCCTCACAAACTAATTTACGCAAGTCTGTGCGGTTTCACGAGCCACACGAGTGCAGAAATTATAAAGATATATAGATATTTTACGTTGTCATTTATAAGCAGAAGAAATCACCTCATGATTTTGTGGTACAATTTATAACAATGCTAATAATCATAAATTAGACTGTCGTTGGTTCTACCAATTACTCTGAGCAATTTTTTCTAATTGGGAAAAGTAAACTGCGTGAGGTAAAGGTTGTGAAGAATTGAAAGGTGAGGTTTCCAAAGGCCTTTGCTACTCCCGATGGACCGCTACTGATACAGAATCAATGTAAAGCAATGAAGAGGACAGTAATTATCATTAAGGGCCAAACAGTGATTGGAACACATACTGTAATTGTGAAATTTGGCACACTGATGGAGAATTGGACCAATAGTCATGTAGGCAAGTTTGGACTGCGCCCCTTAAAGCAAGGCCTCTATAGTGCTGCCTTTAGTTCAAATTTCAAGATCAATTATTCCATAATTGATACTTTGAACCATTTGGTGGGGAAATTAGTTTTTTTTTTGCCTAATCCCTGGCTAATGCCGCATTAAAAGCACCCCATGATGGTATTTTTCAACATACTGCATTTTGAGCCATTCTGATCTTCAATGCAGATCATTTTTCACTACTGCACCAACAAGTTTTCTTGAACCTTGAAAACTGGCTTTTAGCATGTTCAGAAAAGCCTCACAAGAGTTACCATTTCGACTTATTCTGTATCCTTCTCCTGAGTGTAAGCAACAAGTTTCAAGACAGCGCCACCCACTGTAGGTGCAAACAGGAGTTAAGGTTAATATCTCACCAACTGCTGGAAGTACTGACCCAAGCTTGGAAATGCAGTTCACTGCATCGCTTTGCCATCACTTCAGAACATTCACACACGCTACTGACTACATGCTACTGCTGTAAAGACGCCAAAACTGAAGCAAAACTGCATCTCAGCAGGCGATATAGATAAAACTGTTGAGGAAAAAAACATGCTGTATAGTTCTCGGCCCATTAACAGCTGCTTGCAGCTAAAATTATTACTATTATTAGTGTTAGTAATAGAAATAGTTGTGATATTAGTAATAGTGGCAGTGGTAGCACTATCAGCAGTAAAAGTGGCAGGACTAGCAGTTATAGCACTGAGGTAGTAGCAGTAGTGTTAATAGTAGTGGTAATATTAGTTGCACTATCAGGGTTAACCGTAGTAGTAACAGTATTAGTGACTGTAGTAGTAGTATTATTATCCCCCGGAGGATACTGGATTGGGGTCCGACTGTCCACCCGACCACAATGGAGACAAAATTTCTCTGAAACTTTTACACCTAAATGCATGAAATTTTGTATGTTTAATAAGCTACTCGTGATTTACATTGTGTTCGAAAATGGACGTCGAAGCAAGTTTTTTTTTTGACTGAGTTATGGCCCTTGATCGTGGCGAGGGAAAGTGATGACGCTGTCGTCTTGTCATGAGCGGTAGTGCCATTATGCCGGATGCAGCACTCGGGATCCGCGCCCCGGGCTCACCATGAAGAACTGGCAGAGCGTGATGTGGGGAAAGATGTTGTGGGCCTTGTTCTTGCCGCAGGTGAGGCGGGACTGCTGCCAGAAGTGAGAGAGCTGGTGAGCCAGGGGGCCGCTGGGCCGCAAGTACAGCACATACTCCCTGGGCAGGGGGTCGTCCAGGAAGGGGTCGTCCACATGGGAGAACAGCCTGGTCACAAGAGGAGGGAGGGAGAAGGTGAATCAGGACAGTCAGGGAGGGGGAAGTAATTCAGAGTGACACCGCAGTCCTGCCTCAGGAAGAAGCGGCAGGAGGAATCAGCATGTTGCAGACACACACACACCTGGTAAAGCCACCTGGCTGCTGCTTTTACAAACTCCTACCAGTAGGGGACATCAGCAGGTAAGCTCTTTGGCATATAAGGGTTTTATTGGTTGTAAGATTTTGTTCAAATACAATTAGGTTGCCAACAAAAGGATACATAAATTCATACATTCAGACCATATTAGACATACATTCAAGAAAAACCACATGATACTTAAGCAAAAAATGTCATCACAATTCAACAAAATCAAATTTGTAAGGGACTCAATTACTGAATTTAACATTCCATGACCTATGGGGTGCTCCTAATTTACTGATCAGGTGCAAATATGCAGATATATGCGCACAGGAGAATACATAGCTATAGATATATATGGGTGAGTATTCACGCCGCCAACAATGAGCACATAACTATTTGTCAGTAGTGCTCACACACGCCCATGCACATACATACACAAACATGGTCACACAAACATACACTCAAGTACCCTCACTCATACACACACTGATGCTGCAGACTGTATCTCGAGCACTTGCAGGCACTTTTCCCCAGTTTAATAATTCAACATCCAGAAGGTGGCAGCAGAGAGCCGCTAACAGTCAGCTTTTCGTAAATTACTTCTGAGCTTATTCTGCGCACTGAAGTTACCGTCTGGAGCTGATGCAAGCCGGCTTAAAGAAATACATTACCCACCGCTATAATGAACATTTTTCCAGTGGATGTGTGTGTGTGTTAGTGTCTGTGCGCATGTACACCTGTAAGCACGCGAGTGAGTGAGTGTGCGTGTGTGTGTCTCTGCAGGTATATGCCTCTAAGCACGTGAGTGTGTGTGTGCACGTGCACACGTGCACACGTGTGCACGTGTGTGTGAGCGCCCGTAAGCACGTGATTGAGTGTGTGTGGGTGTGCGAGTACAGGCACATGTGCGCATGTGCATGCGTGTGCACGTGTGTGGGAGTGCCCGTAAGCACATGAGTGAGTGGGTATATGTGTGCTTGCGCACCCGTGAGCGTGTGTGTGTGTGTGTGTGTTGGTGTACGCCTGAGAGCGTGTGAACACTTGTTAAATAACTCACCAGTCACAGGCAGTCTGTACACTTCTCCCCCCGGTGGAAACCAATGCTTTCAAACTGTGTAAGAAACAAGACCACAATACAGCTTCCTCAGACAAAAATAGTTAAAATGAACTTCATCTCCACAACCAGACAGGAAGCAAATACAGGAAGGACAGAAAAGAATAATGACAGATGTGATGATGCAGTGGCTACCACAGCGCTGTCCAATCAGCAGGAAGTATGTGTTTCTATGTCTGCAACTGTGTCAGGCTACCTCCCTACCTGAGCTAGAGTCAGGGGCCCGTATTCTGAAGTCAGGTCTAAGTGTGGCTTAACTTGGATCCTGGTCCAAGCACGGTTTAAGGGTAGTTTATTCTATCGATATTTAAACCTGAGTTTTAAAATCCACTTTCTGAAGAATGGATTAACTTAGATCCAAGTCTAAATGTGGTCCAACTTTCTACACGTTTTTAAACATGGTGTAGGGATGGTTTGAGTTTGGTTTAGCTCTTTACAGCAGGGCTACTCAACCTTACCCAGATAGGGCTGGTGTGGGTGCAGGCTTTCATTCCGACCAAGCACTTACACTCCCGATACCACTAATTTAGCTCATTAGCAAAGACTCTTGGGGTTGATTAGTGGTGTCAGATGTGTAACTGCTTGGTTGGAATGAAAGCCTGCGCCCACACCGGCCCTTTCTGGATAGGGTAGAATAGCCCTGATCTAATGAGACCAACATGGCTCATCTTTTGGATGTTCAACATCAAACAACTTCAGGGGGTTGATAAAGAGCTGATCATTTGAATCACCTGTGCTGGAGGAGGGAAAGATATAAACCATACAGGAGAAGCGGTCCTCCAGGACAGGTTTGAGAAACTCTGTTGTAAGGCAGTTGGCAGCTGCTGTGCCAGAGGCACTATTAGTTGACAGGAAAACCCTATAAAAACCTACAGATCTTCAGTCACTTCAATTCTCTTTCAATTCCCTCATGTCTCGGTGGCCATCTCCCTCGCCTTAGTCAAACTGATCTCCCAGTCCTTCCTTCTGTTCTGTAAGATCTCAACACTTCCTGCAACTAATTCTAAAAATAAGTGTTTTTCTCCTGCTTCAGAATTAGCCTGACGACAGGGCCGTCCAATCTTCTCCATAAAGGGCCGATGTGGTTGCTGGTTTTTGTAACAGCCCAACTCTAATACACCTGCTTCTAATGATCCAGGTCTGGATTGAACCCCCTGATCAATCCAGCCCTGCAGCCCTGGGCTGCAACAAAGATCTACACCCTCACTGCCCCTACACAGAAAAGACTGGACACCACTCCCTTACTGCTTTTTGATTTTGATGATTTCACAGACATAGTGCGAACGGCGATCACATATATCACACGCAGAAATCATAGCAGAAACTTGGTTGCGCTCTACTGCACATGTGCAGTAGAAGCAGACAACGCCTCCAGAGCAATTAGACTCCGATTTAAATGTAGACACCATGTTTAAAGTTAAATCACACTCAGATTACACTTAGACCGAGGTTTAAATAAACCTGATTTAACACCCCACCCCCTTATACAGGAATATTGGTCTAAGTAGGGTTTCGCTAAATCAGGTTCCAAATTTAGAAGGGGTGTTCTATTGAACCTGACTTCAGAATAAGGGGGAGTGTGATTAGCTGATGTAGGTCATCTGAAACAGACTTACCTTCCATAAGTGCTAGAATATTAATGCAAACTATGTGCTTCTCCTACTATCTTCAGTTTGTCAGCTATTTATTTATCTGCACAATAAAAAACAGCAACAAAACTAAGAAAAAATGATGGGTGTGGTTGAGGAAGGGGTAAAAAAGTTTGCAAGTGATTTCTTCTGCCCTCTTCTAAAAAGAACAAACAATATAAATTTACTACATAGCATAAAACCTGACAACGAAAGCCTGTTTTTTTTTTTATTAATGCACTGTTAAATCAATTGTTATTTATTTTGCCAAGGCAAAGCATCTCCAAAATCTATGAAAAATGATTTCAGCATTATGATTAAACCCTTACAAACATGCATCTCTTAAACTCCATAAACTCATCTCATCTTAAAACGAACGTTTGTACATCCGTTTACAAGCGCGTGCACACAGAACGTATTCGGTCGGTGTTAAGTGAGGAAACATTACATATAGATCAGAGTCTTGTTGGGTGAACTTTTGCTTGGAAAACACTGGCTATATCTGTTACAACGCTGCATTGCGGCTTATGACTCACAAGTGAATCCGCAGCCTTTGCGGTGGCTACGCTACCACTGATGCAGAAGTGGAGCTCGTTTCAAGGGCTTTATTTTTCCGGCTGGAGATGATGTACACAGATAACCAAAGAGAACTCTCATTCTCGTCCAAGTGACCACGTGCAGCTTTCACAGCTGGTCACTTTCTGTTTTTTTATAAACCTTTACTTTACCTGGGAAATTCCACTGAGAACATATTTCTCTTTTTTCAAGCATGTTCAGTGAGAAATTTTAGAAAAAACAGGTGTGAGACAGGAGGGCCATAGAGAAACAAAGGTGAAGCCCTGGAGCAATTTTGTGGTTAAAGTGCCAGTAAATACCTTGCACGTCTTCAATGATATCTCAATTGTGACAGCATATAAAAATGGTATCAGTAGGTAGGGAAATCATTCATCTTCACATCGATATGTTATACAAATTTTTACGACATCAAAAAATATGGATTTTGATGTTAGAAACTCACTCAACCCTCAAACTGTCGCGCGAGCGAAAATATGATGTCATTAGAGTAAGTTCACTTTCTTGTGTACCACGTGACGTGTGACGTAGCACACACAACAGCAATGGCGTAAAAGAATCAAGTTGACAGCCTCGGAGAGAAAACGCCGTAAAATTGCCCTTGATGCCAAAAGAAGACGATCCCTAGTATATATTGGGAGTGCTCTTGATCGGTGGAAGAGTCTGAGAGAGCTACTGGGCATTGACAATGATGAGTTGGCCCTAACTTTGATGGATTAGTGAGTTGAAATACCGTGTTGGTTTTTCTTCGCAACATTTCTCGCGCTACTCGAGTTCATAAAAGTATACAACGTAAATGGTAGTGTGCCTCGAATGGAGGAATTATGTTTTGCCTATCGTGTTTGCCTCCACATTCTCCAAAAACGTTCCTGTCCGTCTTCTTTTTCGTCCGCGCGACGCCATCTTTGTTTACATGGTGCGATTTCGACCCACAATTCTTTGCGCGGTAAATAATCTAGCCGATCTATTTTTAGACCGGGAAACCCTTTTTTGAAAAATTGCATTTCCTAAGGTTATTTTTGGCCAAATATTTTTTTTTTTTGGGCCATATTACAGATAGCTTGACTTTTGGAATTTAAAAAAAAAAAAAAAAAAACACATGTAAGGTATTTACTGGCACTTTAAGGGCCTTGGCTCAATGGCTCCACGGCAGAGTTCGTCCCAACCTCATCTCTCCAGATGCAACTCAGAATCCCAAATTCCACGGATCTTTTCGGTTACTAGTCAAGCAACCAAACTGTGGGCTGCCCTCTCCCACATAAGCACGAGTCAGCAAAAACTCAGCTGAGCCGCACGTCATGAGAGAAGGCTGTCAATCATTCCTACCCCTTTTCTTCCCAATGCAATATTGACCTTCCCTACCCATGCTGAAGAGGGTAGACACTCATTCATCCATCATTTTTCACTCTCATCTCACCTTCCTTGTGCCTGACCTGGTCACTGATGGAGGTCTCCCACCAGAAAGGAGTTTCCACAATATTCCGTGAGAGAAGAAAACTGAATAGGCTTCCCAAAGGTAACTTCCTTAAAGAAACATCCAGGCCAACCTCTTTTGTAAGTGTGTGTGTGTGTGTGTGTGTGTGCGTGCGAGTGTAAAATGATTGATGTAGCTACAACCAAGAAAACTGTGAATCTACCTCTCTCCTTCAGACACAAATCTGTCACACCTGTAACAGCCAAAAACTGACATCAATTTGAAATGATACCAAAAGCTGCTAAGAGTTTTAGATTAGCCAACTGAAGTGGTCAAGAACAATTAAAGAAAGGAAGGCTGTGAATTGTTAACAACTGAAACAAGCCCTATGTGAGTGCAAAATGGCACTAAAATCAATATCATAGTTATTTCGCACAATTACTTTGATGAATAAACTAAACTTTTTACTGAAACTCTAGTTATTAAACATCATTACTAACTAACTAACTAACTAACTAACTAACTAACGAAAGCCATCAGCTCTCAAATGCCTGAATGTGGGTTAGACACTGCATGTCAATTCCGTTGTCCAAAGACAAAAGCCATCACAGTTCAAATGTCCGTATTTTGATCTGTTGGAAGATGTTTGAGGTTGACATTTTAATTAAAAAACTACTGCAAACACCATATATGTATTTTGTAAATAATTTCAGGAAAAAATGAATGTAAACACAAAATGAATGGTTAATGAATATTCACCGAACATCACCAACATGAACAATTATGTCAGTGAGACAGCCATACTGTCAGTTTTAGTACATTTTCAGTTCATAACCGCAGGACAGCTTGGGCCAGTTTGACAGAACCCGACAACCACAGGAGCTCAGAGGGTTTATTTCAAACACATTGTGGTCACTGGTCTCAGAACAGGTAGCCCAAGCACACTGCACATTGGCAGCCTCCCTGCAGTGCATATCTCCCATGGACCTCAGCCATTCCATGGCTATCCCTACTCTTCTCCATGTGGGACTGAAGACCATCAGACCGTCCTCTCCCTGCTCTACTCCTCTTTCCATTCTCACTCTCTTCTCACTCGCTACCTTCAGCCCTCATTCGCTCTCCCCTTTTACTCCCTCTTTTCATGTTTTCAGTGTCTCCCTCTCTCTTCCGTTCCTCCTCTCTTCCCCTCATGGCCCCTCTTTTGATGTTTTCAATTGCTCACTCATTACCCCAACCCCCCTCTCCCTGTCCAGCCACACGTGTTTCAGATTGAGACAAAATGGCCGCTCTGGTTCCTGATTGAAATGCAATGGCCGCTTTGGTTCCATAGGTTTCCTTATAACAGTAAGTGTTAAATAACACCACCGGTTATTTCTGCAGCTCATATGTGCACACAGTCAGGCTATATTAGCAGCTCGGTGCTCAACCTACTTAGAGCTGCATGGAAACCAATGCATAGATCAAGTTCCATTTGCTTGGGGAGGAGGAAATTATGCCGTAATCGGTAAAAATGTGCGCAATGCTAGCAGTTGTTTAGCATTTCTCAAAGAAACTAGCAGGCTTCCGGAAGGATGAAACTTATGAAAAATGTGCAAATGCAGGCAAACACTGTCATGGTTTGGAGACTTTGAGAGCTTTCTTTGTTGCTCTCGTCTGGGACAATATCGTTTTGCTCTCAATCGGATTCCTGGGCCAGCTAGCATTTACTGGGGGCGTCGCCCGGATTCTATTAAAGCCCTAGTTCCGCCTCTCTTCCCTTGCTAGAGTGTCAGTGTTATGTTTGCACTTCAGCCGGTAAGGTCTCTAGTAAGAGAGTTGTTGAGGTTTAGCTGCATATTTGAGGAAAAGTTCTAGATAGCAAGGGATTCTCTCTGTTTTTTTTCCCTTTCGATTCTTCCTGTCGAGCTCGCCTTGCTTCCTTGCCTCGGACGACATCTAGGTCCGTTGGAAGCGCAACTCTCACTTTCTTTATTTGTTTGTCTCTCTCATATCTGCGTGTTCTCCTTTTGTTCTGGTCCCTACGTTTGGCATCTCAACTCACCAGTCATCACGAACACACTGGACCCTGGAAGCCCGAGGATCAGAGAACCCCTGATGACAAGAACAGACCCTATGGCCCATCTGGGTTCATCATTTGTGAAAAGGACCCCAGGAATCCGGTCCGAAAGGCAGCACGCAAGCCGAAACTGGAGCTGAAAGGAAGGAGACGACCCGCAGAAGGCTGCGTTTGACGGCGCTTGTGCAGTGAGCAGGTTTCTGTGCGTGAACCCATTAGCCAGTCTGACTGAGCAGACCTTCTGGCTGGCAAAGCTGTTGTTGGCTGAACCACATTAGCGTAGCTCAGGGCCTCATTAGCGTTAGCCTCCCTGGAGCAGCGAGCTCTCAGACTCTCCCACACGTTGCCAACAAGGCTAGCCCCCCCCAGTGGAGACGTCAGCCTGCTTCCCTTTCTATCCGGAACACACCTACCAGCTCTCCTGCCCTGCCATAAACGTTTGCATTTAAATTATCGGCCTTTATCAGGCTCCCTTATCAAGAAAGGCGAGGCGAACGGTCTTCACAAACACCTTATTTATAATCTACAGCCTGACATTGGCTCAGGAAATTCAAGCTAAACAGATTGCATAAAAAGAGAAACTGCAGTGCCAGCAAAAAAATCCAACCTGTAACTTTGAGTTAGATTCAGTCAGCCCTTGACTTCACAAAACTTTAATAAAGCTAGCTTTAATTGCTAAAGCAAATAGATTTGCCATCTGAGGATCACAATGAGACCGCCTACACCGGATGAGATCACAAGAGGTATACACTGTACACAGATACAGCAACGCATAGTAAGACGTTCAGTGTTAACCCTTTAAAACATACGGACCCATGCATGGGTCTGTCAACTGCAGCTGCCGTATTCAAATCTGCAAAATTTCAGGCACGTCCTGAACTCTAGTGGAGATCAAAAGATTTCTAACTATCCCAAACATGTCCGTCTGAGTAACAGGAAAATGCATTTGCAATGATGCGCAAGCTCTAGATATTTCCCATTTGATGTGATGCGGCGGTCATAAAAGTATGGCAACCTAGGTTTGAATAGTTCACTAAATACAAGTGTGATGTACCTTAAGTGAAGCGCTGCAACCTGCTGATACAGAATATATGAAGACCACAATGGTAAAATGAACAGAATCGCATTTTCACGTTGTGGAGAAATGATTAATTAAAAACTCAAAACGATCTCAGAAACAAAGCACAGAGAAACTATGCAAAAAAATATATATATTTGCATTACAATGACATACAATATTCTGAAATATTATTATAAATATTACAATAATACGTAATATATAAAATATACAAAAAATGCAAATTTTGGACTTTGATCTTTTTCCCTTTGTGGTCTTCAATATGAAAAAATGCTATTTCTCATTTCAAGTTTACTGCAGGGAAAACATAAAAAGTTTGAGTTCAAGGGCTTAACTCAACAGTGATGAAGTTCACACAAGTCTAAGAGGCACCACCACACACACGTACTCTGTTACACTGTGTTCAGGACAGAGGCCAGCAGTCCTGGATAGATGTGATCACTGAGTGAATATGGAGACTGAAGCGGCACAGGGTTGAGAACACACTCGATTTTTCCCCCAGTGAGGCGCGAGGGTGACTAACGCTGCTCTTTTCTGGCCCAGGGCTCAGCCTGACTGGGGGGCTGGAAAAAAAACATTTTTAATCTCTGAGCAAAATTTTTATCTTTAAACACATTCCTCTCTGCTTCTACTGCGCGATGCTCATGACACGACCCTGAGAATCATTTCCTCTTTCATGTACAGATCTCCTCCCACACACCATACTGTCACACATACACACACACACACACACACCTACATGTACACACGCGCACGCACACACACACACACACACACACACACGCTTACATGTACACACACGCACGCACACACACACAAACACACGCCTACATGTACACACACGCACGCACACACACACACACGCCTACATGTACACACGCGCACACGCCTAGAGACACACACACCCAGACAGCTAGACTTGCACACATACAACATTAATACACACCCATACAAGCAACCGCATGGGTCCACACTCACACACACGCACCCAGTCCTACACATACCCAAATACATAGACATGCATGCATACATACAACAGCCAGGCTCACCTATAAAAGCAAACACATGTACGCGCACACACGCATACACACACACACACACACACACACACACACACACACACACACTAGGGGCAGCTGCAGAGCTGAAAATAGAGGGGAACAAAAAATCCCTTTAAACTTGCACCATGGGCAATGATTTTCCCTTATTACCAGTGTGTTAACTACAAAAACACTCAACAGTATCAGGAGTAGCCTGTTCTCCTCGTTCGGGTAAGATGGGAAATATAACTGCACGACTGGGCACAATATACTCAACGGTGTCCAAAATTGAGGCTACTTGTGGCTAATAATCGTTTCAATTTAAACAAGTGCAGATAACCAGTACTGCAGGATATGTCATAAGCTACTGTGCAAACAAACATAGTCATTTATCTCCTTTCTTAAAGCCTTCTTCACAAATGAAAAGGCAACTAATCTGAATTGCATTTATTTTTGTATCAAAACAAAGCTATGTGGTTGCCTGCCAACAGACATCTCCAATAATTAAAAATAAAAAATAAAAGAACTTGTGGATAAATTAAAACGAGAGTCATCAGAAGATGACGTATCCCCCCCGGCCCCCGCAATCTAATCTCAGAAATCCCAAACAATCAGATGGCACCATCTGAAGGTGCTTTCACTCCGGACGCTAAACGAACTTTGAGCACGAGAGATTACATTCAAAGTCAAGGCAAAGATGTCGTGCGGAAAATTAATTTTGCGTCCGGTGTGAAAGCGGCTTAAGACCTGATTAATATGCACAGCAAGTTTTGTTTAAAAAAAAAAATTTTTACGGTATTCGAGTTCTGATACAGAAGCGAAATGATGACAGACGAACACACGGCTGGACAGACGGACATACTGATGACTATGTCCCCCGCATCATATGACGGGGGGGATGATGATTGAAAACCAGTCGAGTCTTAAAATCAGTATGAAGGAATTTTTTTTTTGTTCCCCCTCTATTTTCAGCTCAGCAGATGCCACTGGAACACACACACACACACACACACACACACACACACACACACACACACACAGCAAGTCATACAACCCTTTGCAAATGCATAGATGCAAACACCCACCCACCCACACACACACACACACACACAAGCACGCACACACACACCCAAACCTGCATGCACAAACAAGAAGTGCATACACGCAAACACACGTGCACACACACTCAGCAAGTCATACCAACCATTCAAAAATGTACCCACACAAACATCCGCACACGCAAACACACACGCGCGCACACGCAAACCCACACGCATCCACACATGCAAACACACACGCGCGCACACGCAAACCCACACGCATCCACACACGCATACACACATGCATACACACACACACCTACCCACACACACATCCACACAAGCATACACACACACACTCACACACACACTCACACACCTACCACACACACATCCACACAAGCATACACACAGACACACACACGCACACACACATACACACCCACACATTTCCACAGAAGGCAGAGCACAACAGAACCAGCCATAAGACAAACACAGACTGCGCTGAACATTCCTCCTCCACCTCCGTAAACCACTTCACATCAGCAGACAGAGCAGACAATAGAAAAAACAGTGATTAAGTTATTACTAATGAGGACCCACAACACAGTCTGTGCCTTTTCATCAAAGTTTCAATTTCTTCCTTTTTCAAGGGCAAATCAGCCAGGCATTATAACTGAATCTGTGTCTACATTAATTATTGAAATACTTTTGTCCCCAAAGCGGAATCATGACCAAAACACAAAGTTTGTCCTCTCCAGCCCAGCAAAAGAATGAAGGAATGGCATTCCTACCGGTGCCATGGGTAGTGACTGTCAAAATGGACACAAAAAAAAAAAAACACTTCTTTCAACAAATCTAATTACCTTGTGGGCCAGGCCAGCTAGTAAAATAACAGAATTAATCTGCAAGAACTGTTGGTCTTAGCAAGGCTTTTATTCTCACAAGACCTAAGTTCCTTCTCTTTATCTCTCAAGCAGAAAATATGAGTTTGTTTTAAGTTACCATTAGCTTGACAAGTGAAACTTTCTTATACCATTGGCAAATCAAAAAATGAATCAAAATTATCTAACCTCATTGGCAGAATTTTTGTCTGACTTAGAAAAAAAGGTAACAGAAATAAGTTTTTTCAGTCTAAATACTAGAGGCACTCTGAGAGTGCAAACCTCCGCCAAGGCAGCAGAGTCGAAATCTTGCAGCCATATTGTTAGACCGATCGCGGTCAAAATCTTCAGAGTCCATTCTTGATGTAATAGCAACCCACCCACAAAATTCCAGAGATATTCGTTCATTACTTTCTGAGTTATCTTGTAAATAAACAGACAGACAGACAAACCAACAACCACAAAAGCATAACCTCCCTGGCGGAGGTAACAAGATTAAAATATTTGGTAATATATTTTGCTGTGTACAGTATTTTTTTTTTCATGAGGCCAGAGTATCTTGAGTAATGTTCATAGGGTATATTTTCACTGATTTACCCATGCTAGTCGGAGACTGTGTTTGCTGTCAATGACAAACAAATGGTAGCTAGTACATCGATAGAGCCTCCTCTAAACAAGCATTCAAGGCCTAGCAAGTCAGGAAATATTTGCCTTTATAAGGAGATGAACCCAGACCTCAAAGCTTTTAATTAAAAAATCTATTTTAAAAAGCACCAAAACAGAATCATTTGTACAAGTAGGACTAAAGAGAATAATGTCCCTCACCTCTAAGATTTCGCTAAACTCTGAAACTATCGTTTTTGTGGATACTAATGGTGGCCAAAAATAGTTATCGTGGGTACTTATCTGAGAGCTGGTTTTCAAAACAGGTTTTCCATCACTCCGAAAGATGAAACAGTCCCACACAACTGAGTTAATCAACTTCAAATTAATTTGACTAAACTGGCCAAAAATCAAACAACTTAATCAGAAGTTACTTCAAACAATTTTGAGGAACTGTTCCACTTTTTTCAGTGTATATCTCATTAAGAATCTCCATTTAACATTGAAATTTTGAACGCAGGACTGGGCTAAAACGGTGTCAATAAACCTGGCCTGAAGAGTCACAGATTACCAAGATTTCTGAATGAAGCGGTTGGGGAAAGAAACGGCAGTTACATTCGAGCAGCTCGAGGTTACAGCGCGTCTCCGAACTGCGCGGTCACATGACCGTTACTCTGGTTCGGGCAGAGAATCGGAGTCACGCAGCACCTGAGACGGAGCGGAATGCAAGCGCGAGGCTGCGAGCTGCGCCTGGCTCGACTCTCTGCTCCATCATTGGTCACATCTGCGCGGCAGGAGCCCTCCCCCCGCTCGAAGCCCCAGGCCTCATGAGAGGGGTCTTTATGAGCGTGTGGCCTGGTGTGTCCCCAGTGTAGCCTGACATGCAGATCGGCAGACAGGAAGTTTCTCCGGAGGGGAAATAATTGGATTCATGTGCTCACGCGCATGTCAGCAAGTATGTGTGTGCGTGTGTGTGTGTGTGTGTGCGCGCGTGAGCGTGCATGCCAATGTATGTCTGCATGTGTGACTGCGCACGTGTGCTTTCAGAAAAACTCTCCCCCCAACGTTTCCTCCAGAGTAAAAATTCCACCAAATCCTCCCTCCGAACCCCAGCAGGCCAGCAGGGACAGACAGAGCCCTCTCCACTGCATCACCTTAACCCCCTAGGGGAAAACAAAGGGTTAACCAACCGAGGCCACCTGCAGTCAGTCTATCACTCGGGGCCAATTCAGTTTATTCACCACAGAATCAGGGACGTTAGGCAGCTGGCTATTTTGTAAGTGAACGTCCATTTCAGCATGTGACTCAGTTCAGAGTGACATGGTAGCAGTAAACAGAATAGGCGGAATCGTCCATTTTTTGCCGCTAGCTTAGTAGGTTTAATGCCAATTCTTACACATTATGGGGAGTGAAGCATGTGGTGGGAGAAATGGTCTTCGCATTTTGCTTGCTATTAATTCTCCTTAAAAGCTAGCCACTAACAATGACGCCTTCTACTCTGCCTGAGCACGCTTTTTGTCGAACAGGAAATTAAGTTACAAAAAAAATTAAAATGGAGGAGAGTGAAGTGGGCCAGAGGAAAACAAAAAAATTAATATTCTCCACAAGGGCACTCTGTCGGGCGCACGATTCGGCCTGTACCATCATTTTTGACCTTTTCTGCAACGTTGACCTTCGACGATGACTGTAAAGATGTAATCACCCCTTAATGTTGTCATGTAAAACCTTCTACCGAAATTGGATCAGAACTTTTTCCCTAATCCTGCTCAACAACAAGACAGACAGACAGACAGACAGACAGACAACAGGGGCAATGACAGTCTCCATCAACCTATCAGCGGAGGTAATAAAGACGGTAACTTTAAGGCAAACAGGAAGAGGAAACATGACACTGAGACCAACAATATGAGGAAGAGTAAGAGGCACAGGAAAAAGATTAATTTGATTATCATGAGCAGCAATACGAAGACAAACATTCTAATTGTTGAGAATATACAGGAGTTTTTCCCGGCAATAAAGTATACTTTGACCAACACAACTAAGCGATTGGCTTCAGCATGTCGTTTGCATCCAAGTTTTGTATCAAACACGAGTCTATAATGTCGAAGAATTTTCCAGCACTGATTTGGGTGCGCGGTTGGGAACACCAGCTATTGCTGGCCATTGCTGAAGTGGTTGACATCATTCAACCTCTTTTTTTAGACACTTTTCCCACACACACCTAATGTCCTAAACAGAATATAAACCGAAGTTTGATTAGTAAATACGGCAATGGCACTGAAATTGACTAACATTACCTCATGCACAAAACGCAAACACTTGTAATAAACGGCTTAAAGCAGCAGGGCGGAGAGCCATCCATATGCGTGGCACAAACACAGCGCTGCTGGAACGCTGCAGCACAAAGGTAGCACAGGCGTATTTAGCCGTAATTCCCCTTTGATCAATAAAACTGAAGTCATTACGGCAGATGGGACAGAGGGATGGACAAAAGCAGAGTGAGATAGGGGGAAAAAAAAAGAGTGCTTCCCCTGTCCTCTAACTGTGAGCTACATTTCCCATAATCCAACTGGGAAAAGGAGATTTGTCTGCCAAGTCCCCTCGTAGCCTTATTAGCACAGCAATGATAATTCCGTGAGAAGAGTCACACAAAAGTAGGTCATTTCTCATGCGATTTTATTATTTATATACATTTTTTGCAGCGAGGCAGATGACACAAAATAGGTTTTGAGGTCCGTCACAGTTCCTAAATATTTCGCAGACAACCATACAAGTGGGTGCTCACACACACACACGTACATAAAAACACTCAAACAAACACACAAAGACTATCGTTTTTCAAACAATACCAGTGGTTAAAATCTGTCCATGGCTAAATATATTTTATTTGCCCAGCCATGAAGCCTGGTTTTGTTGGAGTCAGAGCAACGACAGTCGATGGTTTAGAGAATGACTATGCCTCAAAGAGTGCATCGGAAACAGTCTAAAGCTGCCTGGGTTCGCAGACGCTGCGTCTGCAGGATTTTTTCGGATTCCACAATGCAAAATTAGACACATGGCTGGCCAGCTTTGTTTGGAAAGTGTCATGCTGAGGACACCCACTGTTATGTGTAGTTAGCCTTATTCGGGGGGCGGTCAGGTCATTGAAAACTCTTCCATAAATACACGCTTCGTGAAGCTCACAATATACTGAAGTCTTCCTGTTGAGACTGGTTCAGGTATGGGTTGATTAATTTCTCTGTGAACTCTAGTTCTGTGGCTATTGACTTTCCTACCAAAAGACAGCCATTTTTGCGACCGACGCACCAGCAATCTGGGCACCAACTATTTGGCCCCGCTGGAACTCAAATACCCCTTTTCCAACAAAGCAGTTCACGTGCCAATTCGTGGCCAGTGCCTAATTTGGAACCAGACACATAAGGAGGCTGGGGGTGGGGTTAACTATGACAACAACAAATTTTACATTGCAAGAGCCAAAAGGAAAAAAACAATACAAATATGGAAGCAAAGAATAAGAAGTGATCAGTGTGTGTGTTTATGTGTTTATCTATACTTGTGGGGATGAAAAATACAGCAAGTCTGACGAAATGAGATAGTGAGGACATTTTTTTTGTTGGATCCCCACACGAAAAAGACTGGGCCAACGGCAAGGTTCAGGTCTAAGGTTACAACTGGGCTTATGGCCAAGACAAGATCTAGTTTTAAGATTAGATACTAGAATAATATCCTAGATCTAGGCAAGGAGTTAAATTAAGGTTGAAATTAGACTACTTGGGGGGTTTGTATATCAGGGCTAAGTTTAGGGATAATATAAGGATTATGGTTAAGGAGGGAGTTACGATTATGGTTTATTTAATGGTTTAATAAGTGCAAATATAAATATATTGCACTTTGTGTTGGTTTGTCTGTCTGCCTGTTTATATACACCTTCAGAATGATCTTGTTTTACATGTTATGAAAACTGCATGAAATAATATCAGGTAATTTTCAGCAATAACATATGCTGATCGCATTTTCGGTGAGTATATTGAAGTATTTCCAAAATAAGAGGAAAGTTCCCAATGAGCAAGTGAGTCAGGTAATGTTTAGATCAGTAGCAATCCGTTGACAACAACAGACCTCGCATTTCAGCGCTAATTAACCGAAACCTCTCGCAATTTACTTTTCCTGATTAGCAACAATTGCTCAAACTAACTGTTAGAACCACGGTCAAATTTATTCTCCATCGAACTGTCATATACCACCCCACAAAATTATGAGGCATTTCCCTCCGCACATCAATGACAATGTAAAATATAAATATGTCATGATAAATTCTGCGCTCATGTAGCTCACGAAATGGCACAGATTTGCGTAAATTAGTTCCTGAGGCTCATTAAGCAATAAGCCAAGAGAATCCATTCTATATTCTGCATATAGCTGCGGCTTAAGGGCATTGTTAGGCACAATGCACTGCTGAGTCACAATTGTAAAGATGGCAAAAATAAATGCAGCAAAGTCATCAAAAGTTTTGGATTTGTTCCATTTATATTGCCATCCTTATAATGCCATATTAATTATAAACTGTAAATGTAGCCAATCACTTTCTCATTATCAATTCTTATTCATTATAGGTTATGTATTGGGGTCATCATCATTAACTATACGCATTTTATAAAATACTGTTTGAATATGCCTTTGATGCAATTAAATGCTGTGTGTCTACAAAAATACCATATTCCCCATCACAAATTTTGGATATGTTAATAACAGGCATCTAATCTTTCGAAAACAGTCAATTTGATGCTGGTGCTGGATGTAATTGTTTTGGTATAACATGCTAAAAATAGCACAATTATTTTTTTTTTTTTTCATTTTCAAGCCTTAATATTTACTAGATTATTATTAAGAGAGGGCCAGAAATAGAATGCAAAATACACAACATACATACGGGAAGCTATATGTGCAATACGAAATCCCTGTCTTTGACATTAGGCTTTTTACAGTCCTTCAAATAACTTACCGCAGAGTGCACAGTAAAATTTTCGAGCAACTTTAAGCACCCAGAAATATATGATGAACTAAAAGGACACATTCATAAGTCAATTTTCCACAAGTTAGAGTGGCAGATTTTCACCCCTGAGAATTTGAAGGACCTACCTGAAATACTTTTCTAGGTCTAGCCATGTGAACGAGGCCCTGCAGAAATCGCGGTTCAAAAAGGGCCGGAACTTATTTGCAAAACTTTTTTTTCAAGACAAAACTACTAGGAGTTGAGAGCTAAAGTTTTGGATTTATCCTATTAGGTGCATGCACCCGCTGGAATTTTTTTCAGCCAAATCTGAGATGGTCAAGTGGGAAGTTTCTCTGAAATTCAGACATTTGACACGGAATGACCGATTGGTCTTGGTCATTCAGTCAACAAATTGTATGATTGTTAATCAGGAGAACTTAAACGGGCCACCTCTGGCCCAGTTTCTCTATGGCAGACCCTTTGAGCTCTCGTTCAAAAAACCCAGAAAAATTAAGTGCTCTCAGCCAGGCTGTAAACTTTGCCACTATCAAAGGTTAAAATCAATGTGTAAATGATACATCTCTGGGGCATATTGGACCCACTCAACCAGGTCCCAGTGGTCACAAAATAAATATGCTGTAAATTTGAGAAATTATCATTACAAAAAAAAAAAAAAATGCCAGATCAAGCATTTTCGCCAGAATTTCTCACAATTCCGACTACCTCACTTCCAGTGCGCAACTAGCTAGTGCTTAGGTCTATTATATGTGCATAATAACATAACATTGAAAGATGGTAATCTTATCATCTACATCGGCGCTTTTCAAACCTCTCCTGGAGTACCTCTTCTCCTGCGTGTTTTGGAGCTATGCCTGCTCCTGCACAGGTGAGTCAAATGATCAGCTCTTTACCCGAGAAGATGCTTGATAATGAGCGAATCATTAGAATCATCCGTGCTTGCGGGGAGAGACCTAGAACATGCGGGAGAGGTGGTACTCCAGGGACCTATTGCACGGAGGCGGGATAAGGGATTAGCCCAGGATCTTCACGGGATTAGCCTGATCTCAAGCCCCAATTCAGTTGAGCAGAGCGAGTGAGCTAAGCCATGGCACTAGTTACTATGGAAACAAAGTCTGTGGAGCTAGCCAGCTCTGGAGCAAGCTTACAAACTAGCTAAGTTCCTGCCTCCAGCCATTTCACCTCACCTCATTCAGAAGACACCCAAATGCAAAATCAATGTCCTTAACAGTCATTCTGAATTGTGAATCATTTCTATCTCAATTATAGTAGGTCCAAAGTAATTATCTTAGAAACTTGTGACCATTGATGTCAGGAAAGTAGCCAATATTCAATCATTATATTCAAGTATTCATGTGACAGTGACCATCATAGTTCGATCACTCCCATTTTAACCATATTTACATTCCGTCATTATCAGATTTGTCCTTATTCCCCAAGTTGAGACATCCATTAGAGCAGAAAATGAGCAGTGCTGCATGAAGTAGGTTACCGTGTTTCAGCACGGTCTTAAATCGCTGCGGTAACCCCCACCTACAGCACTGTTGCTACTTTTCTCCGTCTTTATTCAGACCGCGACGGGTAAGGTAGAGTCGTTGCCTTAGTGCTGGACACGACTGCAATGTCGCTCGCTTCGCGATATTGGAATCAAACATTTTCAGGAGGTCCTTTAACGTAATTTTCTGTCGCAAACATTCTACTTATTAATTTGAGTATGCTTCCATCAGAGGTGATTAAAAAGCAGGAAGTAAACTAATCTGTAAAAGTCTTCTAGATCAGACTAGCAACTCAGTTCGGTTGGGACATACGCACATGCTTCCTTAATTTCATCACAGCCCACCCTGACTTCATTACGCGCATGCCTCACACAAACATTTTTCAATGTTCAACATTAATTAAACATTAAATGAAAGCGACAGGCTTATGGTACCGCCGAAGTGCATCAGCTACTCCTTTTTGAAGGCGCTGAAACACCTTCAAAGTTTACTTACACTTGAGTTTAGCTCAATACTCCTCTCAAACGTCTCGCACCATTCAGAGAGAAACTAAAGGCATAGCAAGTAGAGGCATTTCAAAGATCTGTCTGACTGTGGCCCTTGAGTGTTGCTGGCGCATGGCCCTGCTGCAGCTACTTAGTGTCCATGGTGATGATCAGCGATTCTATGATCGATCTCGGGGGTGAAGCTAGATCCGGAGTAGTTCAAGTACGCTGTGCGACTGAAATCTCGTAAAATCTTGTTTCTGCGATCCTCAGTAACTATTAGTCAAAAAATAGCGTCATGGTTTTGGAGCAGAGTTATTAAAATAATTAAAATGAGTAAAACAAGTTTTAGTCATTTTAAAGAGTGTGTTCCTGTAGTCGATTGCTTTGAATTCTTGGTTTGTTTTTGCTTTTGACTACAATGCTTGTTTAATCCCGTCCTAATGTTTATTATGTAGAGGGAGAGGAAGGAACGTTTCAGTTTAATTTTCTACCAGTTCTTTATTTGTTTGGGGTTTTAATAATCCCATGATGAAAAAGGAGGATCTACGTTATCAATTCAATAATGACTTACGTAAACTTCATGGCTTTCAGAAAGGATTGAGGACTGACAGATGACTGTCTATGAGTATTACCTGACAGCACAATTAATCCCTGCATTATTAAAAGCAGCATAATGTTCAGTGTAGCAACTGAGAAAATCCACTGGAAATAATTACAATTTATCTGTTCATCATTTTAATGTACATCTGCACATGTATTGGTGTTTAGTGATTAGTTCTAAACTTTTTCGTTAACTTTTTGCATGCAGAAGGTATAGAGCTTGATGTACTGTAATATTTTTAGGAAGGGCTCATTAAACACTATACATCCAGACATAACAAGACGCATTAAAACACAAATTTATCTTGTTATACACATATATTTTACGTATATCTTTTTATTTTGCACTTACAGTGCCGTGAAAAAGTATTTGCCCCTTCCCGATTTCTTTTCTTTTCTTTTCTTTTTTTTTTTTTTGCATATTTGTCTCACAAATGTTTCAGATCAGCAAATAAATTTTAATATTACACAAAGACAACCCAAGTAAATACAAAATGCAGTTTTTAAGTGATGATTTCATTTCTTAAGGGGAAAAAGCTATCCAAACCTACCTGGCCTGGTAGGTTATTTGTTTTATATTAAAATTTGCTTGATGATCTCAAACATTTAAGTGTGAAAAATTGCAAAAAAGTAAGTAATCAGGAAGGGGGCAAAAGCTTTTTCACGGCTCTGTATGTACTGAAAATACTCAATGAAAAAGAAATCTTCAATAAACTCAGAAACATGAAGAGCATGTGAAGCAGTTTGTCTGTGCCCTCTCCTCCATGTTGTTCTTGTGTATAATCTCCACCATGGTTTGCTGTGCTGCGTGGGGATGCTGGGAGGTGGAGTTCAAATGTACGGTTTCTCCAATGACGTGAAGAAGAGGGGGAAAAAAAACAACAAGTGTTGGCTCGATTCAGCTGGAGAAATCAAACGAACATTAAAAATTGCAACAATAAAAATGTGAGGTGATCGCATTCAAACACTGCACTTGCACTTTTTCACAACCAAAGACCACATGATTTGGAAGCTTATTGTCCAGTTTATTAAAAGTAAAGAACAGGGAAAGGGCTGCTCAGCTTAGGGAGTTAAGACTCAGGGTGTAGGGTGAGTGTCCTCTGTCTTATTGCAGGGAGGCTTTTATTGAATCCCCTGCAGCTCTTCAGCTGAGGGGGGAGGGGGGGAGACAGGAGTAAGGGTTAGACACATCTATATGGGCTTGGATGGAAAATTATTCTGAGAAATGAGGTGTGGTCTTTGTTTCCCTACTACGTAGCTTATGGAACTCAAGTAGCTGTGATCAACAGCTTTTGCTAATGATGTTTAAGTATGGCAAATGGCGTCAGTTACAGATGTGACAGTCTTTCAGACAAGGAATAAAGTACAGCTCAAAATTTTTAGTATTCAGTATGATTCCCCACTTAGGCCAAACATTTTGGAAAATTTAGCATAGAAGGCTATTTAGCCAATACTTTGTTTTCAATCTTCTATTTGGTCCTTCAGCCTCTCTCTCCCTTAATCATCAATCCGAAATTAGCTGAGCAGCAACATAACATTAACAGGTAATGTCAACAGAATTACAAATCCTAAAACACTCAAACAAGAGATCACATCTAAGATTACTGAACAGAAGTTAAAAAAGGAAAAAAGCTCCCACAATCAATATTAATAGCGATGTATCACAGCACATGATGGCTCTTCTTTATAATTATGTAACTTTACTCCAGCTAACGTTAGCTACCTTGTTCTCAAAAAAAATCTTGCTTTATCACATCCACTGCTATGACGAGTCTGATGGTATATTTACGTTACTTCTCCAACATTTCACAACCCCCACCCCACTCTGCAAAAAAACAAACAAACAAACAAACAAAAAATCACATTCAAGATGCATTTTTCCCCTCTAATTTCACGTCTTTGGATGAAATGGCACTGACATGACGGAGTTTACAAGTATGCTGCTGCTCATGGTTAGCGGTAGTAACTGTCGCTAACTGTACCTAGGTAGTATTGTAGCCCAATTTGTTGTCCGTAAACATTAAATATCTCTAGAATTGTGCAGGGAACGTAAACATTAAATATCTCAAGAATCGTGCAGGGAATAATCCAGTAAAATGCTTTACTGTACGTGTCATTTAATTCAGATGTGCTGACAGTATTCAGTCTAATTCTTTAAGAGTCTTACCTTTTGGAAGATCAACAGGTATGGTGCATTCCACTTCAGCTCAGCTGATGGACAAGTCTTGTCGCACTTTCGGCGAGATTTCAGTCAACTCTCGCACGGCGTACTTGAACTACTCCAGATCTAGTTTCACCCATCTCAGGGTCCACAGAGAAGGTCTATTTGAGGTAGTCGTGTGTGCGCACTCAGCAGAATCAGAGATATCGGGCTTCATTTAGCCTATGCACCTCCATACGCTAGTGGCTTTGTGCAATCAATTAAGCCAACGACACGCTGTTTGGGATATGGCAATCCGGGCTTTATCATTGATCCAGGATCTCAGGATCTGACTTTTTGCCATAGGCCCCTGGAGAGGTTTAAGAGGCACTGATCTACATCATCAGTATTTGTTGACAGGAAGGTCAAAAATTATACATATTATATCAATCACCTGAATATGGCCATGGAAGGCCCTTCTCGAAACCTCAAAAAATGACCGTTCCCTAGCTGAGAGGTTCTTAATATGGCTTATATGCTCGGCATCCTACAGCCAAGTATCCGTAACCATGCACTCCATTGTAACTTTCCGCAGCACCTTGAGACCGGAAACGACTAAGCCAACGAACTATACTATAAAGCATCGGAAATGGGGTGTGACGGCAACATCAGGGCATTTTCTTTTCTTTTTTTTTTGTATTGACAATTGCTCAAACTGTAAAAATGTAATATTACCCATGTTTCTCAGTCAAGCCAACTAGGCTATTCTATTATTTTAATACTGTACATGTTTTATCAGTCACGCCAACTAGCCTATTCTAATTATATTATTTTTATGTATGTTTTCTCAGTCAAGCCAACTAGGCTATTCTAATTATATTATATGTAAGATTGTTGGTTGTTGATTTTTTTTTTTGTGATGAATTATAATTTTTTTTTTTTTCTCAAAATTTTTTTCAGCGCCGGGCCACCACCGTTTCAGAAAATACCGGAAGAAACCATGAAGTGTATAATAACAAACTTAAGCGAGTGTACATGAGAACCAGAATATGCCACAACAGGAGTTCCCCTTCAGCATAGCTGTCTGTGTAACTGACAGGAAAGCCATACATACAGCCAATCAGCTGGCGAGATTGTGGTCTGTCCTCCCACATCATACATACTCACACACACACACGCATGCGCCCACACACAAATGCACAAACATACACACTCAAACACACAACAGGCAGCCATGAGATGATAGCTCACAGAGGTTGAAAACTGACTTGGTTTGTGAACAGTGATGTCTCAGGACAAACATATAAACATGCAGCAAGCAAAAAATGACCGCCGCCATTCTATTGAGGGCAAGTCGAAAACATATGTCTATATATGGACGGGACGCTGGTGCTAAACTTCAATTTAAAAACAGTCTCAATGCCGATAAAACTAAAGACACTGCCTGCATTTCCTTTCTCTCTTCTTCCCTCATTTCTCGAATAATTAATTGGAGTTACAGTCTGCAAGCCATGTGGTGTCAAGGATCGAAGCAAAAATATCAAGATGTTATGATTTTTTTTTTGCAAGTCGGCTACCAGTTTATGTTTAGAATACCTTTCATTCCACGTGCAAACCTCTTACTGCCAAATGAGCTATAACACCCACGACATCCAGCGCAGAGGCGCCTGGGCTGCAGCACCGAATGAGGCAAAAACAAAGTAAGCCAGTTACTTTCATCTCGGATACAGAATATTCATATTTTCAATGCAACACCTTGCATATTATCTATACACTATTTTAATAGCACTGATATGCGCTTTGGTAGATGGACACCCGAACACGATGAACAGCGGAAGGCAATTCATTTGACATTGGTTAAACACATTAACTGTAGTCATGCGCAATGTGAACACCATATAAGCCAGGGCATTGTGCGTGGAATAAAGGGCCGAGGATGCAGGCAGACACACAACTTCATTTAAGAGCTGAGGAGGTGCTCCGAGCTCATTCACTGGACTCATCTGTGAGCACTCATTCTAAAATCTAGCCCTGGAGGGTTAGAGGGTCCTCTGGTTATTATCAGTCGACCTAAGGGAAGAAATAGACCTAATTTCAACCTGGAACAGCAATTCAGCAGAATCCCTGGCTAGTCAGAGGCAATAATGATGTGATAGCTTTCCATCAGAAGCAATAGTTAATAGATTTCACACATGGAGGGACCTTCATGGACTGGAGGCATTACAAAACCTCTGATGCAGTAGACAGTACTGCCATTGACAAGGTACACAAAAGCCAATGCATTTTTGGATTTTGTGCCATCTTCAGCCTTTCATTTAAAGAATGAAATAATTTAGTGCGGTCCAGCACTGCTATTGAAGCGTGATATTGCTCTCAGCAGTATTTGTTTTAACAGTTTCCTTTGTTTTCACTGTGCATCACAAATCAGCTCTAATGTCTAATTTTCTAGGTATATCATGCGAGAAATTATGCAATTTCACATTTAGTTACTACCTTGCTGACTTACCCAAGTCTCTCTAATAAAACAATTTAGGTATTTAAGCGCAAGGGTTCACCTAGCAGAACTTGAAATTAAAGTTGCAGCTGGAAAGACTGTCCCTGAAAAGAGAGAGACCACTGACCACTCTTAAATTCTATGCATACTGCGCATTCCAATGCCAAAATGAGGCTTGACTAGCAAAACTAGGAATGACTGCATCCTGATCTGCTTTTCGTTCACTGCAGAAACTAGATTGCAGGCTGATCTTATTTTTTATAGTTTTCCGAAAGATTACCAACAGAAGAATAGCTGAAAGGGCCAGAACTACGGGGGTTTTATGACCGCAATACACATTTTAGGTGGTTCTATTTATCGAGGCATTGGCAGTGGCCGGATCAGGTCACGGCTAAGAGTATAACATGTTGTTTTGTAAAACTTAATTGTGCAAATTACAAGAAAACCAATGTAATTTCTGTAAGCACCAGAATAGTTATGCCATCATTCTGCACACTTACACTGTGGTCGAGCGATCACTTTCGCGTTTCAACTTGCAACAGTTTGTTTTGATCTCTTTCATGTCATGAGATGGGCAATGGGAAATATACTACAGTTAAGTGACGGAAAAAAAACACGGAACAAATGCCAAATCACGTTTTTCTCCCACTGTCAACTGAGTGGCTTGTTAGCTCACTAGCCGACAAACTGATGCTACATAATGGTTATGGAAAGGTACTGCAAGCAGACTGGCTAATAGCGTTAACTTAGTTATAAGAGTGGCACTTAGCAAGCCTGCTTCAGTGCTGAGCCATACTGATTTAACCAACATTACATTTGGCAATCAGTTTGGCTAAATATTAACAGCACGACTTAACATGGAGCAATTTTTTTTTTCTCATGGTCTTAGACAATAAAATTACCTACAGTAATATCAAAATATGTCATGAGCTGGGTCATGGGAAAAGTGCGATAGTTATGCGATGAAGAAAAATCCGGAATAAATGCCAAATCATGGTTCTCCTCTATGGGCAAACCATTGCAAATGCCATATAAATGAAGCCAGCGATCCAGTTGCGTGTCTCAATTCTCACTTTGGACAAAAATGAATATTCAATGAATATACCTGAATATTGAGACAGCTCAATTGCTTGAGAGTTTGAAAGCGTACGAACTCAAGCCCCCTCCTCTTCTGCTGCATTTCAGTTCTGCCTCCAAAGCCCCGCCCCTCAGGGGAGGCCATTATGCATGCGCATTGGGAGATGAATGATCAGACCAGCAGGAATTTTATTTTCACCATAAAAAGAAGTCTACACCAAATTCTATTCAGTAAAAAAAAAAAAAAACTAGCAAGCATACACTCATTACAGTGCTTAGCTAGGCATTTTATAGAAACAGCAGTCAATATTAGCACTCACTGAGCAGTAAAACATTGATAATGTTAAAATTTAGCTGTAAGGCACTGGCGCACATAAATATCAGGACAAACTCTGACGTGATAACAATGCCATAGCACTTCACAAAGATATTTTCAGCCACTCTAATAAAACAACGCTAACCAGTGGCCTAAGCATTGACAACAAGCTAATGTTAGCCTGACTGCTGCATCACAGTGACATAAGATAAGGCCAACTGAGAGTTACAGAAACTGTAGCTATCACTTTTCAGATATTAGAAATCAAGCAGGTGCAATTTCTGCCAGAAATGTTGCCAACTCCGCACCCGATTTAGCCAAAACATCAAAGGCCCTGTAACATAGGCTAACTGTCTTCACCTTGGAAAAGCTGCTCTAACAGTAAGAGAAAATCTGGTTTTGTCTCAGGCACGGTTTAAACACCTGCCTTTTGCCTGCCTTTCTTTGGCCTTCCACTGTTTGCTTGTTTTTGCCATGCATGCTGAAGCTGGCGATGGAGGGAAATTTATTCACTTCAAGCAGTGATGGCATTTACGCTCCTCCAGAAAACAGCTGCAGATAATACTGGTCTGGACTTTGCGAGCATAAGCACGGAGGAGAGTCCGAACAGCATAAAACATGAGAAGTGATTGACACAGTTAGAAACTCCTCCTGACTCTAATTGGTTAATTTTGCTGGGGCAAGGTGGTTTTTTGCCAATGCCATTAGAAGCACGCGGAGCGAAATGTACCGGATTTTTTTTTTTTTTCACAGATTACCCACCTCATAGTCAGTACAGAGTGACAGTTTCAGCAAATTTAACAAAGGTTTTTTTTTTTTTTATAAAAAGTTACCAACTGCACCTTTCATGCAAATAAACAAAAGGCCTCAATATGTCCAAAAAATAAAAACTCATGCAAAGTTTATTTTGACAGGAAAATATCAGGTACATTGAGGGGAAAGATGTTAAAGGCTGGAAAGGTGCTCAGGGTGAAGAGGAGGATTCTGTCTCAGCTGAATTTCCTGGTTAAATAAAGTTAGTCTTGTCAAGCACAAGAAACCCACACGCACCCCAGGCCTCCAGGAACTGCACTCACTCCTCCATGGGAACAACTGCCAATGTCTCCATGAAGGAAAAATGCAAGCCCACAGCAAACATTCCAGATGGCTGCGGCCCAGGAAAGCCGCTTTCACACTGGACGCGAAACGAATTTGAATGAAACCTGTCGTGCGAAAAAGTCAGTGCAAAGACGCGAATACACGCGTTTTGCGTTTATTCACGTCTTTGCATTGACTTCGAATGTAATCTGTCGTGCGAAAAACACGTTTGCCTCCAAAACCAGCTTAATGTGGTTGGTGACCTTCTTCGCTCATTTTAAAACACCTAGCCTTCCCCGTTTCAGTTGCAACACCAAATGTCTACTTTCTCCACGTGTTTCAAAGTTAGGAAAACTGCTGACACTCAGAAATCGCTGTTATGCTAATCTAGTAGTTTCTTTTTTTCTCCTCTTCTTCCGCATGTCTAGTCATATTGTACCCATGGCAACGCCTCTGTCCAAGGCTGTGGGTCACAGCATTTAGCCACAGCAGCAGTCGACATACAGATGATTCATTACGTAACCGCAATGCTTTCCACTATTCTATGAAAGTAGCAGCAAGATGAATCACTCCCTGGGTTGCCCTCTGCGACCTTTTTTTATGTAATCTGTCAAAAGTATAGATGTATATCGTCGTCGTCCCCCAAACTCCCCTTTGGTATGAACGAAAATATAACTGGACATTCCGCCCTGTGCTTCAGACCCACAAAGTGGCAGTCAATAATCAGAGTAAATCAGCCTTAAGTGTGATAATTGAACAAAGGAAATCAAGTGGACATGTGTGCGCCTAATTCCGTGCCTGAGACAGACTGACAAAATCAACGATTAGATGAGCAACCATTAAAACTCCGGTCACCACAGATAACTGAGTAACTACATGCATGGAATTTAGTGAAGATTGCTCATAACCCTGGGTTGTCAAAAATCAGTTTTTCCCCCTCAGACAGCTGTACGCTGCTGGTGACCACTGCCTTTAAGGGAAAACACCATAGAACTGCAAATATGAAAATATTCAGAAGGCCAAGTCTTCAGACCGAGAGATGAGTTACACGGGAGAATATCACTTCATCTTTGCTCTGAGAGGCTCTAGCTCTTGCATCTAATTGGTTCCTCGTGTCGAACCATGCGCTCAGACCGCTTTCGTCTCTGCTTGATCGATATGGGCTGCATCAATGAAAGGCAACATTCCCTAAATAAATGTGCGTAAGATTGACCGGCACAAAAGTGCGTTTGAATAAATGAGTTAAATCTTATCAATTTCAACCTGGGAGTACTTTCTGAAACTTTTTTCAAAAATTTATACGGAAATTTTAATGAGACAAAACGTTCATCAGAAAATAGATTTACAAAAACATAGCGTGCATGTCCAAGGCATAATGATTCTGTAAACTGACCTGGGATTTCACCTTCAATTTCATTTTCATGTCATTTTCTGAAATATACATTTCTGAATTCCCCACAACTTTTCTGCAGTAATATTTCAATGTTATATTAGCAGACAGGTCAAAAATTATAACCTTTGCTGGCCGCACTGGCAGTAACAAAAGAGCGGTGGTTATTGCAGACGAGTAAACGTTGCATCATCCTGAATAACAGCCAAACCTCAATTATTTTCCAGATACAGTCAGTGAACCCAGAAGATGAAAAAAAAAAAAAAAACGGCCGCTTTTAATGCTACCGCCCACACGTCAAAAAAAGTGAGAATTTTCCAACCAGACACTCCCAGCCAGCTCTCTCGCCGTGACAGAGAGGATGTTCAACACAGGTCATGCAGTCTCTCAACCACCCCCTCAATGCTCACACAGACGCATGCCAAACACATCCCCGAAACCTGTGTGAACACACACGCACTACCCCCCCCCCCCCCCCCAACACACACACACACACACAAAGATTTACTCGCAAAACTAATTCAGGTGAAAGCCAAATGCACAAATGCTACCGCACAGAATCAGCCGTAAAAATTTAATGAATGAGTATCCTGAACTGATGCACATAGAAAATATTTTCACATTTTCAAGAGAGACCGTGCCACTACAGCACCAAACCTACAATGCTTCAGTAACCGCCCAGCAGGACAAATTAATTGCAGCCTACGTTCTGTATGACAGAGGCCTATAAAGGGACTGAATAATGTTCCGTGATATAATTTTTCCTGTTTCTGGAGCAGTTCAGCGCTCCTCATGCGAGGGCGATGAAGAATCGTAGGCCCGCACTGACTCACTCATACGCACAAAAACGCCAGCACAAAGGGACGGGGTTTGAATCATTTGAATGGTATTTATGTCGTAGGTTAGTTATGACAATAGGTTCTGACAGGTGTGGCTAGGATAAAGATACCAGACGTGGCCAGGTAACAGCCTGCTGTTAAAATGAGTAAACTAATGACACCACTTCTGCTTCACTCCTCCCTGCTGCCGCAGCGCGTTTCCAGCATCAGCTGAAATACATCACCATGCACCCTGTGAACAGTGGAAAGAGAAACATTCTGACGTTACTGCGATAAGCCTCACCTTGGGTGTCAAATGTTGCTGTAGCTGAGAATGCAACCAACGTGTCTTCTGACATCTTACTCAGGGAACGAGGCAAGCACGAGCCTGCGTTTCAGAAACACACGTGCACACGAGCCCACAGACAGGCAGACACACATTTATAGACAGACGATATGCTGAGACAAAGCTGTGCTACTTTAAATCTAAAATTGACATTGTATGAGTATGCAAGGCTACTCCTTCTTGTGCCTAAAACATACCCACATGTGTTAAACCAGTACCAAAGGTTTTAAAGGCAGAATAAAATAAGCCCTGAAAACTTCCTCCAATTATGAACTTTAATATTTGATAAATAACAAACATTTTTATTTGTATTAACTTTATGTACTGTCTTGGCAAAGCAAATACCTAAGAGCCAATGACTGAATCATTATTGCAGCAGTTAATATATTTCAGCAGGCAACAATTCTTTTAACCTTGACTGATGCAGTAGCTTCTAATCTCTTGAAAAACCATGTCGGAAGATGCATCACCGTCGCGAAAAAGATGTAACTTTGTTTCAGAAGGGGCAAATTACTAACTTGCATAAAGCTTATGAAAGAACAAGAGAAACTGCTGATATAACTGGTAATGGGTTAAGGACAGTCCAACATATGACTCCACCAAAAGTCCTTTGAATGTGCATGGAGTAGTTCGACTCTCCTGCTGTCAATACAAGATCTCAGCCAAAAATTAAAGCAACCCTGGATGGAAATTAATGTACTGACTTTGCATAAGATTGTCAAAACAATGCCATGACAAATTTGCATCGTGATGAAAGCTGAATGAAGGTGGACCAACAAAACTAACTAACAAACTAACTTTTTTCGTCAAGGCAGTGCACAGAAAACAATTCTTCAGTAATAGTATTTTTTCTCATAAAATTTTGGGTCAAAATGGTCATCCCCGACATGTACATCCAATAAAACGAAACAAAAAGGTGCCGGAGATAAAAATAGATCTTTAAAATTTGGGCTTTTTCGCCAGAATCCGTATCGTTGGCTTTTTCCGTTATCTGCTTCACCAAGGTATAAGTATGAGGCTTCACACAGGAGAAATCCCTGTCATCCATCTCCACGGAATAAACCAAATGAAAATACAAAAAGGACTGAACACTGAACACATTCAGGGTGATGACAAAAACCTTTCCTTGTGCAACAAAAGCAAATATTGTCCCACAGTGAACAGGATGGTTAGGGTGGCAGAGAGAAAATGCTGGATCACTACTTCTCCAGGGGAGCTTCCACCAAATATTTATTGAAAAAAAAGTTAAGAACCACTGAGTTTTTTCACCATTATTTTCTCTTGTTTTAAACTTCCAAAGAAGCTGTGAAACTGGGAGGAGAGCACATAGTAGTCACACAAGGTATTGAAATGACTTTGGACATTGTTTGATGTTTTGATTTAATGGTCTGGACTTGGTGTGATTCTGGCCGTACCTGTGGATACTTAGTCTTGGGGTAATAAAGTCCTCTGATCAAATGTTTTGAGGCATTTTAAGTCTTGGATTAACATCGCTGACATAAACAACACCAGGGATTTAAGTTCAGTTTTTACATTTCACATACTCAGGTCAAAAACAAGGTTTCCATTACTTTTTTGAGTATATTATATATTATATATAATTATATATTATATTATAGGTGTTGATAAAAATGTAGAAATGCTACTTTCACTTTTAGTTTTTATTATGGGGTTGAAATAAAAGAATAAGGCTTCTCAATACATCCAAAATATAATTAAATTGTGCAACATC
Organism: Gymnothorax reevesii; assembly: GCA_029721435.1. NCBI lineage: Eukaryota > Metazoa > Chordata > Actinopteri > Anguilliformes > Muraenidae > Gymnothorax > Gymnothorax reevesii. The sequence goes on from CM056578.1 coordinate 100,733,248, forward strand.
TTTATTTGAATCATTTTTACTCATTTTCAAGAGGAATGCCTTCAAATCTCGAGGCGACTGAGGACCATGTTTACATTACAAATGGTATATTTCAAATGCAAGCCTCACTTTAGTGAGAAGCATACAGACATTTTAGTTCACACTGTGGGTGGACACATGTCTGTGTCTGAGGGAGGGGTGTTTTCTCACCATTTGAGAAGTTATTCATAAAGGCTGTAGTCAATATTTCCAGTGGATTTTTTATCCACCCGTATCAGCTTTAACACCAGCTCGCTTTAATTCTTACACATATGCACATCACTAAGGTGAATCATAAAAAAAGGAACCATTGATGCAAAAAAAAAAAAAAAAATGACCATCTGTTCCTCTAGCACAGGTGGGACATCGTTGTCATCATGTAAATCGGTGCGAAACTGACCACCTCCAGTGTGAAGGAATTGAAACGTGGTTCGCCAATTCCAGGCCAATTTCTAATTTCGCACCATATCGCTTAGAAATGACAGCACAGGGACATTTCCCTTAGTGTTTTTTTTCCCTCTTTTAATTTCTCATGAGTTATTACTCCCACTTGTTTTAATTTCCAATTAAAAGTCCGTGCTGAGCATGTTTAAAAATAGACACACGCACCACAGAACTCTCCTCAGGATAATTTGGCTGACTCTCAGAACCTTGTTCGATTACTAAGCTACTGAATGTAGGCAAAGGTACCAGCTCCGGTGATGTAGTACCAACAGAGCTGTGACAGCAAAGCCAGCGGAAACTAAACAATTTTGGTCAAAATCTCTGAAATTACATGCCCCCTTCCCACATTACTGTAACACAATTCTACATCCATTTTCTACCGTGCTTAGTTGTAATGACACTGAAGCCCATCCAAGTATCCAGTGAGAAAGAGGCAGTAATACATACAGGAGGGTATGCCGATCCCTCACAGGGCACGCACACTCTGTGAAGGACTTTAGAATCAAAATACAATTCAAAATACAACTCACAGGTTGTTTGGTTGGACTTTGCTGCCTGCTCCATTAAGAGGCAAGAAAACCTAGGCCTACCTCTAGACAACAAACATAAGCCCTGTTTGTTTTCCTGACAGTCAGCTGACATCGCAACTAAGTAACTCCACTGTTAGTTTTCCCCGAGCTTTCCGCAGTCCCACTCAAACACCCGCGACCAGGAACCAATAGTCCCACACTTTCAGTGGTACGAGGACCCATGAACAGTCGTCCCATGAGTCAGGCCGAACCTGCCACAGTGCACAGGCAGTGGTCAGTCAGGTGACACAGGAACAATGAATAAGTAAAACTTTATTGCTTACCGAAAGCCAGAGCACGGAATGACAATATCAAATCAAAACCCAAGCCCTGATACAATGAAGGCATCCTCTCTGGATGTCAATATTCTCTAAGTACGTTTGAGCCGGCACGTGACGGTAAGCATGTATAGTCAGGAGATCTACAAACAGATCCATTCATTACATCACCCACTTAATCCAGGTCAGGGTAGGGGTGGAAGGAGGCTATAGCCAATCCCATCAGACAAAGGCAAAGGACAGGGACTCACCGTAGGCCAGGGGTTCCCAAAGTGGGAAGGGGGGTCAGAGCCACTGCAGTGGGGGTTGTGGACGTACAGCACACTTAAAGTTGCATGAATGTGATTTATGAACAAACAAAAGCGCTCTGATGCTAAAAAAAAAGGCTATTTTGCACAACTCACTTAGATCACCAATAGTTAATGATTCATAAAAATAAAATCCACTTTTTCTGGGGTGGGTTCATGAACTTTTGTTGGCCTCGTAAGGGGGAGGGGGGGGGTGACAAAAACAATCTGAGAACCACTGCCCAAGACCATGGGCGCAAAACTAAGCTAAGACTAAGACACTAAGGCCTTAGCGTCTGCTGGTCTCTGCTGTGTTTCTGAAGTAGTAATTAAGTCACCCATTGGCGATACAGTCCACAAGGCACCCATTAGCAAATAATTACAAGGAGACCACAAAAACCTGCAGACAGTGCAGTCTTCTCAGACTGGATTAGAACCCACGGCCTTCTTGCTGTGAGGCAACAGGGCTACCCACTTTGACACCCTGCCACCCCAACAGAAGAAAGAGAAAGCTTAAAATAGAGCTAATAAATAATAAACAACCAAGCTTTTGCCGCAGGAGGAGATGCTACAGCAGTGAAGCGACTCAGGCTCACAGTTTTGTTTCCACTAACCAATCAGAATGAGCTGATTCTCTCTAGGGTGTTTGTCCAAGCATGAAGGGAAAAAAAATCATACACAAGAAAATGACCTGAACTCTGTTTTACTGCTGAAGCTGTCTTCCTTTTTTAATGGGCAAGCCCCGACATCTCTTACAGAGGGCACAGTACAATAAGGATGGGGCCGACTCGCCTCAACACGACAAAGTGGCCGCAGTAAATATGATGACTCTCACTCTGTGCCGTGCTAGGCTGGGAAAATGAGGCTTCAAACATTTCCCCTCGGTTCTGAAAAGTGAACATAAATTCGTTTTAAGATTTGGAAAATATTACTGAACTGTGGGGAATATCACCGTCAAGCATAAAAAAAAAGTTTGCGAAAGTGGTTAAAAATGGAATTCTAAAGAGAAAAGGTCACAGGATCACATTACAAAGTTTGATACATAGTTTGTGCGTTCGTCTATCGTCCATCTATTTCTTCACACTCACAAAAGGATGTTGTGTCTGCTGCTCAGTGAGGAGCGCAATCTGACAGAATCTGTTTTTTTTCCTCAGCTATTTTCTTTGTGTGTTACATGCATCATGTAAGTGGAAACAAAGGGAAAATTATGCTTGGGACATCTGTGTTTGGGTTAGCCTGCTGCCTAAGGAGACAGCCGCACTCCTTTAACCGCAACACCAACGCGAGGTCAGCCATCCTTGAGCCTGCCAGTCTCCGTCCCACATCCACCCAACCCCACCCACCCAACACCTAATAAACCCCCCGCGCCTGCCCCCCCCAATCCCAATAAGCCCACCCCCCCCCCCAGCTATTGACCACACAGGCACACAGTTGGACCTCTGACCCCTACAGCTCTCTGGGGAAACCCCGCAGCTCTGGCACGAAAATCCCGACGCTTCCTGTTTACAAACCTGCCGGCGAAACGGCAGAGGCCCCAGATCGCGGGGGCGTGAAACGAAGGCGAGCTACGCGCTGACCAGAAATGCCTCAATCCGCCTGTCAGGAGTTAAGACCTACCCGGTTCTCATCAGAACGACAACCCCTTCAGTAAGCCCGACCGCGGCTTACGTACGCTTCGCTTACTCTGAGCTCTTGAGAAAGAAAGGTTAAAAAAAAATGTGCTTTCAAACTCACAGAAGATTTTACTTTGTAGATTCACAGTACAGTAACCCCTGTTCCCACTACGGCCACTTACTGCACATTAAAATCAAACAAGCGGCATGTTTTTGACTGTCAGCTGAGGGCCTTTCCACACAGCTCAAGGTAAGCCTGCATCTTTGAGGCCGTTCGCTTGAGTTTCAAAAACACCCAACCGCACACATGAAGACACACAGACGCATACTGCCTTGTATAGGCAAAAGGACAAACTACTCAAGAGACACCCGTTTGAGGCAACTGAAAAATCTTCGGAAGAATAAATAAATAACCAAATATAAATTGGGAGTTGGTGTAGGACTGTACATGGTGATCTGTAGGATCCTCTGCCAGGACTTCAGGTGGGAAAACAAAGCATGATTTTCCCATACAGCTGCAGTCAATATATTATGAAAGGCTACAACATTTCAAGCTCAAAGCTGCTGAGATAGAAACACACAGCGCAGGGTTTTTCAGCTCCCACGCGTCTGTCTGAAGAAATTGGCTTCCACGGTCTGCCTAAATACCTTACACAACCCAGAGAGTAACACATTATAATATGTGCTCGGAGTTGATAACTACCAACTACTTAAAAGTTTATTAGTACATCATTATTTCATGTTAACAACAAGAGGTACCTTTCCCCAAAGCTCACTTGCTAACTATGTTAGCAACTTACATACTTTTCTCAACATCGCCCAAGTTAAAAGTACTTAAGTTGCTAACACAGTCAACATTAGCAACTATGCTTTTGGGAAATGCACCCCAGATTAGATTGTGTCAATACTAATTTAATAACACTTTCTGTATTTGTCATTTATCATGGTTCAATACGTTTCTCTAATGCTTCACAAACGTATACAAAATCAATAACTAATACGCTAGTGAAAGCATTTCTAAACTAATAATCAATGAGAAACTATTTTCAAACTTCCCGGTATAAAAATAAATATAAAGTAGCCACACATTATTAATTAATGTTAACAACTGCATTAGTTAATACTAGAGGGGTGTATTATAAAGCAACATTAGTATGTTAGCAAGATATTTTGAGCCTAAAGGCAGGCATTTCAATGTCAAGACGGTGGCTTTCTTTGAACCTGCCATGGTAACTTACAAGACATTGGACTGTGAGTATAGGGTTTGCCAGGTCAGCTCACACAAAGAAAGTCTGGCTAATGTTAAACCTGCTTCATAGTACATCCCCCGTTATGCCAGATGACTGCAACTTAAATAAAAAGGCAATAGGCCCCCCACCCCCCAGCCAAATAAGCCCTCCCTACAACGTGAGCAAGAGGATACAAGCCAAGGGAATGGACAACAAAACGAAACTCGAAGACTCACTGATGCACAAAGATGCACAAATATTACATTTTTCATGCCAACTTTTATGGAGTTGTTTTATTGCAGAAACACCAAAGAAGCAAAAAAATATCAGTAACATAAATACAACTATTCCATTTCAATGAAATACATATAAACGCAACTGTAAATACGAACACATTTAGAAATGTGATGAGTTAAAAAAAAAAGTCAAACACATAAAAATAAATAATGACTATGCATTCCTGTTATAACACACCGTATATAGAGAAGCCCACGGGTTCTAGGGCTAATTGAGTTTTCAGTGTGCTTCGTAATTGAGCGTTTGCACAATCCAGTTTAATTGCCATGCTTAGTTCCACCTACAGGGCACTACCTTTGCCTGCCTGTCTGTAATTTTCTCACTGCATGAATGGGATGTTAAGGGTATCAAGCTAACCTATAAGCATGACTATTCCCTGAAAGAATAGTGTAAATGCAAAGAGACAAGTCAGCTACTTGCAAATTATTTCAACTGTGCATGACAACCAGAGATCCAGGAAGGCAAACTGAACAATATTTGCAAGCCTTTAAATGGTAGACCAGAGATTTAATGAAGCATTTTGAGAAAAAGATGTAGCAGGGCTAATTGTCTTGATACTTGTGGTGCGAAATTCATACTAGACAGAATTCTGATGTACTTATCTCATGCGCCGATAATGTAGGATAACAGAACTTTGTGTTAATCACTTTTACGAATAATATAGGACACCAGAAATTCTATAAAGTCAGTTACAGCTGCATTTATCTGTCAGTGCACATGGCTTCCCTAACAAATTGATCAAGTTAAAATACACAAATAGATAAACTGATTTTTCAATGTTAGCAGTCGATTACTTGCAATATACAGAAAATGCAAGAAAGTCAAAAAACATTTTTGATAGCAAACCTTACATTTTATCGCAGATTATCTGTACATAACGTTGTTATGTCTTAGTAGAAGATTCTACAGCTTTTTCATGGCAGACACCAAACGCTTTATTAATATTAATGCTTTTCCATCTGTTTTTTACTAAATTAAGCATCTGCCTAAAATATTCTGCACGGAGGAGGGAAGTTGAGATCCAGAAAGAAAGAGACATACGGTCCAGTCTCTCTCCAAGGAAGTCATCTAAATTTACACACTAATTTGTGCTATTAGTGCTGGAAACTAACAGCAATTTTCAACTCATTCATTGCTAACAAGCCATTTGCCCTAAATGACTGTTCTTTGCAACACTGCAAACCATTACCATCAATGGCATCTCCTAAAATCCTAATAATGAACTTCACAAACCAATTTATGAAACAATCAAACCCATTTAAACAAATCGGGACCATGCCAAGTGCTGCAACGGCAGACTGGCACATATTTTAGTGTGGCCAGAGACAACAGCACTGCACAAATCTGCACATCCCAGATTTTGCCCTGAGATATCTCACAGAGGGATCACACCAATTTGAACACGTACAGCAATTAGAAAGTCCTCCTCATTTACCTAAATCACTGCGGCAAAGAAGCAGCCAATCCGTTCTTTAGCAGTTTAAAAAAAAAAAAACCGTACTATTCGGATATCTGCCCGGCGAACAATTTCAATGTCTGAACTCTGGAGCCGGCAATCATGTCGGCAACAAACAAATGAACGGGAACAGACTTAGTTGCATCTGAAACTGCCGTTTTGTTGAGCAAACGTGCCGTGAAGATTTACCGAACGCTAACAAGCTCTGCGTGCTTGAAACGAGGAAGCTAAGCTTCAGAAGGTCAAAGCGATGAGGGAGTCGGAGGGTTTAAAAGTTCTTTTATAATGCAAAGACATCCATGATTCCACCTCTGCTACAGTATTCTATAACAATTTAGGCTTAACTGTGCCTATTAGTCATTACCCTTGACAGTATCCTTGGAATCATAGGTAATTATTTCCATTGAACAGACCTCTGTTCCACAGGTACCGGAATACAGGCAGGCTAAATTGGGCTGTCTACAGACAGAAAAATGACAATGTTCCCCAGATTAAACGCTATGCTTGAGACCGGTTTCCCAACGAAGGTAGGAAACACCACCGATTTGCCTCCACCTTATGCTCACGCTAAGCTGTTAGCAGAAATGGGCCCAAGTTCTTCCACGAAGAAAAACTGCACTGCAGCTGTTCTTACATAAATACAGACTAGTTTCATCTGTGCTTAAAGGCCTAAAACAGGATAATGCTACAGTTACCACACATTCAACCTGGGTGTCCAAAACGAGAATGTAATAGGTGCCTTCACACAGTGATGTGTACCTCTCCTTATAGCACAAATACAGAACCACACCCATATAACTTTGTGCCAGCATACGCACCCATATAGAGCACACACAAATGCCTATGACCCATAATTTCAGTCACAAAGCAGCAAAATATTTAAAAACCTATGTGAGAGAAAAGTTGGCAAAGCGATATAAAAGTCAAAACAAGAGCTCTAAGAGAGCGCAGCACCTCCGCCTAGGGCCCTCACCCTAACCCTTACCCAAACCCAGATCACTCCCAAAATCTAATCAATTAATCCTTGTGTCATTTCTGACCTTCTCTGCTGGACTCACGTGAGCCCATACCTCCGCCAGCATGGCTGGATTTGAACTTTGGTCAATATCTCAGCTGTACTTTGGCCTAGATATGCCTACATTTAATCACTTGTTCCTGTTGTGCTACTTAAACATCCTGCAAAGTTTGGATAAAATCTATGCACCCGTTTTTGAGATATCCTACTAACAGACAGACAAACAAACAAACATCGCCGGCAAAAAATATACACCTCCTTGGCGGAGATGAATAAACTTGTAGGCCTAATCACCTTTTCTCTTCACTATGAAAAAGCAAAACAAGCTAAGCTTATATTCAGAAGTCACAAGAGCAGACATCAGCCAGCACAGCCAGTTAGCCTGTCATTATGCCAGCCAAAGTTTCAATTAAACTTTAAACGAGTAACTGTGAAGGCTGTAAATATTTCCACAGTAACACAATTGTAAACGGCTGCTAATTCCTTCAGGGTTCATGCAATGTGTTTGTACTTTTGTAAATACCCTCAAAGCCTTTTAAAAATGTGTCACTGATAACTCCTTCCGACAGACGGGTACTTTAATGCATGGACGCATACTGAGGCACCAATCTCATAATAAAGTGGCAAACATTTTAATTTAAAAAAGTGCAGGATCAGAATAGCTCAATCGCATTGAAAATGAATGGAAGCACACGCAAGTGTGCGCGCCTATGCGCCCACTCACGAGCACACAAACGACACCAGACGCATACACACTCACACACGCATGCACACAGACAAACGACGTGCAGTCGCACGTACATGCGTAGACCCAAACAGCCACGCTCGCGCGCACAACCTGCTCAGTTCACAGTGAGGGGAAAGCAGTGAGGTCTCATTTCGGGATTACATGCATTCTAAAGCGTGGGTGACTGCCAACTGAAGACCGTTGACATGAAGAACTATTGTGAAGGAGCACTTGTTCACATTTATAGGTGATGCACAGAACTGACAACAGCTGCCAGTACCATATGTGTCCAAGTTTTTTTGGAACAGACATAACAGCAGTGCATCCCCCCGCAGCAGAGGACAAAACCGTTCCTGCCTGGGACGGCTTTCAGCCATGAAGTCAGCACAGTCGACAGTGACTCAGAGGGTTAGAGGTTTAAACCCCAGTGTAGCCAATATAAAAATCTATGCAGCTGTTAAGGTCCTGAGCGAGGGCCTTGACCCCCCCCTTTTGCTAAGTCTAATCGACAGGAAGTCGCTTTCAACAAAAGCAACAGCTAAATGTTTATCATGTAATGGGTGTAGACTACACTAAGTCTACATTTTTACCAATTTTTACCTCTTCTGCATTTGCGGAATAAATACCCATCAGCCGTGAACCTTATCGCTCACATTACAGAGTTACGATGTCCGTTTTCAAAACACGCACTGTACCTCATATGGAAAGGTAATGGGTCCCTGTTTTCAGCCTGCAGTAAACAGTGCATTTATAAGCCATAAACGGTCAGTTTTTTTAGCTATAAACAGTGCATTTCATAAACTGTGTACTTAGAAGTGCATTTATCACCCATAAAGAAACAGAGAAACGGAAGCTAGGGCAGAGCAAACTGCCGTAATATGACGTACCTTACCAGTCAAAGTTTTTGGCGGAAGTTAAGTTTTAAACCTCAGCAGTTCCCTCAAAAAGTGCAAGGTGTACATTCTGGAGCTGAAAACAATATTTTACTTCTCAGTATAGCACCCTAAAATTTGGCACAGACAAAAATAAATAAATAAATAAAATCTACTAATGAAGACAAATTCTTTCAATTTTCCAAAATTTGTATTAAAAAAATCAAGATATTTTGGGACTTATTGAACAAACAGGTAAAAAGAAGCAAATCACAAGTGCAACACAGCTGTGAGAACGTACTGTCGACTGTCAGGCTGGTGTGATATAATAGCTCTCAAAGATAAAAATATTTTTAGGATCACGCCCAGCAAAAGGCTCATGACTGCAGATGGTGGTAATTTTGATGAACTTAAGGTTCAGATCTCTTTTCTGTATGTAAAAGGAGTTTTCTTTATTTTTTGAATCTCTGCTTGTTTATTAAACTAGGGAGTCTCGAAACTTTTGATTGGTGCTGCACATCCGCGTATAACAAATCATTTTGAAAGTAGTTTAGTCAATTTGATAGAAGTTAAATGAGGATAAGCATTATGGAATGCGATGCATTTGATCACTTGTGTAAGATTTTTGATTGGAACCGAATGGAAAATGGACCAAAATATTTAATCAAAATCTTACCCATACCCATGCCCTTGCTAGTGTCCAGTGACATCATATTCAAAACAAAATTTTCTAGGACGTCAAAGGAAACAGCCTTCAGTGTTGAAATCTATATTTTACAGTGGCATTCTTTTGTAGAATATATCATTCAGACGTTATCAAATCATTGTCCAAAACGGACAAATGTTAAGTGAATTTTAATCCTTTGGAAACATTGAGGCAGAGAACCCAGATTAACAGTGCAAAAACACAAAGCGGATTTAAAAATGTCATCGAAGGTACACAAGAACATCAGAACAAGCCCACTCCAAATCACTGCCAAACCATAAGCCAGTAAAACTAGTGTCACAGAAAATCCGGACATTTTTTTTTACTTTATTCAACATAAATTCCGGTGGGGCTGGGCAATATGGACAAAATCAAATATCTCAATTTTTTGACCGAATACCTTGATATTGATATTTTGCCGATATTATCCAGGCAAATGTTAGTGTCTTCGCAAAATATTTACACAATCATATTTTTGATAACCATTTATTAGTAATGTTGATATAACAACCAAGCAGGTGCAGGCAACGGCTACAATAGTGTAGGAATGGCAAACAACAAAAAAAAATGCAACCCTTTACTGTAATGCAGCTTTTAGAACCAGAAAAGCCAAGACTTATCTCACAAAATTATGATATCCAAATATCTGTGAGGATATTTTACTTTGCATCATGATATTGATGTAATATTGATATATTGCCCAGACCTAAATTCTTGTATTTAGCACTTCACCAAATAGCAAGTTAGGCATAAAAACCTACATGCCGATGAGCTGCAGTACACAGAATTTTTTCAAAACATATTTGTTCGACTTTTTTTTCCCTTCCACAGCTAGAAACTAAGAAATCCTGCGCAGCACTTTTGAGGTTTTTTAGTTCAAAGGTTCCTTGTGTAAGAACCTGAAAAATAGACTCTGCGAGGAGCGCAGCAGAGGCGAATCGCTCCCCTTCCCAGTTCCTCGTCTCTCGTTCTCTCGCGTTTTCTCCCTCTCTCTCGCACATATGGGGGCTCGTACATCCAAACCCCAGCACGATATAAAAGGTCATGCTCCACTTCCTGAAACAGACCACTTCCTCTCAAGAGGACACCATCAGAATGCAAGGCTGACAGAATGTGAGCCAACACTGGTGCACATATGTGTTTGTGTGTGTGTGTGTGTGTGTGTGTGTGTGTGTGTGTGTGTGTGCATGCGCGCATTTGTATGTGTACATGCGCATGCATAGGAGGAAAAAAAACATAGAAAGCACCCCTTAAAATTGGCATTAATTTTGAAGTCCCTAAATCCAGAATTACTAAAGAATCTGCTGCGGTCATTCCCACTGACCTAAATGCTAATTAGCAGTATGTGTGAACTCAAGAGGTCTAACCAGCACCCCATTGCTTGACACGTCTCCAAAGAAAGATGAGGATACTAATAGGTATCCAAAGGGAGGAAAGAGCTAATAGTCAAATTGCTGGTACGTCAGTCACAAAACCTGGACAAATATTTCATGTAGCAAATAGAACTGTGCCAGATATTCTGACAGCAATAAAAAAAAAACAAAAAGCAAAAACAAACAAACAAACCAAAAAAAAAAAAAAAATAGCAGCAGTAAAATAGAACTTAAGTTGCTCTCAGTCAGGGACAAACAAGCACCTGGAAGGAAAGTTGTAAATAGCCACAAAATTACAGCCATAAAAATCGCCACAGAATTGAATCAATCTACATCTGAACGAACCACAAGCGAATCAGTTTCGGCAAAGACAGTTTGCCGTGAGCGTCACAAAACTGATGTTTATGGCCGCATTTTCTGATCAGATGTATGCATTTAATGTATGTTTGTGTGTAAATATATTTGTATGCACGTGTGTACATATACGGGCCTACCAAAGGAAACGGCCCAGCTGTAACAGAAGTTTGTCAGATGTCTACCTTTTTCAAATAACCAGCAACACAAAATCGAAAACATACCACACTCCTGCAAAAACTTCACGACACTTTGAAGTCGATACATTTTCTTCAGAACCAAACTCAAAAAAAAAAATTTAAAAAAAATTGCACAGCCTGTAACCCAGAGACGAACCAAATGAGTTTTCAATTGTGTGTTGCTGGTGCATTGAAAAAGGTAGAAATCAGACAAACTTTCGTTACAGGTTGGCCATTTTCATTGGCAGCCCTGATATAAGGCCCAGGGTAGAAGGCACAATGGGACCAGTGCAGCCCTTGCAATGCCACTGAGCTAGATTCTTTATGTGTATACCACTGTCAACATGCTGATCACAGAACACTTCTAAATACATCCAGCGAACAGCATGAGAGTGCGCGCATTGAAGCCAGAGTCCAGTCTTTGCTTGGTGCAGCAATAATAATGTCAAAACCAACCCATAAGGGAAGCTGACTGCTGTCAGGGGTTTTCCCCCCAATGCAAACAGTGCTAAGAGAGACAGCCAACAGAAACTTTGTCAGATACGAGAGACTATAAACTACGCAAACAGCCGCATAAATATGGTGTACAGAACATTATGATTTAATAGATTTAAGCACAACTTTTTCTTTTTTAAGAACAACATTTTATTGCCAGAAAAGAGAGGAAAATACAGAAAGCCCAGCAATCTTGGTCTTAGCACTATATGGTGCTGGTGTATGGTGCTGAGACAAAACACATGTACAGTGTATTCGCTCATATCACTGAAGGTGCCTTTGCTCTGGAAATGGGAAACAACTGCAAGGCAAGAGGATGGAATGGTTTAAGTGACTGAGTACAAGCTTTTGTCCAAAGCTTTTTTCAGCCAATTTTTTTGGGTACCATAAAAAGAAAAACTAATTCAAAATGTAGCATTTTTTTGTTGTGTCTCAAGTCTTTCTTTACCGTTTTTTACAGGAATCCGTCGGCCTTCATTTTCCCTTCAATAGTTCTCATTAATTAACTAGGCTTATGCCTTCGGAGCCGACGGCTTGGGGTATATCCTCGAATGCCCCAATCCTCCAATTCCCCAATCCTTGAATAGACCTTGAATAGACTTTCATTTTAACTTAATTTCAGGTCAATCGGACAAATGGTTCTTAAGATATGGCCAAAATGGTAATTTTCCATCAAAAAATGCCACCTAGTGGCAAAATATTGAACCATACAGGTATGATGTCATCTTGTGACACGTTGTGAGGTCATGACCTTGCAGTTGCACATAGATTCATGTCATTTGGACAAATGGTTCCAAAGATATGGCAAAAATGGTGAATTTTATGTGACAAAGCTCCACGTTATGTCAAAATTTGGAACCAAACAGGTATATTGTCATTGTGGGACACATCCTAAGGTCATGACCTTTCATTTGCACTTGATTTGAGGTGAATCGGACAAATATTTCCAGAGATATGATAAAAATAGTGATTTTTCAGTTTTTGTAAATTGTCCAAAATCGAATCAGTTCTTCCTCTCAATGATACTTACTTATATGCAAAACATGAAATTTCTAATTAAAATATTACTGAAGTTATCGCGTTAACACATAGGGCGGCGGCGGCGGTGGCAGCGGCGGTGGTCGGACCAAAAACATAATATATTTATAATATAATTACTGGCATATACCACGCCCTTTTGTGCTCCTACTCTCACTTGTTCCCCGTTATTTATTGTTGTTGCATGTATTTAATCTCTTGGTCTAGGGCTTCCCTTTGCTGGATTGTTCTTTTCAGTACTTGGTGTTAACTTCTCTGACTAACTATGCAGCAATTTATCAGGGAATGTCTACCTACTTTGTCTTGGATAGGAGCTTCTTTTGGACTCTCCCAGACCCCAGTTTGAAGGTGTTCACCTGCCTGCAGGTCTCGCTTAATTCGGCTTGTAATCCGGCCACTGATCGCGGATCAGCCCCTTCGACTACGCCGAGCCTATTCCTCCTGTGACCCAGTCTGCCTCGGCCTGACTCCAGACTGTCCCTTGACCAGGCTATTAAAAGTGCTCTTCAGTTTAAGTCTTCTTCAGACAATGAAGCAGCCAATTTGGCAATTTCCGTATTCTGCATCTCGTTCTGGTTTTGATCATCTGTGACAGTTTTAAGGTATTGGAGGTTTTCATTTGCAGCGAGCAAATTTAATAAATTGCAGGTGACTGCACAACTAAATGAAACACTGTATAACAGAAATAAAAGTCAAATTAAGAAATAGAAACTTTTGAAAAATCAATGACTAGGTAAAAAGTTTTAATGAACTCATACGTCAGAAGATCCTTCTTTATATAAGGCAAATCTGTCCTTCCGATGTCATCCCCAATCCATCGTCATATTAGCAGTCCGCCAGGATGCAAATGCAATTGGTAAAAAAAAATTATAAATTAAGCATTATGTCACCAATTCTGCAACACTGTAGATCTCCGGGAAGTAGGTAGAGGAGCCCTGGTATTGAGCATTTAGCAAAAATGCATGTTAAATTTATTGCACCCAATTAGTTTTGCAGATAGGTAAAGCTCGCAATTTTGAAATTTCAGCCTATTTAAAAAAAGAAATTCCAGAACTAGTCCCTATCATGTTAATGATACTGTTAATGGTTCCAAATTATGTCAATGCACTTCATTTTGCTTGACACTCAAAGATATATTCAATGCACAAAGGCCAGTGGTAGAGAAACATCTGTCAAATTACCACACAAATCAAATAAAATTAAAAAAGAACAAAAAAAAAAAAACACTAATACCAATAATACCATGACTGAGAAGACCAATATTGACTGAATACATTAGAAGTATTACAAAATAAACAGTGTAGTCATTTTTTTAGTCAAAAGTATGCATTTTTTGCAATCATAGATGGAAATTTTGTCAATGAAATAATCTACACCCAAAATATCACCCAAATAAAAATGAGCAAAAGGTACTGCCTAAAGTTAAAGCGCCCACAACCTTTTAAAACAAATGGTAAAACGTTACATCACAGAACTATAAGTGTATTACAGAAAACTGGAAAACTTAAGTGATCATCTTCAACAAGCTTAACACAAGTATATCTCTGTTAGACCAGTCACCACGGAAACAGCAGAGGGACTTTGCTCTCTGGACAGGAAGTTGGGGGTTGATACAGATCAATATTTCTGATCTGTGAATGGCATCAAAGTAAATGCATCAAAAGTCCGTCATAGGGGAAAAATGGCTTCATTATTTTTTTTCAGGAGGGTAAAGTTTATTCAGAGCCGTTAGTATTGCGCAGTGAACCTAACAAAAATACTGAACCACTCTCACCCTTTATCTCTCAGAATGTTTGCTTCTCAAAACAGACAATTGGGTCTCTGGACGCCAAGGGGTCACATTCATGAATATATTAATATAGAAGCACGCTTGTAACCAAGACATTCTAATCAATTACATACAGACAGGTAATTAATGAAAGGAAGAATAAGCACAAACAGTCTGCCAGGCGTAGGGCCTCCACAAGCTGCCATATGAGCTTCAACATGCTTTGGTGTAGAGTCTACGAGTGACAAAATTTACCAGATAGACGAAGGACTTTTCTTCCAAGAGATAGTCCCACATTCGGTGTTTTGATGATTGTGACTAAACGTGCCAACACACTGTTCCAAAATCTCCTATATGTGAGTTCACTTGGTTTGAGATCTGGTGATGAAGGCAGTGACATATGCTTAGGGTCATTTTTTTACTCAAAAAATCATTCCTCAACTCCTCGTGCCCTGTGGGGCTTATGCCATTGCTGTCCTGAAAGAGACTCTTCCCATGATGACAGCAGCACTAATCATAAAGGTGATCACACTGACTAACTCTGCACTGATTCGCAGAGGCCCCTCTGCATTTAAGGGGATGAACAGACCAAATCCACGATGGGAAAATGAACAGCAGTATCTGTGTTTGTTAAGTTCGCCCATTTAAAAGATTTCCCCTTGAAATTATCACTGGTCTGTGTGTTCCACGAGCCACAAATTGGTTGCAGCGCAAAACGAATCCACACTGGGCAGGAATTTAAGCTCTTCACGTCATAAAAACGGTCATACTTCGGCCATTTCGGTTCTTCGCCTTATAAGCCGTTCTGCAAAAGAGCCGAGACGACAAAAATGTAGATTTCATGAAATTAGTCACCACTCTCCCCTGACAGTTGTTCGTGACCCAACCAGGTCAAAGTCCAGTTCCTTCCACCCAGCTCAGTCACCCATATTTAAGGGTTTAAAAAAAAAATTAAAAAAATCACACGGCGATTAGCCGGAGTGAATCATATTTCGCTGAAAACAAGCACATTTTCCAGATGACTAGAGGAATTCAAAGAATGACCTTGAATCAACTGGCGCCTGAGCAGGCCAGGATGATGCGGTATTACAGCTGTCGCATTTCAGGCTAACAGCACAACACTCAGAATCACACTGAACGGAAAATGCTGACATCAGAGGAGATTTTTTAAACAGCTGCCCAGGTTTTCCATTTATGGCACAGACACCATGGGTGGTCAAGTCAAAGCACGGGACAGTGACGGGCCACTCTCTAGCTCAGCGATGTCCATCTCCAGCCCGACCCCAAAAATGGCAGCCAATCACCACCCTGTGAGCAAGGCGTGTGGACTTTTAAGCCAATCAGTGACTGAGAGGAACCACTTGTGTGGAAATACAGCACGAGGAAGGAGACACTGTGGACCTCCAGGACTGGAGTATAACAGCCTTGTTCTAGTCAGTAGCTAATGGGGGCTAGCTGGCTGGTTAGCCTAGTGGTGGGTTGCAAACAGTTGCTGTTTCAAGCCCTCAGTGGGCCTGAGATTCTGACTTGATCTGAAGAGATGAAGCTAAGAAGAATCCCGGCCCTGTGCCCTTGGGTATGGTCGTTAACTCCAAAACTACTCCAGGGCTTTAGCCCCATCCCCCCTCACATGCAACTATTCTATTACACATCTTCCAGGGCATCCTTGGAATGTTCATGACTGAACTTTACGTATGTGTCGTAAAGTCTTTGTAAGTAGTCATGGAACAGGTATGTACAGCAAAGGAGGACATCAGGGTTACTACCGGGTTATGTCAGCACAGTACAAAATGACACGTCAGATTTTGAGTGCTGAAAAAAAGAGAAGCTGAAGCAGATTATCTCTCGAACACTCGCGCACGCTGCGCATTCAAACAAAATGTCCACCGCAAGTCACTGGCTTTACTCTCAGGTCAGTGACGGCACCAAAGCACTTTAGGGTGTCCAATCACTGAGAGTCCAGCTCAAATAGTGAATCTGCCACAGACACATAACAGAGGAGTCTCCTGATTAACACCTTTCAGTTTAATGTCCAACAATATCATCAATATATAATAACATACCAATTTTCCCATATACAGTCTTGTGGAAATTAATTGGATAAAGCAGGCTGGAATGGGAAAAACCAAAAAAGCAAAGGTTTTCAAGCTTTTTATTACTTGAATAGCATCTACATTCAGCACTCAGTGCGAGATGTGTCCTCCACGGTTCTTAATAAGCTGGTGCACCCATTTTGGCACAGAGCTGACCAGTTTTTTGCAGATTGACATGATTTCATCCTTGTGGTGCCACACCTGGGCAACTGCATTGATGACTTCGGCTTTTCTGGTGCAGTCCTTTCACTGCAGCCTTGACTTCATGATGGACCAGAGATTCTTAACAGTTAAGGAGCTGGCCTTGTGATACCGGTTAAGGAGCTGGCCTTGGGATAATGGTTAAGGAGCTGGCCTTGTGATACCGGTTAAGGAGCTGGCCTTGGGATAATGGTTAAGGAGCTGGCCTTGGGATAACGGTTAAGGAGCTGGCCTTGGGATACCGGTTAAGGAGCTGGCCTTGGGATAACAGTTAAGGAGCTGGCCTTGGGATAACGGTTAAGGAGCTGGCCTTGGGATACCGGTAAAGGAGCTGGGCTTGGGATACCGGTTAAGGAGCTGGCCTTGGGATACCGATTAAGGAGCTGGCCTTGGGATACCGATTAAGGAGCTGGCCTTGGGATACCGGTTAAGGAGCTGGCCTTGGGATACCGGTTAAGGAGCTGGCCTTGGGATACCGGTTAAGGAGCTGGCCTTGGGATACCGGTTAAGGAGCTCACCTTGGGATACCGGTTAAGGAGCTGGCCTTGGGATACCGGTTAAGGAGCTGGCTTTGGGATACCGCTTAAGGAGCTGGCCTTGGGATACCGGTCAAGGAGCTGGCCTTGGGATACCGGTCAAGGAGCTGGCCTTGGGATACCAGTGAAGGAGCTGGCCTTGGGATAGCAGTTAAGGAGCTGGCCTTGGGATACCGGTTAAGGAGCTGGCCTTGGGATACCGGTTAAGGAGCTGGCCTTGGGATACCGGTTAAGGAGCTGGCCTTGGGATACCGGTTAAGGAGCTGGCCTTGGGATACCGGTTAAGGAGCTAGCCTTGGGATACCGGTTAAGGAGCTGGCCTTGGGATACGGGTTAAAGAGCTGGCCTTGGGATACCGGTTAAGGAGCTGGCCTTGGGATACCAGTTAAGGAGCTGGCCTTGGGATACCGGTTAAGGAGCTGGCCTTGGGATACCAGTTAAGGAGCTGGCCTTGGGATACCGGTCAAGGAGCTGGCCTTGGGATACCGGTCAAGGAGCTGGCTTTGGGATACCAGTGAAGGAGCTGGCCTTGGGATACCAGTGAAGGAGCTGGCCTTGGGATACCAGTGAAGGAGCTGGCCTTGGGATACCAGTGAAGGAGCTGGCCTTGGGATAATGGTTAAGGAGCTGGCCTTGGGATAACGGTTAAGGAGCTGGCCTTGGGATAACAGTTAAGGAGCTGGCCTTGGGATACCGGTTAAGGAGCTGGCCTTGGGATACCAGTTCAGGAGCTGGCCTTGGGATACCGGTTAAGGAGCTGGCCTTGGGATACCAGTTAAGGAGCTGGCCTTGGGATACCGGTTAAGGAGCTGGCCTTGGGATACCAGTTAAGGAGCTGGCCTTGGGATACCAGTTAAGGAGCTGGCCTTGGGATACCAGTTAAGGAGTTGGCCTTGGGATAGCAGTTAAGGAACTGGCCTTGGGATAACGTTAAAGAAGTTGGCCTTGGGATATCGGTTAATGAGCTGGCCATGGGATAACGGTGAAGAGGATGGCCTTGGGATACCGGTTAAGGAGCTGGCCTTGGGATAACGGTTAAGGAGCTGGCCTTGGGATAACGGTTAAAAGAGCTGGCCTTTGGGATACCGGTGAAGGAGTTGGCCTTGGGATAACAGTTAAGGAGCTGGCCTTGGGATACCGGTTAAGGAGCTGGCCTTGGGATACCGGATAAGGAGCTGGCCTTGGGATAACGTTTAAGGAGCTGGCCTTGGGATAACGTTAAAGAAGTTGGCCTTGGGATATCGGTTAATGAGCTGGCCTTGGGATACTGGTGAAGGAGCTGGCCTTCGGATAACAGTTAAGGAGCTGGCCTTGGGATACCGGTTAAGGAGCTGGCCTTGGGATACTGGATAAGGAGCTGGCCTTGGGATACCGGATAAGGAGCTGCCCTTGGGATAACGTTAAAGAAGTTGGCCTTGGGATATCGGTTAATGAGCTGCCCTTGGGATACTGGTAAAGGAGCTGGCCTTGAGATAACAGTTAAGAAGCTGGCCTTAGCATAACGGTTAAGGAGCTGGCCTTGGGATCAGGCCGGGCGCTTAAACAGGGAATTGGGGGGAGGCACAGACACGTCCCCTTATGACAATTAGGATAATCCTGGCTAGTTCTCGGTTATTTTCCTTTATTGACGCGTTTTCCAATTATCATAATTGGCAATCATTCATCTGGACGCGTATTTGCTGAATTTTAATCAACATCATTCAAAATTTACATAACTGCGCAAATAGCTTGAGCCGCATGCTTTTTATAACCCATTTCACTGGCGAGTGCCACTTTTTTTCACTCAATACCGAGAGTAATTTTGAATAACGTTGATTTAAATTAAGCAAATACGCGTACAGATGAATGATTGTCTTCTTACCTAATCGGGCAGAACAAGCAGCACCTGTTAAGTGTGGAGTGCTCTCAGAGTGAACCTTTTGTTAATCATGAAAATGACTGAGAACAGGTCAGGACTAATAATTGTTGAAAACGGATGTTTTGTCCAATTTAGCCCATGATTTCATCGCTGTCAGATCGCATATGGAGAGAAACCGTGTCTTCAGTTGCCAATTACAATTAATGGAAAATGCGTCAATAAAGGAAAATGATTGAGAACTAGCCAGGACTATTCTAATTGTCATGAAGGGACATGTCTGTCCCCGCCCCCCCCCTCCAATTCCCTGTTCTAGCATCGGACCTGCTTGGGATAACGGTTAAGGAGCTGGCCTTGGGATGAAAGTTAAGGAGCTGCCCTTGGCATAACGGTTAAGAAGCTGGCCTTGTAAAGCCGAGGCTGCTGATTTGATTCTCTGTTGTACCCTTGAGCTGCACCCGTATCCTGCACAGTTCAGGATGAGAGCAGCAGTTAAATGGACGTCTGTAATGGATATCTCCTCATGGCTGCATTATTAAAACCTCTCCAGAGCGCTGCAGTTTCATAGTCCTGGAATCAACCTGAGTGTACACAGCACGCCAGCAAGCGCACACACACACACACACACACGCTCTCCCATGATGATCACTAATAGTATGGGCAAAAATATGAGGACACTTGTTAGGCTGAGGCCACTTGTGATGCTTCCGTTATCCAAGCTTCCCAGAAGGATATTAATATGCCATGACATGCAAAGACATTTCAGATGATTCTCATTTACTGTCAGTTTAGGGAAAATACTTCTCCCATTTCATGACGCTACCCCCTTGAACTAATACCAACTTCATGTCAGATGGTATTAACCCTAAGTACCAACCTTGTAAATAATTTTTATGTCAACAACCTACGTATAATTACAAATAATAATCTTGTTTTTTTCCTGAAAGCTGCGATATATGCAGCTAGGAGCTAAATAACGCTGAAGTACTGGAAAATGGTGCCCTCATATCTTTCTCAATCCATCATTGAAGGTAAAAAAAAAAAAACCCAATATAATGCTACTTTTTTTCATGCCTGAAATTCTAACCACAAACAAACTTTTGCTTATCATAGCATACAACATATCTTTGATTTTATTAACAGCCAAACTGATTGATACATCTGTCGGGTCCATTCGAATGCAGCCAGCAATCAAACTGCATCCCCGGGCACGAACATCCTGTTCAACTTTCAACTTCAATCATATCAATGGGAATCTTTCTGACATTCCTTTCCTGCCCGCATGGTGCGAATGCTGCACAAGCATGTCTGGCCCAACTCAAGCTGGAATGGAGGACAATCCCAACAGCCATGTTTTAACATCTTGTGCATGCATTCCCAGCATAATGGAGGCTGTAACAGCAGCAAAAACCAACTCCTATAGAGCCCATGATTTCAGAATGAGATGTCACATGAGCAGGGGTACATGAATTTTTGGCCAGGCAGCGTGTGCGTGTTCAAATGGCCTCCACATTTCCCACGTTATTGCCCATCGACCGCAAGCATTCAGCTTCCATTTGTGATATGAAATTTACCAGGTCTTTGAAAGACATTAGCCATAGGAAAAACACAACAGCGACTTGGATTATAATGCAGGACAGATACAAGCGCAAACGTAGACACTGCCAGCGCAGGAAGCCATTTCTGAATGAGCTGCCAGAGACTGTTACTCAGGCTCACGCTGAGTGCTCTGCGATTGTGACGTCATCATTAGTTGCCGTGAGGGTTATAATTAAAAGCCAATTTCACCCCAATTGCTTTCTGAGGACTTTAACCAGCTCCAATATGCTGGTGGGAATGGGTGCCAAATCCAACACACTGTCCCAGTGAATCCAGTTCCACAGTCTAGGAGACTCGGCACTGGGAGAAATTCAGCTCCCACTGGCACGGGCTGGGTGGGACACAGATGGCTCTTCTTCTATCAGGGAGGCATACACACACACACACACAATGAATATACACACAATTTCACACACAAACGCATGCAAGCCATAGTCATGCACACGCACACACACCCACACTAACACACACGCACACGCACACATCTGTGTATGAGCACAATTGACACAAAATGGACACAGGTGCACTCTCTCACAAACATATATACACTCACAAACACACACACTCAGTACACATGGCAGCTGATCACAGTCCTCGTTGGGGGGGGTCTACTCTGATCCAGTTGGTAATAACAGCTGACGATGACAAGCACTTGTTTCCAGGTGGCTTTTATTTTTGCTGGTCCAGTCATTTGAGGTTTGTTTGTGTGTGTGTGTGTGTGTGTTTGTGTGTGTGTGTGTGTGTGTGTGTGTGTGCGCGCATGTATGTTTTTGTAATTGCTACAAAGTGAGAACTAAAAAATGTTTTTTTCCTATAGAATGTGGACATTTTTGGGAAGTGAGGACCTTTTCATGTGTCCTCACAGCTACAAAGGAAAGAATTGTGACTTATTAGTTAGGGGTAAGGTTAGAATTGGGGATAGGATAAGGTTAGAGTACGGGTTAAGGCCAGGCATGCGTTACTTACCGTTAAAATAAGGGAAAGGCTGTGGAGACACACAGAGTCTGTTGAAGTCAATGTGATCTCCTCACAAGGGCAGAAGTTCAAGGGTGTGAGCGTGGGCACGCAAGTATAATACCGGCGCAAATGTGTGGATGTAAATAGGGCACACATTAATGGCTTTGTGAGAAGGGTGTGTGTGCATATATGTGTGTGTGTGTAGGGTGTGTACCAGTGCGCACACCCGTGTGAGAGGGTGCGCAGCACAGCTCGCTTTTCTACAGCTGTGCTGCAGTGCTGGACCCAGAGGCGTTAGCTTAACGCGTTCGCAGCTCCCCCTGAGGGGGTAGGGTTATTGATGGGCCCTGCTTCACCCCAAACTGTGAGTGTCTGTGTATGTGAGTGTGTATATGTGGGCGTGTGAGTGTACAAGCGTGCGTGCGTGTATGAGTGCGTATGTGTGTGAGTGTGTGTGTTTGTGAGTGAGCACAGATTGTGCTGAGGCAGTGAATCCCTCTCTCCTCAGGCATGTGTCGTTCCACTGTAGCAAAAGTGGGCAGCGCAGCAACAGGATGAAAATTCGCCGTCTATGATGGCAAAAAAAAATACCCTCCAGCCTCCACCCCTACCACCGCCCCACTCCTGGGCAGCGTTTGTTGAGTCCGCTACCCTTTAACCTATCCTTACCATCCAAATAAAAGTGTGTTTAATGTGCAGCTGTTCACAGATACAAAAGTAAACACCACAAACCCAAAATGTGTGTCCATCCAATCCAGATCAGCATAGCCACTGTCACAATCATCATAATGAACCAGAATAGGAGGGCACCGCCAGTGGCGTAACAATGGGGTGTGCAGGGAGTGCAATGGCACTGGGGCCCGGTGGTAGTAGGGGCCTTTGATTGGCACCCCCGGGCCCCGAAAAGACGTCAGGAAGCAGGAAGCGGCAAGAGCGTTAGGAGCAGGAGGAAGGGTTGGCCAAGGTGCCAAAATGAAGCACATTTGGTTTCACAGCTAGAAGAGTCTTAAAAGCCGCACTGCCCTTTTCTGCATGAAGTATGAGCGCAGATCAACTGTTTTTACGATGTCCACTCGCTCGCTGATAATTGTTCCCACAATTCCTTGCTGTTCACAAAATTTCAGATCATCCCAATAAAGTTATGTTAATGTGTCATTCGTTTGCTCATTATTGTTTGCCTCATTCTTGCCTTATTAATTAAAATAATTAATTAATCCAAGATAGTAATGTTAAGAAAAAAATAGGAAACTTTATATTATAGAATGAAATCGTGTAGTAACACTTAGTGTGTGTAGTAAGTAGGCCCTATAAAACTTAGAGGAGCATGCAGAAGTGCAACACTGCGACATTAAACGCCTTTATCCGTGTAGAAAAAACACGTGTAGCTGAGAATAGTCGGGGATGTTCGGTGTGGTCAGGTCTGGACTCGGGCCCACGCGGATCACATTACGCCACTGAGCACCGCTTATTGAACGTATTACAGCTTCTGCATTCTAAAACAAAAACGCGTAAAACTGCCACATACTGTATGATACAAGCTGAGAAAGTTCACTTTAACAACACGCGTATTGTTTGATGGCAAAGTGACAAACTCCAGGGTACAGAGCAAATCTTTACCCTGGAATCATCTGTGTCCCAACTTTTATGGAGCTCCGCGCATTTGATTTCAATACATCAAAACCTTAACTATGTCCCCATCTGCATTAGCGCAGTGTTAGTATACTTCCCTTTGGCCACTGGGAAAGAGGTAGGGCAAAAGGATTAGCATATTTTTTTGACGAAACCATCGACCTTTGATAAACTTGCATGCGACTTGCATACTGGAATGTAGTTTATAAATTGTGCTAAAAATAATTTAAACTCTCTGGGCTCTTCGCTCACAAGAGAACAGAATCTGACTGTCCTTGAGGAGGCAGGTACAGAGGAGTTGTCAGGACGGATAAATATCCCCGAGGTTTGCCGAAATGAGTCAGCTCATCCTCAGGTAACCCCCGGTCCCGCTCACATCCTGGGGACCACATTAGGCCCTGGGCAGGGCGGGGCCCCTCATCTCCGCTCAGTGCTATATTTATACCTTCTCTTATTTCGAGGAAGGAAGTGACCGACAATGACAGTAAGCAGAGATAAACACGAACTCCCCACTGGCTGACGAGGCTGCAGCACTCGTTCTACCAAGCGCCCGTCCGCAGGCGAGCATTACCAAAACTGCCCGATATTTTACCATTCATGCGAAGGGGACAGGTCACAGGCGACAAGCAGCTATTGAGATCAAAATGTAGAGAGTTTGAGCCTTTTAAGATACACATTTTAAATGTCAACATGGACGTCCGCATACAGAAAAAAGTGTGTATGCATGTCCAATAATATTTTTTACCATTTTGGGTCAGGAACGGATATGCCTGCACACAAATATGTAGAAATTGTTTGTGTTCTTTTTACTTGTTTGCATCACCTCAATGTTTCAACAAAACCTCTCTTCTGACACTCAAGGGAAAACCACCAGAGTGGGATTGTTATCTAAAGGTTAGTCAGGGGCGGTTGGATCCCCTCCTGTTATATAAGGTCCCTAAAGAACATTCCCAATTCTTAACATCTTTAACCCATGTTGCAACAGCACTAATGCTACGCAAAAACATCAATATGAGGGGGTATATGCACTTTTCAGCATCCTGTACACCAAGCTGTATTTATGCAAACCTAGCTATGCTATTCCAATAACAGCCGCTCTGCAGCGGAGGCGCCAGTTTATCCGAGCTTCACTGTACTTTGTAATTCTCCCCTCGTTTGAATTCACAGGAGACGTGCTTTTTCCATTTCATCTTCCCAAGAGAATTGTCATCTTCAGCGAAAGTCAAATTTTTGATTTTTGATATGAAGTCCTGACTGAGGCAATGGGGAGGGGTTGACCACCTCGACAAAATATAACATGCCCCCACCTGACCTCCCAAAAAAAAAAAAAAAAAAAAGCTCCTTCAAATAACATTTTACCCTTCTATCTGTCAAAAGACATTTCAGTCACCACTGGTTTACTGGTAAAGCAACATTATTGATTATTGACACACTTGCTGAAGTCTCGGTTGTAACCACAGATATGATTAATCAACAGTTCATGCAAAATGTGTGTGTTATTTGATTTTAAGAATAACTACTGATACATTATTGTCTTTTTTGTACTTAATTCGCAAAAAAATGAAAAATTCGCCTCGTAGTACAGTATAGCTGGACGAAAATCAACCAGTTACAGGGTTAAGTCTCATATTAACGCTTGGGACCCCTGTAAAAAAAATCACACCTGTCAGCAGAGCCCTGTTTCCCAGCTGTCCTACGAACAGGCAGCCTGCTGGGACATACATGACGGGGGGGGAGCCAAACCTCAGTTGTTTCTATTCCTTGTTTCAGTGCCTACATTTCTCCCCCGTGCCCAGTCTTCCTGGGTCAGCTGTCGCTTCCCTCAGCCAAAACACTGTGGCAACCAGGCTGCCTGAACCACCATCTTCCAGCAGGGCAAGATTACCTGACGCTGCGCAAGACCGCACTGAGCATGTGCCAAGCAAAAAGCACAAATCCCTCCAGGCAGCCAACACGAGTGTTTCTCAGAAAATAAAATTCACGATCTTTAGAAGGGACATCGCCCAGTGTGTTTTGACACACAATGGAAGGAATATGCCATATTTATAAATAATGCACAGGCTTAGTAAATTGTAGCATATACTACAAAATGCTGACCCTCACATTTGTTTTAATAGACACAAACTTATTTCAGCGAAAACCATCAGAGGGTGTCATCTCGTGCAAGCTAGAAGCAGCTTTGCCTTAATTTAAAAAAAAAAAGCCACTAATGCAGAAAACAGACAGCTAGTCATTCTTAACCTGCACTCATATGTTCCACTTCTAGGCAAATGAGGGGCAGCTCTCAACAACCACTTCCTTATTTTTCTCCGCCTTTCATGGAAATCTTAGCCAACTGTTTGGCCTTGGGTTGCATCATCGATTCAGGGGGCCAGCCTGGGCGAGCGAAGCTGGAAAGCGTGAACTTTACTCAAATCGGTGACTTGCATCTCCCCTTCACTGTCATCTCAGTTTTTCCTCTGCAAGAGTGACCCCTATACCCTCGCCCACTCCTCTCCTCAGCCCCTCAATGTGAACATTTCACCCGCACCTCCAAAAGGGCCGATTCGCAGGCAAAGGAACATTTCTTTCGCTGATGTGGTCCTAAAATAGCGTAAATTCCTCTTCGCAACAGCGTACTGAATGGGACAGGGGGTGAGTCAGTCTGACCTTTTTTTTTGGTGAATAGTACCATTTCGACGGCAGCGCTTAACTGGAAATGGTGACGAAAGGACTGAATCAACAGGCTAGGCCTAACACAACATTGGAAAAAAGATATATAATAATAAATCCATCTTACGGAGAATTTTAATCTTGTCTTTAAGACTTAAAACACTTGATTATATTGCCTTTTATAACAGTAAGGCGAATTCTGCCAATGAGATGAGATCATTTCCACTCACTTCTGGATAAGAAAATTTCACTCGTCAAGCCCATGACAAGTTAAAGTAAGTAAATATTTTCTACTTGAGAGAGAGAAAAAAGGGAAGCCAAAAATTATAGTAAAATGCAAAATCTTGTTATGAAAGACATTTTGCCGTCTAGATGTCAGGGTGCTATGTTATAGGCAAAGCCTAACCTACAAGCGGCCTACCCAAGAAACAAATGAAGGCATATGGACGTATAGTGTATTCAAGGAGACTGTAGAAGCATTAAGCCTTTTTTGGTAGTTTCCCATTTTTCATATCATCTCCCCTATCCACATGAAGATATTTAAACATGACTATATAGTGCTGTGAAAAAGTATTTGCCCCTTCTTCTTTTTTTGCATATTTGTCACACTTTAATGTTTCAGATCATCAAAACAATTTTAATATTAGACAACGACAACCCGAGTAAATACAAAATGTAGTTTTGAAATTATGAGTTCATTTATTAAGGGTAAAAATCTATCCAAACCTACCTGACCCTATGTGAAAAAGTAATTGCCCCCTAAATCCTAATAGCTGGTTGTGCCACCCTCAGCGACAACTGCAATCAAATGTCTGCAATAACTGGCAATGAGTCTTTCACATCACTGTGAAAGAATTTCAGCCCACTCTGCTTTGCAGAATTATTTTAATTAAGCCACATTTGAGGAGTTTTGAGTATGAACGGCCTGTTTAAGGTCATGCCACTGCATCTCAATAGGATTTAAGCCCGGACTTTGACAAGGCAACTCCGAAATCTTCATTTTGTTTTTTTTTAAGCCATTCAGAGGTGGACTTTCTGGTGTGTTTCAGATCATTGTCCTGCTGCATAACCTAAGTGCGCTTGAACTCGAGGTCACATTCTGAGGGTTGGACATTCTCCTTCAGAATTTTCTGGTAGAGAGCAGAATTCATAGCTCCATCAATTATGACAAGTCATCCAGGTCCTGAAGCAGCAAAGCAGCCCTGAACCATCACACTACCACCACGTTTGACTTTTGGTATGATGTTCTTCTTATGAAATGCTGTGTTAGTTTTATGCCTGATGTAACAGGATGCACACCTTCCAAAAAGTTGAACTTATGTCTCGTCAGTCCACAGAATATTTTCCTAAAAGTCTTGGAAATCATTAAGATGTAATTTGGCAAATGTGAGACTAGCCTTTGTGTTCTTTTTGGTCAGCAGTGGTTTTCACCTGGGAACTCTCCCATGGATGCCATTTTTTTTCCAGTCTCTGTCTTATTGTTGAATCATGAACACTGACTTCAACTGAGGCAAGTGAGGCCTGCAGTTCTTCAGATGTTATTTTGGGTTTTTTGTGACCTCCTGGATGAGTAGTTGATGACCTCTTGGAGTAATTTTGGTAGGCTGGCCACTCCTGGGATAGTTCACCACTGTTTCAAGTTTTCTCCATTTCTGGATAATGGCTCCCACCATGATTTGCCAGAGTCCCAAAGCCTTAGAAATGGCTTTGCAACCTTTTCCAGACTGATAGATGTCAATTTGTTTGTTTCTCATCTGTTCTTGAATTTCTTTAGTTCGCGGCATGACATGTAGCTTTTTGAGATCTTTTAGCCCACTTCACTTTCTCAAAACAGGTTCTATTGAAGTGATTTCTTGATTCAACAGGTCTGGCAGTAATCTGGCCTGGGTGTGGCTAGTGGAACTGTACTCAAAAAATGTGGGTAATCACAGTTAATTCATGATTTATCTTGGGGAGGGGGGTTACTTTTTCACATAGGGCCAGGTAGGTTTGGACAGCTTTTTCTCCTTAATAAATGTAATCATCATGTAAAAACTGTATTTTCTATTTACTCGGGTTATCTTTCTCTTATATTAAAATTTCTTTGATGATCTAAAACATTCAAGTATGAAAAATATGCAAAAAAGTGAGAAATCATGAAGGGGACAAATACTTTTTCACGGCACTGCATCTCTGCTGTGAAACTCTGCTTTTGTAACATTACCCAGCAATGGAAATAATGTCAGCAATGCCCACGGAATTCCTCACCGCAAGTTCATTCCCTGTTCACAGAGAAATGGTCATAGATTCCATGGAATCAATGGCTACTCACTACCCAAGCCTTATAGTGCAACGACTCTCTTGGGGTCTTATAGCCGCACGAACTGCGGCGAACTCTTGACTCCGCAGGAGCGGAGCGGATTGACTCAGCTGTGAACTGCAGCTGGAACGCGGATGAGTGATGCAATAGGTCTCAATGGTGCGGGGCTCTCTCTCTCTCTCTCAGGAGGCGACAGCCAAAGAGGCCATTGTTCACGCCCCATCAAAAACTCCTACAGCAGAGTTGAGGGCGGCTCACCGGCCGTTCATCTTCGTACAGAAAAAAAAAAAATTTAAGAAATGAGCGCTGAAATGCACCGGGCCGCTGCGATAAGAGCTGTCCAGCCCTCGGAGCTGTGGGGCGTGTACATCCGAGCCGACCAGGAAACAAGCCAGATTAAAAGAGTTTTGTGAGCGTCTTTTTTCCGCCTCGCAGCGGGACTGATGAGGTTAACCGAGCAAAGAAGGAAGTCTGGCCACCATGGGTGACGTGCGCCTGGTTGCCTCCCAACTTCAAGAGAAAAAGTCGTTTAGCCCCTTAATAAACACTCATTTGTTTCAGCATACGGTAGGCAAGCGGCAGTCTTAAGGCCTTTGCTGAGAAAGAACACGCGCAAGAACAAAGCCACAAAACCAACCAGCTCACAAGGAACTTAAATTACGGAAAGAGAGAAATCTGAAAACAACTG
Source organism: Gymnothorax reevesii (assembly GCA_029721435.1). Classification (NCBI taxonomy): domain Eukaryota; kingdom Metazoa; phylum Chordata; class Actinopteri; order Anguilliformes; family Muraenidae; genus Gymnothorax; species Gymnothorax reevesii. The sequence continues at coordinate 100,762,475 of CM056578.1, forward strand.
CCATTTCCTCTGAGGGGCAAAGCTGTGAGGGTACTAAGCTATGCTGACTTCAGCTGTAATGCCTCATTCATACCATATTATGCTAGTCTAATGCCTCAGCTGAGTGGCCTTCAGATCCGACTGACTAACCTCTCAATATGCCGTCGGGGGGGGGGAGACTCCATTCAAACGTCCAGTTGTTGTTATAGGCTGGAATATTTTATCTATTCCATAAGGCTTAGCAAATCTACAGCTAATCCTAATTTATCAACCAACCTCTTTACAATCCATGTCTTTAGCTGTAAAAATAGCCAGAAGCAGCCTTAAATTGAACCTGAGGAGTTTCCCTCCCCCCCAACAAAAAAATGCAAGACCATCTATTTGTGTACGATATTCACAAGAAAAATCGCTTCTATTACAGGGGCAGAAAATGTTGATCTCTGGCGAATTTCGAAATACCAGAAATGCCTCTGATATTTTTTTGTTCAAGAGGAAGTTTTTCTGAAGTCAAAGATAAACTGGAGCAAAAGCTAGAGACAAGACCACTCAAAAAATGTTAGCACCGGCCAAACAAAAAACAAAAAAAAAACACAATCGAAATCACATATTTGTGAGAAGTGAATAATGCGAGACTGCAAACAAATATGTATTAGTTCTGCTGTTCCAACAGTTGCAAGTAGCAGCAACAGAGCCATCGAAAAGTGTGCTCAGGCGAAAGTTGTCCCACATTGGACTTAAGTCAAAAACACTGATGCTCCAGGGAGGGTCATCATAATCACAAAAGCACATGCTGCTAAAGGCTCAGGCCTATTTCCACTTTCTGAGGCCTAAAGCCACCAGTGCTTGAGACCTCTTCAAAAGCTGAAGAAATCCCTCCAGGCAGCAAGGAACATTCATGGTTACAGGAAAATGAGGATATTTTCCCTTCAGTAAATCAAAGTGGATCAGAAACAGAAGGGGAGGGGGGAGAGGATGGGCGGGAGGGGGGGGGGCTTCATTACTCCATCTGTTGTAACCAAGTCGTCGCAGCCTGTCGGATGTGAAAGGGCATTTGACTTTTGGCATCTCCTACAACCTCCACCCCCCGTCCCAGCTCAGTCCGCAGTTTCAGGCTATACGCTCCTCTGTTTGGACTCAAAGCGCCCGCAGGCTGGCCTCTTTGAATGGCGGTTAGGACCAGAGGACGGTCTCTTTATGGAACCGCGAGAGTCTGAGATCCACTGTACGCAGTGTTATCCATTGTAGCCTACCACACTTTCGGTACAATCGCCATCTCTCAGAATTCATTGTACTCCTCTCAAAAGCCTTTGACAGCCCTGTTCGCCAGTACACACTGCTGTCGCTATAATCCATCAGAAAGCTCTGCATTACTCATGGTGTTATGAGGCTGAAGTCCAGCTTCTGGCTTGGCCCGTATGAAGCATTATCGGTGAGCAAAAACTTATTAAAATGTACGGTGTGAAAGGAGTGACATTTATTATGCATATATCAATCATATCTGAAAGTCATCTGATATAAAATATCAGAAAAATTCAGCACTCAATGTAGGGGTGGGTGATAGACTATAGTCGAAAAATAATCGCCATATTTCATGGTAATTTGTGGTAAAGATATTGAAGAGGATGTGGAAAAAATGCTGAACAAAGTTTTTTTCGGAGGTTGAATCATCTGCATCACTAGCTGCGGCCGCCTGTCCTCTTCACGCGACGTGTAAGTTTCCTCATGCCAGCGTTGAGACTGAGCGATTTGGACAAAATCAAATATCACCACGTTTGTTGACCAAACTTCTCAATACTGATATTGTAGGGATAAATATTGGTGGTTTTACAAAATACACACACAATGAAATTAATGATAAACGGACATAAGTAATGTTGATGACCACTCAGGTACAGACAAGAGCTGGAAAACTTCAATTAGTACAGAAAATGGCATTGCTTTACTGTCATGTAACCTTTAATTCCACAAAAGGCTAGATTTAGGTCTTATCATGAGATTACAATATCAAAAATTTCATACAATATTTTGCATAATGTTATCAATATAATATTGCTATATTTCCTGGCCCTTAAATTTACCTGCTGAGAAGGCCCAGTTTTTTTGCCAAATGAGCAATTCCACCTGAGAGTTGCTAAAACAGCAATTTTTAAAAAGTGTTTTTTGTTAGAAATATATAGGTTTTCATATACTGTAGATGACTCATTACCAAATCAGACACTGAAAACCGTTTTGAAAGATCTTTGACGGTATTCTCAAAATTTAGATGTGAATTTTGTAATATTTTTTAGCTCCAGGACAAGAATCTAAGGTTATTTTTCCAAAGCTGACAACTCCTAAAATATATTTAGACATTTCCTGGTATTAATTGTATTTCCATACATTGGTAGCCAAAGTATTTGAGACCGTAAATCATTGCAGGAAATTGAAACACACAATTCCAGTGGCTCATTGTGAAATTTGTCAATGTTTTCAATGTAATTGTGTTACTGAAATTGCAGTATAGTTCTCTTCATCATCTTATTTCTGCATTTATTTTATCGTTATTAAGAATTCCCTTCATTCTTATGTCTACACTGAATTTCAGACATTAACCTCTCTAATACTTAGCTCTAATCCTGGAAAATTTGTGGCGACGGAATTACATAGTAACAGAATTACACCAGTTACGGAATTACAGAACTATTCTGAAAGCCAATGAAAAACAGAAGATAGCACAAGGTGGCATGAGGAGGTTATGGAGTATAGTGGTTTGTTGTTTTGGACATCTATAGTTGAGTGTTTCTTCCTGTGAGTTAAGTTTCCATAACCAGCGCATGAATTACTGTGGCCTCATGCACGACTATCCAAATGGCCAGTTAGGCTTGCCCTTTTTTTAAGTGGCTGTGGTGCCCAAAAATGACCCAGAGTGGCGATTCTCGACTCAGCGACTGAGCTGTGCGGCTCCCGTTGTCACGCTGCACTGGACTTCTGAACACTTTCTGCGACCAACGACATGCCCACTCACTCATGAAAACGGCAACGTTGAATGAGGTTTGTATCCTACAACCATACATCTTTCCGGCTTAAGATAAATCAGCTCACATGATGTTTTAAGCGCAAGCAATTTAATACTGTTGGTGTCAAGTATAGATGTGTTTTTGGGCTGGGTGAAAACAGTGCTTGTATAGCTTTCCTCGACAGAATCTAAACTTTGAGAGCGAGCTGGAGAGAGCATTCGCCTACAACGTTAGCCTGTGCAGAGCGTCCAGTGTCGTGCCAGACTGCTCAGCCGTAGCAGTCCCTCGTCAGTAACGAAGGCAATCGGGAACCTCATATTTCAATACTTGATGACCAAAACCTTTCACAATTCACTTTTCCCGGGTAGCAACAGTTGCTCAGACTAATTTGTTGAACGATGGCATTCTAATTTATTTTCCACAGAATTGTTATACATTGCACCATATAATTCAAGCGTTTTCTTCTGCACATAAATGACGACGTAAAATATCTATGTCTTCACAATTTCTGCGCTCATGTAGGTCGTGAAACTCCACAGATTTGCGTAAGTTAGTTTGCAAGGCTCATTAAGCAATAAGCCCCAAGAATCCATTCTAGGTTCTGAAAGTAGTCATGGTGTAATGGTTCTGTTTTGCTGCCATGTCTTTTCTTTATTCTTTTTGCTTTTTATACATCCTGGTTTTCTATTCATGCCATTTCATTATTCACTGCACTTGTCACCCCTGTCTTTTGATCAGTTTGGTTCAGTCCGTTCTCCCAGTCTGTGTGCTTACCTGCTTTGGGTGATTTCAGTGGTTTCTGGTGTTTCTTATTATTACTTCAATTCTCAACTTCCTTCGCCTTGCATTTATAGATAACTAATAATACTAACATCTATATTTTGTATCATAGTTTACTAACCTAACTAATCCATGTAAATATTACAAACTACTAATGACCACTTGGGTTCATTTGTAAAAAGTTGCACCGCTACTTATTACCACTAATGCAATCTCAGCCATCACCCTGTTCCAGTCTCCGCCTCTTGCTTTGCTTTCTCTGCCTCTCCCTGCGTTTCTGTGAGATCTCTCACACGTGCTTAATTGCTATCCTGCACTCCTGGTCTGTGCACTTAGAACTCCTTGACTGGAGCTGTTTATCTGTCATAGGATGTCTGCGTGGATCCTGTCCATGTCTTGGTTTTTGCCAATTGTTGTGGTTTAGGACCTCCCCATGTTTGCTTACCTTTGTAATTAGTTCTTATCCAATTCACTGGTTCCTGCATAGCATGCGACTTCCCTCTTGTCTATTAAAAGTCTTCACTGCAGTTTGTTCCCCGTCAGAAAGTTGATCAATATTCACTTTTGCAGAGCTCCTCATATGCCTTTTGTTTATTGCTTCTTCCACGACTATTTTTGTCCGACCTTGAGATTGCCTTGCTATTCTTGTTTTGTCTGTTTGGATTTCGAACCATTTATGTACGACCGCAATTCCTGTTTTTGATGCCCTGTGTATGACCCACCCTTCTGGATTCTGACTACAATTTTTGGCTTACTGTTAATGTACCGTTGCACATCTGCATCTCTGGTTCTGACCCCTGCCTGTTATTTCGACTTTGCTTTTTGGATACTGTCCCTGTGCAATTCCTGTCTTCCGGTCCCGACCCACTTTTTAATAAAGGCTTTCGATTTTTTGAAATTTCTGTTCTCGCAAGTGGTTCCTGAACACATTGTCACGTATGGTTAAAGGCTTTATGCACAGTTGAATGACAACTGTAAGGATGGAGAAAATAAATGCCGCAAAGTCAACAAAACTTTTGGACTTTTGCATTTATATTATTATCCTTAAAATGCCAATTATATAAATGTTGGTAATAGGCAAATTTTTCATTATTTCTATTTATTGGTCACGTTTCGGTCTTGATTGTTCTGTAAATTGCTGCAAGCTGAATAAATTTGGTGTTGCGCTCCTAATTACTGATTTATACTGTCTTATCTACACACAATGTTATTATCGCTTATTTTTCTTGCAAAATAGATTGTTTTGGCCTTGGTGCCCTACATTTTGGCCACGATGCCCCAATTTAAAAAAGGCCAAGTGGCCTTGCCCTAAAAATAACTTAATTTGAGGCCTGCATAACTATTCATTCATGTATTGCCTTCCCTTTTCCCCAGACTTGTTCATCAAAATTTTGGTTCAACAGGAGGTCAGCAACACATCAATTATGATACCAATTTTCAATTGCTTTGTTGTTTTGAGTATTAGTAGATATCAGAAAATGTAATTCCGTTACCGCTGTCTCTTTCTCGTAAATGGCATCCTACAAAATATTGTGGACATACCAGTCAATAAAAACTTTCCATGGCTTAGTCAACATCCTAGGCCACTAACTTAAGCTTAAACCTCCTGCCTATCATTGCCAGAATTCAGAGAAATGCCTGTCAAAGTAAAGGCAAAAATAACGTCTTTTTTTCCGTAATTCCTTTACCGACACGTTTACCTTCATATAGCCTTCTACACAATAGATTACCCGTGTTATACAACTCAGTAGGCGTGCCAGTGGAATTGATAAAAGCACAGGCAAGTAGCTGCTGCATTAGAATAATAGATGGCAGGTAAAAATGACATGAACATTACCCTTGATCGTAATTCCGTGACCGAGGAATAGCCCAAATGTCAACATGCATGCCAAGTGGTATTTTTTTTCATTCATGTATTTTTTTTTTTTTTTTAGCTTGACGGTACCATCACTCATGTGACACCAGAACATATGCGTTTGTGATTTGTAAGAGTCCATTTCAGAACTTAAGGACCAAGTTGGGAACAAAGTTGGTACACCTGATTATCTTGCATTCTTACGGTTGATGTAAAGGGTTAAAAAAGTGTCCAAAAGACAGGGAATCTGAAGTGAGAGACCTTATACTGGATAAAGTAACAGAAAAATAATTGTATCAGTTCTTCTTTGACCATTTACCTTAGTCTATCCCAGCACGTTAACCTTATCTCCATCAGGTATCAAGGAAGCCCTATTCAATCCTTTTAAGGTTTCTAATAAAACAGGAATGAAATTCAGTGAGTACCATAATTCAATGGACAGTGACACTTCCATGTCATTATCGCCCACCACAAAGTGGGACTGGGGTCCATCCGTTCGTGTGTCCATGTGTTTGTCCGTCCGTTCGGACCACAATTTCTCTGAAACTATTATACCTGGATGTGTGATATTTTGTGTGCTCAATAAGCTACTAAAGATCTACGATCAGTTCGAAAATGGATGTCTAAGCATATTTTTTTAATGGAGTTATGGCCCTTGATTGTGGCGGGTATAGTGATGACACTGTTGTTTTGTTTTGGTTGTCTTGGCTAAGTCAATTACCAGATTTGAATCCAATTGAGCATGCATTACATGCTTAAGAGGAGACTGAAGGCATAAAATCCCCAAAACGAGCAGGTACTGAAGATGGCTGCAGTACAGGTCTGACAGAGCATCACCAGGGAAGGTACCCAGCGTCTGGTGATGTCTATGAGTCACAGGCTTCAGGCACTCATTGTATGTAAAAGATATGTGACTAAATATGAAAAATGACGGCCTTATTCTGGGGCTGCAAGTAAAAAATTTTTTCATTTTTCGTTAGTTGTCTGTTGATAATTTTCAGGATTAATTGTTTTGTCAAAAAATTGTACAAAATGCATGGCATAATTTCTCAGAGCCCAAAAAGACATTTTCACATTGCTTCTTTTATCCAACCAACACACCATAACCAAAAGACTCTTCATTTATTGTCACAAATGACAAAAAAAAGCAAAAAAACACATGTTGAAGAAGCTGTAACCAACAAATGTTTGACATCTTTGTTTGAAAACTGATGGAAACCATTAACTAATTATCAAAATATTTGGCAATGAATCTTTGTTCAAACAAAAAAAACAAGATGTGTTTGTGAAACACTGATGCCCCCGTACATAACATGCACATGCTAACCATTAAAGGCCTACCATGAGTCAATCAAAGGTTAAAGGTGAAGGTCACAAGGTCAACATTCATTACCTCATCAGAAAGGCCTTATCCTAAGGAGTACATATGCCTGGTATCAAATGCCTATTACTAGCTAATGAAAAGTTATGGCCCATGTTAAAGTTTTTGTCACCAAACGTCAAGCTCCAAGGTCAAGGTCAGATGGTCAAAAGTCATGTCCCCATCTGAAATGCCTTCTCACAAGCAATGCATATGCCAAGTATCAAAGTCCTATCATGAGCCGATCAAAAGTTATAGCCATGGCAAAGTGCGGACAGACAGACAGACAGACGGACGGACAGGTGAAAAACTATATGGCCCAAAAAATCAACTAATAATTGCAGCTCTACTTAATTCAACATTACTTAAAATTTCATTTTTTGATGCACTGTCATTTGAAATGGTTAATCCAATGTGGATGAGAACACCTCAAATTAAAGCGGACACTTCAACCTCTTTGGTCATTTTGTCCTTTCAAACTCAAAGTGCTAGAGTATGAAACCAAAGTAAAGAAAGGTGTCACTGTCCAATGAATTATGGTGCCCACTGAATGAAAGATGCATTCACCAATATTACATCTACAAAAACAGGCTAGAGACGAATAACTAGGAACGGAGCATTAGACTTCAAGCACAGGCACACAGCAGTCAAAAAAGTATTTGCCAGCATGGAAATTTCGAAGTGCATATTATGGAAGTCTGACACGACCCAAGGAGTGGAACGGAAGGAGGCCACTTATCGTCCACGAAACCTTGGCCCCTCAGCATTCTAAGCAAGCAAACACTGAACTCCTCGTGGTAATGGGAGCAAAGCCGCACCAAGAAGTGCTATGGAGCGAATTTTAGATTAATACATGTGCCTGCACTGTGACTGACAACTGAATAATGGAAATCTATCCAGGATTCAGAAAGGAACGAACACACAAACACACACGCACAATGTATTAACGAGTCCCTCGTGCCAATTTCCTGTTTAGTATCGGGAGCCAGACACCAAATGAAAATGTGAAAGCATGTATGCTAAAGGGGATGCAAATACTATTCAATAGTCTCACATTTCAACCTCCAGAATGTCCATCTTGCATCCATCCGAGGCCTGATTTTCCTGCCTGCTGCCTCCGGTCATTGCCTAACACCTTACATAAAAAGAAACGAAGCAGCTTGGTGGGTTAATTTTTGGTGAACTACCAGTGTCTTTTTGAGATCTAGTCTAAAACTGAATAGGCCTAAAAATAGGCATTCTGATCTTGTCTCTCTCACAGCACAGCACAGCACAGCACAGCGCAGCCCCCCCCCCCTCCCCCCCCAACACCTCACACACACACACACACACACACACACACACACACACTATGACAGATTCCAATTTCATATTCAATTCTGCATCAGCTTCTGCAACACATGCAGCAGTTACTGGCTTCTCAATACAAAAAGCCTTGCAGGGTTAGAATAGATAACTTACACAACTTGCCGTTTCGGCTGTATCCAAGATGTATTAAGCCCAAGCTCAGTTTAACAGAGCACACAAATGATTTTTAAAACTATACTGGAACTGAATGATGTCGAATTTGGGTAAAATGTGCTAATGATAATTAGCCTGTCTATTTTGGTCTAGTGGCATGTGATACAGACAGGTTCATCTTCTGAGCTTCAAGTACGTGCCGTCACGTGTGTTTCTGATTCAGTTTAATTTGTGCAGAGCTTTTTCCACAGTCATCAAGTTCTATTAATGTCCCAAAATTAGGAGATAAAAACTAGCCTGACTCTGCCAGCCTTCGTACTTCTGCTTAATTTAATTTTGCTTAATTACTCGGTCTGGTCACTCAGAGCGCTGCCTCGTTTACCACGCCGAAAACACGCTGGACCAACCAACGCACAGAAGGCGTGGCCGAGAGCCATGATGTAGCAGCTGTGCCAAGTTTGAAATTGTAGTCTCTAAAGGCGGCAAAACACCGCAACTTTACATTAACAGGCTCCTGAGAGAAACTGAATTGGATAAAAGAATCTAATTTTTTGTTTTTTTACTGTCTAATCTCTTGTTCCACACTCCTGTACAGTTGGTGGCGGTAATGCACCGGTAAGTATGGATAGCACCGTAATAAACGCCAAAGAAGAAGAAGAAATTGCAGTCTCCGAAATCAACAATGGCCACGGACGTAGATACACGGGAGGCCATTCGCTCTGTCGTGGAGAAAATCCCTGGTATCGACAACTTATGGCCAGAGGTGGACAATCCAGCTCCAGAAAGTAAAAGTCCATCCCAGTATTTTGCTGCAACTGCCTGGATCGAAGAATTGCAGCAACTCTTCAGCCCAGAGGTTGAACTAATTAGGAAAATCAGCTACCTGAGCTCATGGCTGGAGGTAAAACATGGCCGGACTTTTACTTTCTGACCCCTGGAATGTCCACCTCTGCTTATGGCCACATCAAGATGAATGTTTGGTTAGTTTTTTGAATGGAAATGATGTTGTAGCGCTACTCCCTACAGGATTCGAGAAAAGTTTTCACATCTACTTTATATCTATCATGAAACATTTGAAATAGGTACCCTGTTCATCTGTGAGAGAGCCGAACCACCTCAGCTAGCTTGTAGCTTCTAGTGTTATATTGCCCGCGAATTTCACACTATTAAAATTAGCAGAAACTTTTTAAAAGCCGTGTTTTTCTTTGTATCACAAGACCTATTCGCTGTCTCAGGGTAATGTTGTCATTATCCATGAATGAAATGGCTGTGTGAGACAGCCAAACGCTTAGAGCCAAACTGTGTTGCTATGAAGTTAGATAGCGCGCTCGGTACGATGTTAGCGCAAGCATGGTTCACGGTTAAGTTTTCGTGTCAACGCAGATTTCATCCAGATGTAAATAATGCGTTATTCTCGCCGATTCTGCCGTTGGTTTCGGGTCTCTTACTTTTTTTTTTTAATAGCAGCAGTATTGGCAGGAAAAACGATAGCTCAATAGTTTGTTTCTTGTAAAGAGAATGGAAAGAGCACCTTTGGTTCTTTTAAGTGAATGAGTGAAGGCTAAAATTTGGTTGATGGGCATATGTATGGGTATAGTATTCACTTTAATGCACTGATCAGTTCGTTTTCCCTGTATTCCTGGTATGAAGGACTGTGTTTACAGCAGATGTACTAGGCGGCTGAGCCAGCGCATAACATATGTCATTGGTTAACGAGTACACCAATGATTTTAAACTTCAGACAAGCACCCACCCACCAGGATGGAAACTCTTGTCAAAGACGACCAAGGGCCAAGGGGGTATGAAGTAATAATTCGCAAAATATAATAACATCAAAAGTAATCAGACTACACGACAGACACAATCGCTTGCTCGCTGGGAATTATGCGTAGGATACATCAACCGGACGAGTTACCGCTTCTCAGGACGTTGGTTTACGTCAGCGAGCTGAATTCGAGCCTGCGCAGTAGGCGTGGTGCCAACTGAAAACTCGTTCAATTGAGCTTCACACTCTCCCGTTGAAAATAGCGCCATCCCACCATCCATTTCTTTTACTATCTATGGCATGCAAAGGACTGGCCAGACTCTGTACAAAGCAACGCGAAGTAGCGCAGTCTGGTTTTACCAGTCTACTTTGGTATGGCCTGGAAGTGAAACTTGCACTCCTTGGATGTTCACATATTGTGGGAAGCATACTAGGGACTAGGTCTACTTGAAGGCAGGATGAAACTTTGCTGATGCTATGTAGAAGTTAGTAGGATGTGAAATAGTGAACATTACTGATCTTACACAAAAACGACCATGAAAAAAATTAATCAACTTTATTTTAAACTTGTCCTCAAACCATACAGGGTTGACTTCTTTTTTCATTCAAACATATAAGGTAACATGCTACTGAAATTCTAGAAATTATTGCCATGTACCAAATCAAGAGCGTTATCAGAATACAAGTAGTTACATAATTATGGGTGACTGAAGTTACGTGACTGAAGTTACAGTTTGTCACTCAGAGTTCAAAGTTGCAGAGAATAGATTTCTGTTGACAAAACAAGATAATTCAACAAGAAATCATTATATTCTACAAAACCAGTGAAGTTGGCACGTTGTGTAAATTGTAAATAAAAACAGAATACAATGATTTGCAAATCCTTTTCAACCTATATTCAATTGAATACACTGCAAAGACAAGTTACTTAATGTTCGAACAGGTAAACTTTTTAACTTTTTGCAAATATTATCTCATTTGGAATTTGATGCCTGCAACATGTTTCAAAAAAGCTGGCACAAGTGGCAAAAAAGACTGAGAGAGTTGAGGAATGCTCATCAAACACTTATTTGGAACATCCCACAGGTGAACGGGCTAATTGGGAACAGGTGGGTGCCATGATTGTGTATAAAAGCAGCTTCCCTGAAATGCTCAGTCATTCACAAACAAGGATGGGGCGAGGGTCACCACTTAGTGAACAAATGCGTGAGCTGATAGTCGAACAGTTTAAAAACAACATTCCTCAACGAGCTATTGCAAGAAATTTAGGGATTTCATCATCTATGGTCCGTAATATCGTCAAAAGGTTCAGAGAATCTGGAGAAATCACTGCATGTAAGCGACAAGGCCAAAAACCAACATTGAATGCCCGTGACCTTCGATCCCTCAGGCGGTACTGCATCAAAAACCGACATCAGTGTGTAAAGGACATCACCACATGGGCTCAGGAACACTTCAGAAAACCACTGTCAGTAACTAAAGTTCGTCGCTACATCTGCAAGTGCAAGTTAAAACTCTACAATGCAAAGCCAAAGCCATTTATCAACAGCACCCAGAAACGCCGCCGGCTTCGCTGGGCCCAAGCTCATCTAAGATGGACTGATGCAAAGTGGAAAAGTGTTCTGTGGTTTGACGGGTCCACATTTCAAATTGTTTTTGGAAACTGGGGACTTCGTGTCCTCCGGACCAAAGGGGAAAAGAACCATCCGGACTGTTATAGGCGCAAAGTTCAAAAGCCAGCATCTGTGATGGTATGGGAGTGTATTAGTGCCCAAGGCATGGGCAACTTGCACATATGTGAAGGCACCATTAATGCTGAAAGGTACAAACAGGTTTTGGAGCAACATATGTTGCCATCCAAGCAACGTCTTTTTCATGGATGCCCCTGCTTATTTCAGCAAGACAATGCCAAGCCACATTCTGCACGTGTTACAACAGCATGGCTCCGTAGTAAAAGAGTGCAGGTACTAGACTGGCCTGCCTGTAGTCCAGACCTGTCTCCCATTGAAAATGTGTGGCGCATTATGAAGCATAAAATACGACAACGGAGACCCCGGACTGTTGAACAACTTAAGCTGTACATCAAGCAAGAATGGGAAAGAGTTCCACCTGAAAAGCTTCAAAAATTGGTCTCCTCAGTTCCCAAACGTTTACTGAGTGTCGTTAAAAGGAAAGGCGATGTTACACAGTGGTAAAAAGGCCCCTGTGCCAACTTTTTTGCAATGTGTTGCAGCCTTTGAATTCTAAGTTAATGATTATTTGCAAAAAAATATAAAGTTTCTCAGTTTGAATATTAAACATCTTGTCTTTGCAGTGTTTTCAATTGAATATAAGTTGAAAAGGATTTGCAAATCATTGTATTCTGTTTTTATCTACGATTTACATAACTTCACTGGTTTTGGGTTTTGTATATATCAATTTACTTTAACAGCTAACTAAATGTATTTTAATACTTTCTATACCATATCAGGCGCAGCTCTGACAATACCTTCTGGCTTCAAGTGAGATGTGAATACTCTGTCACTATATTGACGCAGATTTAATGAGTGGCATTCACTAGCCTGAAAGAGCTGATATAAAGCTATAAACAGCAATAAAAATTTTTTAAAAAATCAAAGCTTCTCAACAGATATTGTAACCAACGACAACTGGCTGGTAGAGTCAAAAAAAAAACCAAAATCATAGTGAGGAAAAATAAGTTTAAAAAGACAAGAGTTAAGTTCGAGTTGGAAAAACTCGATATTCTGCTGCACTCTTCATGACCATTTTGCACGAGGTCAGCCCAATACAGTATTGAACATTTTAGAGGGCCTGGCATTTTTAACTAAAATCATCTTTTCTTGGCAGCACAGAGGTTGTCGTGGTATGGTTGATAAACTTTACCAAGTGGCATGATCAACAGTATACATGTACTTTGTGTACATAATGAGATCATCTTCTTTGAGTGTATTAACCTACATTAACTGGTGATAACCTGACAAACTATTGCCAGATACTGAAAAATTCTTTTACAGATATCTGTGATAAATTGGAGTACTTTACAGAACTGCTTATCAAGGATAGAGGTAGAATTCAGAGATTTTTTCTGCAGTCTCTTATTGTTTCTTTGAATGAAGCTAGGAAGGGGAAATGCATAATGGGGCAATCATGAAAATTCATGTTGATGCTGCAAGCATCTAATGATAATAAACAACACTAATCCTTTGTTTTAAGGAAAGCTTGTCAACGGCAAGTATTTTGCTTCACAACCTTGTTGTAGCTTGCTGTCTTGAACTGTGACTGATGTTACAGACCCAGGTTTACTTGTGACTGACGTTACATGTGACTGACAACACCAACTTTATTGCATTCTCAGGCAAGATTGGCACATGAAAAGCAACAAATGAACTGTGTTTCAGGTAAATGCTAACTAACTCTAACAAATGAGTGAATAATAGTTTGGAATATTCAAAGATTTTTTACAGCACTATGTACATTTGATTTTTGTGACTGACGTTACAGGCATCAAACTTCTTCATTCGAAAGGAATTTTGAACCCAATTGCTTTGAACAAGCCATTATCTGCTGCTGTCACCTTCTAAATGTGGACTCTGGTATTATGAAACTTAAGCATTGGATAAAAAAAAAAAAAAGTTTACCCACTAGATATTAAGTGAGGCTAATTCATGCATATTTTGATGGTGGAAAAACATAAAAAAGGATGTCCTCTTCGATGCACCATAACTACCTTCACCACATCATGCCAACCAACAAAACTTTTGTTCTACGAAGCTGAGCATCTGTTAATTTCATTTCAAGCACTGTTTTTCCCAATTTCTGGAAAATAATTCAGGCTACTGAGCTTCTGCGAAATGGAATGGCCCATCAACAGGTTCGCGCCCGTACTGCATCGGGAACAGAAGTGATAGACATCGGCTTTAAACCCAGCTATGCCAATACAAAAGTTTCACAAAAACAACAAATTGGGGCTCCTGCGTTTATCATCCTTCCTGAGTAAAAGTTGTGTTACCAGATAATGTACTTCGAAACAAAGGGTAAAAGTACTTATTTAGAATAAAATCAATCTGTGACTAATTTATGAACAGAATTTAACAAAATGTATTATTTATCAGTCATACAGCCAGACAAACGATGAAACTACTTAAGCACTACTCCAATTTCTTTCCACACTGCGGGTCACAGATTCTGAGGGGTCACCAAATTCGGAATTACACCGGTATACCATTTTATGCAGACCCTGTTTAAACCCAGAGTCTGATCATAACCCGTACTTGTAATGGACATAGTTGAAAAAATACAAGTAAAAGTACAGGATGAACTGTAGTAATATGCATTAAAGGGAGTTAGTCACAGATCTACAAAACTGATTAACAAGCATGGCAAACTGAAGTCATAATTATTCCACGTGTAGCCAGTGGGCAATCTTCTGCTGTTGGCCTTTAGAATTTAGCACGCATTACACACACCATCCTTAGTTTAAGGAGAGCAACAGACCCTCGTCAAACTTCAATTTAATATGCCAACTGTTGCTCAACTGTTGGCTTATGTACATGGCAGGACTTGACCTTACTGCGACTACAGATGCGCATGGTATAGAGCGTGATTGCAGACTGAAGCTCTCCGCTGTCAGCTAATGATCTCTGGCGATGATGTTGACAGGATGCAATAACGATCGCAAGCCAGAGATCAAGGCGCGTTTTTCCATACAACCCGAACGCAGACCACACGACAACAGGGAAAACCAGCAAAAAAAAACCATAAGTTCTGCCGTTGTTCATTTTCTCAAAATCACATTATTATTGTTGTTGTTGTTGTTATTATGATACACTACACTCGTGAACTTGCGGACCGTCGTGAAGCGGAAACGGTAACCACTGAGAATAACGGTACTGTTGTGCTGCGAGCCGTCATCATAGGACCATCATAGCTGCTTTCACAACTGCGGACTCTTACAGCTGCGCAGTTAAGACAGCGAGCTCAACCATCTGGGACAGGGAGGGTATATTACAAGCCAAACAGATACTTACGCCCTTGTTTTTGGAAAACCCATGGATAGAAGCACGTCCAAATTAGATCCATGTTTGACGGTACCGGGCCGAGTCTGTCGCTGCCTCCGTGGGGTGACTTTGGCATAAAGATCCTCTTTCGCAGCCATAATTTCAGGATTCCATTGATTTAGTCCAGGAATCCGATAGCTACCACGGAGAGCAGCAAAAGAAAGTCACGGGCATTGGAAACTCTGAATTATTTGCTTAGCTGGTGCAGTGCAATTGCACTCGTCCCCCCTCCCCGCCCCCCGAAAGAAGGGAGAATAAAGTGCGTCTCTGATCAGTTTTCCGTGTTCCTGTGCTCCCGCACTGTATGGGCTACGCTTCCTGGTGTACAGAATTTAAAGTCAACATTGCAGGGGGGGTCAACTCGACGGAGGTCACTTTGTCGTTCTTCGGGTATCACTTTAACTCAAAAATGCTGACCAGATTGGAAATTATCCTCCCAGCGCCCCTCTAACCGAATTGGACAACCGTAGCATCACATTTAGCAATGATGAACTGAATAATCATGAGTTGATGTGCTTCCTCTTCGCAATGACTAATTCATGAATGGCTCATGATTGAGCGAAGATTTGGCCTGTCAGCAGGCTTGCTGTTCAGCAACGCCTCCTTTGTCTTAAAGCTACAGGCAACTGTATGTTGCTGAGATATTTGGTCTTGAATGTCTTCATTCCGATGGATTTTATACGGCCTTGACCGCTTGTAATCTATGTCAAGACGCAAATAAGAATAGGTATGCTTTTCGCTTGGAAATATCAGGCACTTTACAAAGACAATAAGCATCAATCACCGCTCTTGATGACTGATTTACTGACAGCAAACGGAGACATATGCTTTTTTTCTGCACACCATCTGAGCTTAGTGTCATAAAACATTTTATCCAGGCCTTTTTGTGTTTCAGACTGGATTTTAAGTGTTAAATTTCATGTCTATTTAATTTCTGACTACCAACTGGACTGCATAATTATCCAGAAACAATGTGAAGTGCTTTGCCGATTTGCTCCATTCAGCATCATATCAGTGGCTTTATTGAAAGAAATAACGATTATTATGGGCATAAATGACAGACAATTCAGCTGTGTAAGGCTGTAATATTCGGAACAGAGAGTACTTTAGCGTCCTGGTATTAACTAGGCTATAAGACCAAGAACTGGTCCTTGTTGTGGCTAAGAATTGGTTTTCCACCCTCTCTTTTCCTGGGTGTCAGGTATGATGACAGTCTGGCCAAACAGTGGCATTAACTGTCGACTTTACTGCCCGTGATGAGAGAAAACCAGGGCTGGATTTGGATATGAGGACCAGATTGCGGCAGCCCTGCATGTGAGATCTATGGGTAAAATACTATGCAAATAATTACACTTGCCATCATTGCATGTCAACAAATTATATGCTGTATTGTAATTGCAAGAGAGTTGACATAACTGATCTATGGGCAATTCAAGAGATTAAGTTCAAAAGAGTCACATTTCTGCTCCACTCAATGATGGTAATAAACTCCAAAAAGGACACCCTCTGCCAAGAAAGCAGTTAATAACATTTGGCAAAGCTGGCAAATCAAGTCTTTAGGTGACAAATCAGTGAAATGCCTTACTGATAGAGGATAGTAAATATGGCTTTAGGTCCCGTTTTACATTTCACGGCAGGTCTGTGAGGTGGCAAGAGATTTTCCAGGTTAGCTTCTGTACATCAGTTTCTGCCACTAATTGAAGCCACATATAGTAGTTTTCCAGATGGTTGGCATCCATTAGAGGCTAATGTTAGTTTGTGTTAGCTTAGCCTTAATTCTGCCACAAAATTACACAAAATTTTAAAATAAAAAAATCGAGAAAAAAGAAAAAAAATCAAGCGAACAAAAATATGGCTCATTGTGTCCGTTCAGATGAAAACCCAAAGCACTGAGGAATATCAACACTCAAATTGCTCTAAAGACAAAATATTGATACTTCCATCTTAAGGGAAGTTGGCTTCAAACATTTTATTTTATTTCATTTATTTATTTATTTTATTTATTATTAATAATCCTTTCTTCATTACAGGAGCCATTTAAAACTTTTCTGCTCCATGTTGTATGAATATGAATAATGTGCAGTTATACCTATGTTATCGGGAAGATGTAGAGCAATGTAACCAGTAACCACACAGAAATGTTCACATGTACGCGTTTATCATAACATTTTACGGGGGAAAAAATCCAACACCGACGGTCAGTCTACTACAAAGTTACAGTGCCATCTGTCAGCCAGTAACTGAATTGCACCTCTAGTCATTAATTTCAGGACAATTCTTTTTCAATCTAGGGCGAGTTCATAGTAAGAAGGCATTAAATTAAATTCAATTTCCTTTGTTGAGCAGGAATTCTTTGGAGAACTGTAATCTCTTTCAAGGATCTTATACTGCTGCACATTTTTTGTATCACCCACTGTTGCGTAAAATTTGGCAGCCATTTTGCATAATCCGTATATTGACCCAGGCAGGGGAAAATTCATTTGCAATTTAAATTGCAGGGTGAATAGATAGCCATGTAAACAACCTGACCATAACATTTTGAAGCATCCTAACTCTTTGTTAGAACCACCACAAAATCACTCAAAGATTTTCAATGAATTATATTGTGTTTCAAATCAATTGTTTTATCGCTTAAAACAGACTAGGTATCATTTTACATGTGAATGGGGCATCTTTTTGGCTGGACAATTGTTTCCAACCATCGACTCTCAGAATTATTCAAGTCCACTCCTTAACTTCAACCATGTGGAAATAAGTCGTAATGAGCCGATATGGTCTTCTTATTGAGGCTTAATCCCAATTCACCAAATACACCCTTGGCTTATCCACTCAACCTCCGTTTGTACATTCATGCATGGGGACTGCTATTTAAAAGTCTCTCTGAAACCAGTTAGCACCAACTTGGAGTGTGCTATAAACCCTCAAACAGTAAATCCGCATTGCTGCTGACTTTCCCTTCTCAGGCTCCCTTAATGGACAGATTGATTCAAGAGACGTCATGCACAGCGCGTCTAAAAGGGATCCATGGTCCTGACTCCTTCCTTCTCCCGGTGGATGGGGGCAAGAGCATCCCAAAGTTCACACTCATTTGCACTTTCTCCCGCTCACTGAGGAGCGCCCTACATCTAAGGCTGCAAGGGAGACTTAACACCGAGTGACACTCAGTGCGTTTACATGCACGGTTCAGTCGAGCGACGATTAAAGCTTGATTAGGCCATTTAATCAGACTTCTGTACTTGCCCCAGTATACACGCAGTTTAGGGAAATCGGTTTTTTGACCGAAGCATGTCCCTCCCTGCTACAATAGATGGCGATATGCCCTGTTTCAGCTTGTTGGTATAGGATCCTTTTCTGGTTGACCCATTACATCACAGACTAAACACTTGACAAACAAGTCAGCTGGTAGCATGTCAAGTGGCGAAAAGATGGGCAACTTTAAGGCTCTGGGGTGCATTTCACTAGTGCGTAGTAGCTGAGTTACCAAATTACAAGTTCATCCTTTCAGTGTCAGTGGCTCCATCTATGTAGGTTGGCATCAGAGCTTTTGGGACATGTACCCCACCTTGGTGTTCACAAGTCCTCAGGACTGCCAGATCAAAGCCCCGTAGGATGAACTGTGGAGCATGTGCTGAGCGCTTAGTGTAGTTTGGTTCAATTCAAGCGTGTAAATGGAGAAGCAATCTGACCTCTAACTGCTTTATCTGGGATGTGTTTGTCTGACTATGAAAATCTGATTTAGTGCAATGCCAGTCGGACTAACATGTAAACATGCATTTTAAAAGTCCGCTTTTAGTCGGTCTAATGCAATAAATCGATTTTGTCAAGTATAGACACTCACTCCCAAGAGTTGTGCTGGTGGCACGTGGGAAGTTTGGGAAGGGCCAGTGAGTCTGAGCATTTTAAGTCTTAAACTGGATTTGATGTTATTATTAAGGTTGCCCCCTAGTGGCCAGGCCTGCACTGGCTTTTGAATTCAAATACCACTTTCTTGCAGTATACAATCATGCAAATAAAAAGTAAGTACACCCCATATGAAGTTTTCTCCTTATCAACAAATTTCAGGACACACGTAGTCTTCATTTCAACAATACTGATTGTTAAAAGAAATATAATACAACATATCATGCAGCTTTTACAGTTTGTTGTCCACTGTATGATTTGAATAAACAAATGCAAAGCAGTATTTCAAATGACTAAATTTACAATCACTGGAACCAGCCCAGGTGCAAGTGACTGGCACATTGTAATACAGGATCTTAGAGGAGCCGCTCATGGTTATTATCTTTTTGTTGTTGAAGTGTGTTGCGTCACCATGCCTAGATGATAGGAGCTTTGTGTCCTTCAGAACGAATATTCTAGATGCCTCTAAGCCCAGTTGGAGATTATTAAAGATTTCCAAACATTGAAAATCATTCCTTTGTCCAGAAGTTGACCTTTGGAGAAATAAGATTTCTAAACCTTTCAGCTTGCTAAGGCCAAACCGCCCTAAACCAGTTTTGCAGAGGGGCAGAGCTCAACACGCGGCATAGAAGTTTCCAAGACCCTCAAAAATTCTTCACAGGGCTCTTTCCAGTTTTAATATCAAAGTGCACAAGTCTACCATTATAAAGAGGCTGAACAATTCAATTTACATGGAAGATGTTTCAGGAGGAAACCTTTGCTGTCCAGAGAAAACAGTTGGGCATGACTTAAGTTGACCAATGAACACCCTGGTAAAGACAATGACCTCTGGAACAATGCGTTTTGGTCACACCCATCAAAGATAGTTATTTGGCTACATTATCCAAAGAATTATTTGGGGGAAAAAAAAGTAAAGTAACTGACAAGAAGAACCTGATGCCAACTGTACAGCACAGTGATGGAAATGATTATGGTTTAGGGCTGCTTTAATGTCTCAGGGCCTGGGCAGCTTATCATTATCCATTGTAACTACTTCATTTTACCAGAATACTTGAGTATACCATGAGAGAATCTGTCAGAGGGTTTGATCTCAGCTGAAAACAAACCTTGCAACTTGACAATGACCCCTAAACATTCCAGTAAAGCCATTAAGGAATGACAGAAAAGAGTTAACTGGATGGTTCTAGAATGGGCTAGTCAAAGCCCGGATCTCTATCAAGGCAGTGCATGCAAGAAGCCCCTTCAATCATTTCACTGTTGAAAGCTTCCTGCTTGAAGGAGTGGTCATAACTTTCTCTCAGTCAATGGCATTGAGTGGTTAATGGTCAAGAAAATGTTTACTTAAAGTAGTCTTGGTCAGTGGGGGCAATAACAGGTTGTAACGCCTAGATTCCACCGGGCACAGTGGCGCATATCTGCAGCATAACGTGAGCAATGCTATTTTGCTCCATTTTTCAGGCGACTTCATGTTCCACTGAGCGCGAAACGTCAGCGCAGCGGATTGGCACAATCAACCTGCTCAGATTTTTACCAGGATATTTGTTCAACGAATTTAAATGCTATCTGTTTTTTTTCTGCTTTAATTGCATTTAATGTTATTTCCAACTTTGTTGTATAGCCTACTACTGTCCAGCCGTGAGTGCCATAGATTAAAACAAAATTGTGCCCGTATTTTAGTTCAAACAAAATCACAGACAAGGGGCCTGTACCTTAAAACTGGATTAGCATACCCGGGTTTCTCTTCGTTACTGCACTTAACACTTAACCAGACTTCTGCATTCCTGATAAGCAGCACCACAAAGCCAGTTATCAACTCGGTGACTGAACCCAGGCTTTTCTCATCTAGGTATGTGCGCGTTCGCATAATAGGGGCGGTGTTTGAAGCAAATGACAAATTGCAAACACGCATAAACCAACTGGAAGCAAAGCTGCGTACTTTTCATATGCGGAGCAAGAGCTCTTAATAAAAATATGGAGAGAATAAACTCATCAACCTGGCAAAAATCAACACCGTTGCAGCTGCCAAATACAGAAAGAAAAGTTGGCAAAAAAATCACCGACTGTGTAAATGTGTAAGTCAATGAAATGATAATATTACTGCAAATAATTCCCGTATTCATTGTTGTTTGTGGGCTATTGCTGCAAAAACGATGATTTAATTTTACCTCTGCTGCAGTAAATCATGACAACAGGCGCTATGTAGGCTAGTGAGTGCATCTCTCTCCTTTTCTGCTTATCAGTATATGATCCAGCACGAAGCCTATTGGGTATAGGGATGTGCCTATCTTATCGTTTATAATGTCACTGCCCCATCTGTAAAATTACAATTGCGTATTTCATTAAATTGACGAGATGCGAGGATGCATTCTTATGGCATGTATGGATTTTTTTTTCCAGCTGCAACCCCAGCAGTGTCAAAAGAGCCGGAGAAAAAATACTGAATTACTACAAAAACATAATTCAAAGTGGTCAGTCGGCTTACTTTCATAAGTGCAACATGTACAGGGCTTTAGTGCTTTTGCCCTTGGAAAAATACAGCAATGTGATACATTCAAGCTTGGAAACTATATGCGCTTGACTCCGCCTTGTTTGCCACATGTCAAACCCTCAGATGAGAACCTGTATCGTACATATTGGTATTCAGCCTAGACCTGCTAGCGTGCTTGGGCACCACGATCAGCATCGCCTGCCCAGCCCTCATCATTGGAACGGACGCCTATGAGCTCCAGTCCACGGCAGGGGACCAGATCGCGAGGAGAGTTCACCCACCTGCCTTAGCCTCAGACCAGCCGGCTCTCAAAGTGGCAGCTGTTTTGACAGGGGCAGAGTGGATGTCAGTGCCACTAGAACCTCAACAGCTACAGGAGGAGCAGGAGGCAGATGGCATGCTGGGGAAGGTGAGGGGCTGGCTGGAGTTTAAGGCACCACCAACATGGGCTGAGGTTGTGGCAGAGGGTACGGAGCTGAAGGTTTATCGGCGCCAGTTTCAGCAACTGGATCTGCTGAACGGGCTGGCCTACCGGCGGTGGCAGGCGCCTGGCCAGGGGCGCAACATCCTTCAGCTTTTGGTGCCCCTCAAGCTACGCCCCCTGGTCCTTGAGCTGGTTCATGGCTCAAGTTCATGGTGGGGGCGGGCCACTTCGGGGTGACGAAGACCCTGCGCCGCCTGAGGGGGCGGTTTTATTGGCCGGGCTGCCTCCGCGACATGGAACTCCACATCCACTGCTGCGACTCGTGCACAGCCCAGAAGGGACCCACCAACACTTCACACGCTCCCCTGCAGCGGTATGTCATCAGCACCCCAATGGAGCAGGCAGGGGTGGATGTCCTTGGGCCATTTCCAGTCACCGAAGCTGGGAATCGTTACATCCTGGTGGCAATGGACTATTTCACCAAGTGGCCTGAGGCATACCCCATGCCCGACCAGAGTGCGGAGACGACAGCGCGCTATTTAGTGGAGCAAATGTTTGCACGCTTTGGGGCTCCTAATGAGCTGCACAGCGACCAGGGGCGGAACTTCATGGCGCTGGTGCTGGCTGCAAAAGGCTGAGGGTGGTTAAGACATGGACAGCTCCTCTCCACCCACAGAACGATGGATTGGTGGAGAGGTTCAACTGGACCCTCGCCACCTAGCTTGCCATCCTCACGTGCCAGCACCAGCGTGACTGGGAACTACACCTGCCCCTGGTCCTATGGGCGTACCGCTCGAGCCAGTGCACCCCAGCAGCTCTGATGTTTGGGTGGGACCTCCGAACGCCTGTGGACCTGGTGTTTGGGGCCCTGTCCGAAGCAGCGAACGAAGCCACTGCGGAGTCGGACTACTACCGGCAGTCGCTGGAGCCGCTACGTGGCTCATGATTTCTCCCGACGAGCGCGGGAGGGTGCAGGGTTGCGTCAAAAGTGCAACTATGACGTCCGGTGTTGGGGGCAGGCCTTTGCAAAGGGAGACCGGGTCTGGATCTACTGCCCGGTCAGGAAGAAGGGCCTGTCCTCGAAGCTCCGGCACCACAGGGGCTGGGCGAAGTCATCAGTCACGTGGGAGAGGTGACTATCCAGGTCCGGATGCAGCACAACAGAGGGTTTGGTGGTGTTGCACCAAGAGCGGCTCACCCTGTGCCGGCCTCGCCTTCCCAATGTCACAGCCAACCCATCTCGCCATTCACCCGCTCCAGTGGCTGCAGCAACTCCGCCACCGTCCAACTGCCGGCCTGCTAAGAGCCCGCCTCCCCACTCACCAGCTTCACGCACCATCGCCCAGTCCAGCAATGCCAGGAGCCGAGCTGCCTGGCGGACTTTGACTGTACGTAGTTGAGTGAATTTTTTGTCAATAGCTTTGTTAATTCTTGTACATAGATGTGTTTTTGTTGTTGCGGGGTCGTCGGGGGGCTGTGACCTTGAGGCAGGAAATCTTGTCCGGGCCGAGAAGTATTCAGCAACGCGTTATGTTTACTGTTAGTGACCAACAACATACTTAACCAATTAATAAATGGTCAAACTACGGGAAACGTATCCCTGCTATATTCAGACCTGCGCGACTGTGGCCCGCCAGTGCTAGAAATAGAACTCCGCACGTATTCTCGGCGGAGCAGCGCGGAGAGCCACATCTAGGACGCTGCAGACTTGTGCCGTGGCGCGGCTGGTGGAATCACAACCATTGTCTAGAATGGCTGCGATCAACTCTGGCAACCGTATCTCGGCCAAGGATGTTTTGTATTTCACGGCAATAACGCGGCAAAGATGCTCCCAGTGGAATTTTCCCTTCCTCAAAGGGAAATGGCACCTCCGCTCAATTTTTTTCTATAATACATTATTGCCAGTCAATTCAGTTCTATTAGAATATCTTTGTCTAAAGTTACCATTGAAAAGAAGCCCATTTTTGACAAAAGGAAGCAAAAACATTTCATGGCATGTACTTGCATTTTCATATTGTGGTTCATCCTTTCCATCGCGAAGTGAATGTTCTAGTGTTCTCAAAAAAGTTATTTACAAGTCCACCTTCATGAGTTGCACAACAAGCCCTTATGTGACCCAAACAATCCTGTATATCTGTGTATCTACATGTAAAAATGACTTAAGATCGCTTATTCACTGAATTCCAAATGATAAGAGCTTATCAAGAATACTGCCATCTATCTCCTGAAGGAATGTAATCATTTTCACACAATCCATTTATTGACAAGATACTGCCACAGGAAGAAAATATTCATTATTTACAACCATCCATCTAGTTGGTGCCGTTTTACCGCCATTTCATTTTGGCAACATATCCAAGGTGCTTACATCATGCCTCTAAATTGGTCTGTGGTTTCTTGCATATCCACATTCCACGTGCATACTAAAGCCCTAAGTGTGTACTTGAAAAAACTTCAACCAAGAAAGTCATTATTATGATGCAGAAATTGACTGTCTTTTACACTCCAAGTTTACAATCACTGGAATGTTTTCACAGTATGGAAAATATATTTCCTGCAAGCACTGTCAACGCGGAGCTCACAATTCCAGCATGTTTGGAACGGCTTTCAATAAATGCAAATACCCAATAATTAAAACTTAAACTCAGAAATTAAATAAAACCTTCAAATTTATTAGTATTAATCAAAAACAACAGGGACAATTTGGGCAAAAGTTCAACCTACCAAAAAACACTTTATAACCTCAAACAGAACTAATTACTTAAAGCCAGGGGCAAGTATTCAAAATTATGTTAGAGGGGTTCCATTACTAAACAAGTAAAAAAAAAAAAGGCGCCTCTTCAAACTATATCAGTAATGGCCAGAAAAAAAGGGTAGGGGCAGATCTGGCAACAGGTATTTACAACAAAGCTTTTTTTTAAAGCAAGCAACAGGGGAAAAAAAAGACAATTTTATATTTTAAAAAAAAAAAAAAAAAAGACCCATGCTTGAAACATTTGTAAATTTAATGTGCAATGGTAATCAAAAATATTTCAGTATCAGAGGAAGCAATAATTTACATCAAGGAAATCAGTGTTATTGCATGCCCTAATTTGCAGCGACGTAGCAATGTGCTGTGCCAACCAGTGGAAGGAACAGTGAGGTGAACCGTCTATCGCTGACTCGTTTGATCAAATAAGGCTTGTATCTTTGCAGCAGCACATGATAATTGGTTTGAACCTCTCATCCAACCATAGAAATAAATGGCTCCGCCCCATCTTTCCTGAATGTGACCAAGAGCGCCAACCTACCCTTGTATGGACTGTGTAAATAACATTAAGTGAACTCCACATGCTTTGAAAAGGCACATTTTGACTAGGAGGATAAAATGATTGATTAAAATGCTTAACAAGCCAGGCAGAAGCATCACAGCACCAACTAACTTTTACACACAGTCTGACCCAGGAAGTGCCCTTCTCTGTTGATAGGATGCTGTTATTCAGTTTCCCGACACAAACTCTAAAGCAGAAGTGAAGCCAGGCACTGCTTACAATGCATCCAGCTATCCGTGACTGACATCTGGGTGAGATTAGATTGAAATTAACCCTAAGAGTGCTAAATACAAATAGTGTTGCTCTATGATGCAAGATATCAAATTCAAAGCTGTTTACCACCAATCATGTGTCAACTAAACAAGTTGGCATATGATAGGCTTTCAACAGCACAGGATAATGTAATTTATTATTCGTTGAAAATTTATTTCAGGGCTCTTAGGGTTAATCATTCCTTTAAAAAAAAAAAAAAACTAAAGCAGATCAACATTTTTTATGAAACTTACATTTTGCACCAATGTGTAGAAAAACACAACATTTCTCGAGACAGCACATTACCGCTAAGACAACATCAAGTTAAATTCAAAATTTTTACATTTGGAAAAAGAAATCCCAGCATCCTCTATACGGCAAATCATTTCTTATGAGCATTTGACCCTGGTATTTTGTTACACTTCCACCCACCTACATCCCAAACAAACAGACACAGTGCAAAGGACAGTGGGAGACTGTTGACGTGTGAATCATAAGAAGTTGCAAGAAAGCTTTGGTAACACTTTACAATTAAAGTACAACAATTAACATTAGTTTATGCAGTAATAAGCATTTACTAACAGTTAATTAGCATTTAACTAATGCATCTGGTAATCATCAACAAATGATGTTCACATCAACTAAGTTATTATACATTTATAGATTATGGTTTAACAGTTTGAAGGGCAACATAAGGGATACTTCAGGGATGTTTTCAACTTCACAATAAGGGAAACATAGAAAATTAATAAATGGTCAAGTATGATTGCGTAATGTTTATTTTGCTATTTAACGCATAGGTTAACTGCTAATTCCCGATTAGTTAATTAATGTTAATTAATGTACCCTTATTGTAAAGTGTAACCAAAACTTTAACCAACCCAAAAAAATAGGAGTAATTATTTTAATCCACATGTTTATCAAGCAACTCAGTATAAAAAAAAATACATATTTCATACATTAAAACCTCAAAATGCCAAAAGCATCAACAAGCCAACAGTGAGTTTGCAGCCATCGTCTTGCTTCGTTCCAGAGGGATTGTTATACCAGAGCTTGCCCACTGGTGCTGTTCCACTGCCGTTCAAACTACAAAGGAAGACTTCTGCTTGAACTCTCCCTGAAACACAAAAACAGCCTGAGAATCAGCCTCCGTCCAACTAAAGCTACCTGAACACTGCACGAGCTACACCTCCACACATGTACCAAGAAAAATATGCAAGACTCTTGCTAAAGGGAAGGTCCACTGGTCAGGTGAAGTTATTTGATCAAATCAAGTGGCTGAATAATCTTACCATCAGAGTGCATCGAGAGCTTAGTGCTGAATTCCGAATCCATTATACAGCAAATCAGCATCTGAACAGCAATGATTTTAGCCCTTTTCGGCAAACGCGTACACAAAAAAATTTGAAACATATCGTAGCACCGAGCTACACATGAAGCAACG
Source organism: Gymnothorax reevesii (assembly GCA_029721435.1). NCBI lineage: Eukaryota > Metazoa > Chordata > Actinopteri > Anguilliformes > Muraenidae > Gymnothorax > Gymnothorax reevesii. Next base: position 100,789,547 of record CM056578.1, read on the forward strand.
GAAAAAGGCAAAACAATAAGTAAATTCTTCAATCTCAAGATCTTTATTAACAAAGCATTGTGGGTGACTGAAGCCATAAAATGGGTTTTATCCATTACCAGTTATGGAGTTATGTCTCACTGTAACTGGGATGTCCAATCCTTCCAGAAAACACTCAGCATAGGCCCCACCTTTTTTTCCCCCCCTTCCCCCATTGCCCTCAGGAAAGCCCACTTGTGACCACACCAGGCCTCCTCAGACAAAACCTCTGACTGACTACATGTACTGCTCCCCCAATCAGTCAGTGAAGTGATCCATTGATTCAACCCTTCCCTCAATTTATGTACACAAAGTGTATACTTCGAGAGTCCACTAGAGGTGAACAGAGCCGAGAGAACCACAACCCGTTGGTCAGAGGCGGCTAATGTACTTACATCGTCCTCGTCAACATATTCGGATGGCGGCTGGTACAGTGCACGTGGTTTGCTGTTGAAGGAGACATGGAAATTTAGCACATAATGCCATACCCGGCACTGACCCTTCCCCATCCACCAGTCTGACTTCAAATTAGCCATAATTCAGCCTCAACAAGGAAATGATATGTTTAGGTTTGAGGCAGGCCATTTCCACCAAATCAATCAGTTATCTAGCTCGAACAGCAGCTCAAAAGGCACATCTGACTCACCAACTCCCTGAACTACATGTAGCCTTCGTTTCGTGAGCCTCATAGCATAATGGTCCATCTCATTTTTTAAGGTTTATTTTCATTTTATTTATTTTTTTTATTATTTTAGAGAATCAATTTTTAAAATGTTTTTTTTAGGTTATGAGAAAAAAGGCAAAACCTTTTTTTCGCCAACATGAAAGAACAGGCATATCTCAATTCTGCAAAAATATGACTTGGGCAATTATGCCATGAAGCTAGCAATTTGCTGCATGATTCATCACTATCCAATGTAAGCCCCTGTTCAGGACAGAGGTCCACTTTTGCCTTTTACAGAAAAGTGCATGGAGTGAAAAAAAGAGCCAAAATTCAAGCCAACATTTCATAATGGCCAATTCATCTGCAGACTTGCATGCAACCCCATTTCCCATAAAAGTTGGGACACTTTGTCAAAGGTAAATAGAGCAAAATGCAACAATTTGCAAATCAATTGAAACCCTATATTTAATTGAAAATAGGATAAAGACAACATATCGATTGTTGAAAAGCAAAAAAATATTTAAAAAAATAAGTTTGGACGGGACAATAAAAGACTGGAAAAGTTGCATGATGCGAAAGAAAGACAAATGGTAGATCATCTCAGAGCTAATTAGATTATTTAGAAACAAGTCAGTAACATGACTGGGCATAAAAAGTCTTTCATATGCAAACATAATGAGGGCTTAACCGCTATGAAAGACTGCATAGGAAAATAGTGCAACAATTTCAGAATAACGTTTTCAACCTAAAATTGAGAAGAATTTGGAGATTTTATCCTTTATGGTACATAGAATCATTAAAAGATTCCAAAAATCCAGAAACCATTCTGTACACGAGACGGGGCCAAAATCAAATTTTGAATGGCTGTGATTTTCAGACCCTCAAGCGGCACTCCATTAAAAACAGACAGGATTCTGTCCTGGAAATTACTGCATGAACTCAGACACTTCTGTGATCCACTGTCAGTAAACATAGTTTGTCACTGCATCCACAAATGCAAGTCAAAATTCTGCCATGTAGAGATTAAACCATATATAAACAAGATCAAGAAATACTGCATTCTTCTCTGAGCCCAAGCTCATTTAAAATGTATTCATGCAAAGTAAAATACTGCCCGGTGGTTTGATTGATCTAAATGTGAAATTCTTTTTAGAAATCATGGATGCCACATCCTCTGGACCAAAGAGGAAAGGAGCCATCCTGCTTCAGCAAACAATTCAAAAGCCAGCCACCATTATAGCATGGGGGTGCATTAGCACACATGCCATGGGTAACATGTGCATCCGTGAAGACACCATTAACGGTGAAGGATATATGCAGGTTTTGGTGCAATCCATCGAGATGCATTTCTTTAAGGGAAAGCCATGCTCGTTTCAGTGACATCATGCCAAACACCATACTCTGCATGTGGGCTATTCCACGGTAATGGAATTACGATCAAGAGTAATTTTCATGTCATTGATACCTGCCATCTATTACTCTAATGCAGTAGCTACTTACTTTTATCAGTTCCACTGGCATGCCTACTGAGCTGTAGAACACAGTTTGGTGTAATTTATTTTGTAGAATGCTGTACGAAGGTGAAAGTGTCGGTAACGGAATTACGCCAGAAAAAAAATGCTATTATTTATGCCTTAATTTTGACAGGCATTTCTTTGAAATCTGGCAATGATAGGCAGGAGGTTTAAGCTTAAGTTAGTGGCCTAGGATGTTGATCAGGCCATGGTAAGTTTATATTGACTGGTATATTCACAGATATTTTGTAGGATGCCATTCACGAGAAACAGACACCGGTAACGGAATTACAAAATGGTAACAGAATTACATTTTCTGGGAATCTACTAAATTGATTATACTCAAAACAACAAAGCAATTGAAAATTGGTATCATAAATGATGTTTGTGTAGCTGAGCTCCTGTTGAACCAAAATTTTGATCAACAAGTCTGGCCAAAAGGAAGGCAATACATGATATTGATCAGAATAACTCACTTTTCTACAAGAACAGTATATATATTACACAAATAAAATGTTTCTTAAATAGCACAAAATGCAGTATGGGATACCGCTCAATGCGCTTTGCATAATTAAATTGACAGCTGAGGCAACCTAGGAGGCCTCTCGGATAAGGTGAGTCTTATGTAACAGCTGAGATTAATGTATATCAAACATCTTGAAGACCATTTTAATTTGCTCAATTAATATCGAAACTTAAGATATCAGTTTTATTCAGAAATGAAAAAGCAAGAAACATACCAGCTAGTTGGAGGATTGCTGGCTTTCAATATTGAGCATTAACGAATGTCGGACATGGGATGTCTTGTAAAAGGTTTGGTCCTTACAGCCCCTCCCCTTTCTAATTCTTTCACCTCCACCTTAAATGGGCCACAGGTGGAACCCCTTATAGTGGAGGTGTTACCAGAGTATATAGGGCTGGCAGGTGCCAGCCCTGTTGCTGCTACATTTTTTCTTTCTTTTCTCCTAGTTTGTTTGCTGCTTCCTGTTATTTTTAAACCTTTGGATTTTGTTTTAATTAAATTCAGTTTCTTTATTCCAGTCTTGGCATTTGAGTTTCTCCTTTTTTTCTTGGCCCATGGTCTACGTGCCTGCCGGATTGCTTTTGGCATCCGGTGGGAATAATACCATGACATGAGTATTCTGAACAAAGACTATCAACATTTTATCACACCTAGACTCAAACAAGCTTCACAAAGTAACTGACCGCAAGGGCCACAAGCTATGCTTTCCCAATCTGAAACCCCTTAAAACATTAACACATTATACAAGTTATACAAAGAGATTCTTTCGTAGTAAAGCACAGTTCCAGGAGAAACAGGATGCTGGTAAAAGTGATGGTGAAGACGACCCCATACTACAGAACAAACATTCATTCATGCCCTTCCCCAGTAGATGCTACTCCTTGACCAAACTGTACTATAAATTCCTGCTAATCCTTGAATGAATAGTTATGAAAACTTAACTCACAGGAATAAACGCTCAACTATAGATGTCCAAAACAATGAACCGCTATGCTCCATAAAGTCCTCATGCCACCTTGTGACATCATCTGTTTTTTACTGGCTTTCAGAGTAATTCTGTAATTCCGTTACGAGTGTAATTCCATTACCATGCAATTCCTTTACCACAAATTCTCCAGGATTACAGCTAAGTATTAGATATGTCTATACTGAATTTCAGACATTAACCTTAGGAAGAAAATTCTTAATAACAATAAAATAAACGCAGAAATAAGATGAAGAAAACTATACTGCAATTTCAGTGATGGAATTACTTTGAAAAATGACAAATTTCACAATGAGCCACTGGAATTGTGTGTTTCAATATCCTGCAATAGCTTACAGTCTCGAATACTTTGGCTACCAATGTATGGAAATAGAGTAAAAACCAGGAAATTGCTAAATATCTTTTAGGAGTGGTCAGCCTTGGAAAATAACCTTTGATCCTTGTTCTGAAGCTAAAAAAAATTACAAACTTCAAATCTAAATTTTGAGAAGACCGTCAAAGATATTTTAAAATGGTTTTCAGGGTCAGATTTGGTAATGAGTCATGAAAACCTATACATTTCTTATATAAAACACATTTAAAAATTTGCGGGCGGCACGGTGGCATAGTGGTTAGCACTATTGCCTCACAGCAAGAAGGTTGTGGGTTCAAATCCGGCCTGGGGCCTTTCTGTGTGGAGTTTGCATGTTCTCCCCGTGTTCGCGTGGGTTTTCTCCGGGTACTCCGGTTTCCCCCACCCACAAAAACATGCAATGTAGGAACACTGTGTGGCTGTGTGTGAATGTTTGGTGGTGGTCGGAGGGGCCGTAGGCGCATATTGGCAGCCACGCTTCCGTCAGTCTGCCCCAGGGCAGCTGTGGCTACTAAAACGTAGTTTGCCACCATCAGAGCGTGAATGTGTGAGTGAATGAATAATGTATCCTTGTGAAGTGTCTTTGAGTGCCCAGAAAGCAGAAAAGCGCTATATAAAATTGATGCATTATTATTATTATTATTATTAAAAATAGCTGTTTTAGCAACTCTCATGAGGAATTGCCCATATATTACAACAACATGGCTCTGTAGTAAGTGTTTGAGTGTTGAAGTGGTCTGTACCAGTCACCCACTGGCAATATTTGGCACATTATGAAACAAAAAACCTGACAAAGGAGGCTGCAAAATATTGAGCAGCTGAAATCCTCCATAAAGCAAAGATGGGAAAATATTTTGCTTTAAAAACTATAGTAGTTGGTCTCCTTAGTTCCCAAACACTTACTGAGTGTCGAGTGAAGACGACGTGATGCAAGACAGTGGTAAACATGCCCCCATGCAAACTTTTTTGAAAAGTGTTGCTGGCACCAAATTTAAAACTAGGCTTATGCCATCGGAGGCGACAGCTGGGGGTCTATCCCCGAAAGCCCCCAATCCTCCAATTCCCCAATCCTTGAATGGACCTTGAATAGACTTTAATTTGAACTTAATTTCAGGTCAATCGGTCAAATGGTTCTGAAGATATGGCCAAAATGGTACTTTTCCATCACAAAGCACCACCTGGTGGCAAAATATTGAACCATACAGGTATGATGTCATCATGTGACACGTTGTGAGGTCATGACCTTGCAGTTGCACATAGTTTCATGTCAATTGGAGAAATAGTTCCAAAGATATAGCAAAAATGGTGAATTTTATGTGACAAAGCTCCATCTTGTGTCAATATTTTGAACCAAACAGGTATATTGTCTTTGTGAGACACATCCTCAGGTCATGACCGTTCATTTGCACTTGATTTGAGGTCAATCGGACAAATATTTCCAGAGATATGATAAAAACAGTGATTTTTTCAGTTTTTGGCCCCTGGTGGCCAATCTAGAAATTGTAAATTGTCCAAAATCGAATCAGGTCTTCCTATTTATGATACTTACTTATGTGCAAAAGTTGGAATTTCTTATTGAAATACAACTGTAGTTAATGCGTTAACAGTGAAATCAGTTTTTGGCCCCTGGTGGCCAATCTGGAAATAGTAAATTGTCCAAAATCGAATCAGTTCTTCCTCTTTATAATAGTTACTTATATGCAAAAGTTGGAATTTCTAATTGAAATATTACTGCAGTTATAGCGTTAACAGTGAAATCAGTTTTTGGCCCCTGGTCGCCAATCTAGACATCGTAAATTGTCCAAAATCGAATGAGTTTTTCCTCTTTATGATAGTTACTTATGTGCAAAATTTGGAATTTGCAATTGAAATATTACTGAAGTTATCGCGTTGACACGTAGTGCGGCGGCGGCGGCCGGACCAAAAACATGATATCCACCGGAACGCCATTCGGCATTCAGGGATATAAGGAGCCCATATTTTTGAAAAAACAATAAAATATCTCAGCTACAACATCTGGTATATTGTCTTCATATTTATTTGAAAAACGTGCAAAGTTAAAATGATTTGAAAATCATTGCATTCTGTTATCATTTACATTTTACACAGCGTCCCAACTTTTTTTTGGAAAGGGAGGTTGTACAATAATTTTTACTATAATTGAAATTAGCCCATATACTCTAACACATAGCCACACATTGTAGCTTCAGACTTAAGACTGCGAAAAGTCAACAATCTATCCATCTACTGAGACTATAAGGACAAAACACTCACCTTTCAGACTTTTCTGTAGGAAAGAAAAATGGGGGGAGGGAAAAAAAACAAAGCATTAGAAAACATGTGCATTCCCATATTCACAGTGACTCAAATTCAAACAATCCTAACATTTTCAAATATGAGGACTAGAATGAACGGGTTGCATAAAACTTACTGGGAAGGTATCCTTTGCGGTGGGCGTACCACAGTCCAAATGCCAGCAATCCCAGAGCAACCAGAGCAATGATCACGCCTGCTGCGATACCGCCTTTGTTCTGGTCGTCTGCGCAAAGAGCACGGATTATCTCAACAGTGGCAGCATACCCTATCCAGAGCTCTGAAAACTGCAGTCCTATAGTAACATAGGGCGAGTATTAAAAAAACCTCCTTCTATAAAACCCTCTTGGCTCATTAAGTATGCTTAAATTAATATTAATGCACAAATAAAAACTGTTCGCACCACACATGCATTTGTATAACCACATGACTCAACGTGGAATTGTACCATAACTACAAGACCTCCAAAACAATCAAGACACGATTGCCTTAACACAAATTACTGTTAAAAACCATTAAAACCAATGCCAAGATGGACCCTTATCTTAAGACATAAGATTCAGATTCAGGCAAGACATTCTAGTGCATCACATGGTCAAACTTGACACCTTGCTAAACATGCGTGGTAGTCTAAGAAATGATTCATGGGGAAAAAACCGCAACCAGCATCTCCCAGGTAATTTAGCAGCAGACAACCACTTACTGTCCTGCTAATGTGTATTGTTAATGTGTAATTTTAATGTGTATTACTTGAACTCTGAAATCATGTTTTGTTAGAAATGGCCTAAAAATCCCTGAACAGTCATACGTTAATGCCAAGTTAAAGTTTATTTACACTATATAGCACATTTAAACAACCGCAGTAGACCACAGTGCTAAACACGCATAAAAATACAAAAATAGAAAACAAACACAGCAACTAACAAGTACAAGCAAAACTAAAAGAACCTTGAATTTGAATTTAATATGGTAGGTGCAATATTACACTTTAGACTGCAAGCTCAGAGTAAAGCTGTTAAATTTTCTATCGTCTGGTTAGAAAACAACCACACCAGTTTATCCACATTTCTTCCAGGTAAGGAACATGCCGACAGGGCAACTGTGTCACAGCAAGCAGCGAGATTAAAAAAATTTAACAGCACAGCTGCAAAATCATTTTGATGAGAAATTGTAATGGCAATTGTATGAATTGTAGCCTAGGAATAATTTCAATGCATGCAAATTTCAATTTAGCATCTTCATTTGGCTTTTGAAAAACCAAAAGGAGCGTGGTAGAACTGGTCAATGCTGCCCGTCCCCCTTCACATCTCTCCCACCCAAATCTTACCCATATTAAAGGTCTTGGCCAATTCCAAATTAATAACGAGGGTCAAACCAGTGCGAAGTCAAATAAATAAATAAAAATACGCCACCCAAAACAGGAGGCAAACTTATCCAAAACAATATAGCTGCAAGCAGCAATGGGGTGAAGCAGCGTCGCAGACCAGCTCAGGTAGCCCTGGTTACATGGCTGAACTGTTAGATACATCACTGTTAGCACACTTGAGAAATGCAAGATTAAATCACCCCGAATCGAAAGAGTTATGTGCCAGTTTCCTGTTTTACAGATTCACCATCAAATTTGTTTTTTTTTTGAGGATTAATGATCACCAACTTTAGAAGGCAATATGAAGATGAGGTCCTGAGTTCAACTGATGGGTTTGGTTATTTGAAAGCATTGCTAAGATGACTTGACTTCCTGTGACTTGAATAATTGCCAGGGGTCAAAGGTCACCAAATTAAGTAAGTCTTCTTCCAACTGTGTCATAAGTCCATCGAGCAAGTTCGTGTTGATACACCAAAGCATTGCTGAGATATGGGCCTACTTCCTGTTTGGCGGCTATGCTGTTGATTTCGATTGGCTGTTACGGCCAAACCGTTTGGGCTTCAGACACCAATCTCTACAGACTTCTCAGGCTTGGTCTGGAGATCATGCGTGCCAAGTTTGGTAATGATCGGACAAACTTTGTAATTTCTGTAAATTTATGTGCATTTTCAACAAAATTCAAAATGGCCCCCAAATTTTGATGCTTACATACACAGTCTTCAAGGATCTGTCAATGCAGGGGTCCTCAATCTTTCCCAGAAAGGGCCAGTGTGGGTGCAGGCTTTAATTGCAACCAAGCTATTACACACCTGATACTACTAATCAACCCCTGGACTCTTTGCCAATAAGCTTAATTAGTAGTATCAGGTGTGTAGCTGCTTGGTTGCAATGAAAGCCTGCACCCACACCAGCACTTTCTGGGAAAGATTGGAGACCCCTGTGTCAATGGATGTCCAACAGCAACTAGAATTATGGCTTAAACAGATCGAGATATCAGCCAAAACATGTTTTTGCCATTTATAGCGCCCCCCAGAGGTGAAAAGTCACACGTTTTTTGGGCCTCCCCAGGGGCAGTTCTTGGGGCCATGTACCAAGTTTAGGGTTAATACTTTAAAGTGTTGCTGAGATCTGGCCTCACATCCCGTTTAGTGGGTTTGCCGCCAAATTTTCATTGGCTGTTACGGGCAAACACCACAGCTTCTGAGAAAGGGGCATGAAAATTGGTATGAGTGATCAGGGGACTGTTCCGAATAAGTTTGCAAAATTTTTTACATTTTCCCGGGTGCGGTTCAAGGGATTGCCAAAGACTTCAATAGCGGAAGAAAGCGGAAACACAACAACAACAACAACAACGTGTTTGCCACTAACATGGCAATATCCCTCGCCACCTCCATTTGTCCCTACGGATGGACGGACGTACGGACGGACGAAGCCCAATGCTATACCCCCCACTTCGCGCTAATCGCGAGGCGGGGGTTAATAGTGACAACAACAACTAGCACTCTGCCCGTGGGGATCCACGGGTTCCATTTTATGTATGTTCGTGCAGCATTATGATGTCACCACATGCACCTTTATGATGTCATCACGTTGCCACCACATTGCATCAGGTGGCTGTCACGCGACCGATGTTTTTGTAGTTTCTAAAACTATGTAACCATCAAGGGGAGTACTCTGCATTGACATTCCGTGCTCCGTGGAACACGAAGTCGCATGCAAGACGAAGCATAATAGCATCGCTCACATTATGCTGCAGATTACGTGTTACTTTCTCTCGCCTGGCATCCGTTTTTTGGGATTCGGGACTCCTGTGGATGAATTGGCTTGGGTTCAAAAGTGGGAATCCCCCCTACATGTCTATATTATAATAGCGTCGCTCCTGCTATGCTGCAGATACACGCCGGACACACACACACACACACACAAATATCGATAAGAAACACAATGTCTGCCTTCGCAGCTTCACTGCTAGGCCACCAAAAATGAAGGTAGGTGGGTATATGTAAATATTGATAATGGGAACTCACGGACGCCCATTCTGACTGGGTTACAGCTCTGTGGAGATCCAAGCCCATTACTGGCTGTGCAGTAATACTCTCCCGTATCCAATTTTGAGATCTGAGGAAATGTCTGGGAAAGGGATAGATACAGAGCAAGGCATAAAAAAAGAGAGGAGAAAGAACATTGAAAACCTTAAAACCTTACTGACTTAGGGTGCGTGTAAACAGGGGTTTCTCTAGTCCAAAACAAAAGATGGAATTAGAAAAGAAAAGAAAAAAAAAAGCACTAACCTGCTCTCTGCATGTAAGCATACAGCAACTCAACCACAAAAAACCCAAATCAAAATTTTCAAAGAACCGATAATCCTTTAAAAAAAAATAAAACCACACACATACACTATGTAAAAAGGGGCCAGTGCAAGAACTCAAAGAAGTGACTTACCATAGAGCTTAAGACTACATAGCAAATTTGATTACTGTAATTAATACATATTTGACTTAAAAAATCCATATAAATGACAAGCTCAGGTCTGAAAAACATTTATGTATTCAGTAAATTAAGTACACCGTTCCAGTGAACACAGCAATGGACGGAGTTTCAAGAGACCATTCCGTTTCTCTGAAAACCAAAAAATAGTTTTCCTCTGTAAATTAGCATCAAGTTAAAGTTTCAGTTTACAAATGTACATCTTGAAGACTTTCACATCTGAGCATACATCAGAACATTTTGTTATGTGAGTGAATATAAAGAAAAAATGGGACAAAGGTAGCTCTATAGCTCACGGGCACACAGTCTAATGTACATCATTAATATGAAATCAATGTGAAAGAAATTATCTCTGATCACTTAAGTTTTAGTTCAGATATGATCATATTTAAAGCAAATACTAGCAGTGTATATATACTGTACTACAGTATGCTTTATATCTGCAATAGTTTTGAGAGCAACGTGTTACTGAAATTGCACGGCTCTACACTGGATTCATCAGTAGTAATCCCAGGCAAAGTTATGGTTACAAAGCGTTATATAACAATTCGTTCTAAGTCCAACAGTTATCTGATTGAACGGGAGGCATTCCATGAGTGCTGATGATAGAGTACATCACTGGGACACGTGACAGCGAAATTACTGTGCTCAAAGGTGTTTTAATAACCGGTGATCACATTGACTGCCAAACACAAACTTGGCACTACATTGTTAGCAACAGTCAAGTCCGATCCATTTGTGCTACTATTTGTGCTGGCGAGGCCACATAACTGTTTAAATAAATAAAGCATAATCAGTTGTCGCTTGTTGCCATCAACTAATAAGCAGCATTTGTGGATCTGTTGTATAAAAGCAATATTACACTCAAGGTTGTGCTGTTGTTGCTGAATATCATCATGGCTGTGACATCTCCGGCACTTGGCCTGTGGCCTTGTGCCTACGACGGCATCAAAGCTGTGATGACATTCAGCAATATTCCTTAAACGTACAACATGCAATAGTTATGGCGTTACAACAGAGTTTTGGAAGTACCAAAAGAGTTCATATACTACGTCCTTTAAAGTCTCTTATAAAAATCTGGGCTCTATCTGTGACCAATTTTGTGATCGAAGTCATTGAAATTTCACTGTGTCAAGTTTGACCTTTTAGGGTCACTAAATGAAAGTTCATAAATTATTTGCAAGGAGCATTCAATACGCATATATCCTCCATCTTCAATACTTTCAAGCCTAGCAGCCTTCGTAAATTTGAACATTTTGGCTGCCCTTGAGTTTGACCTTTTCAGGTCATTTGAGGTCAACTTTAACTGCCAAAAAAAAAAAATATCATGTCACTTAAAAGTAATACAAGCTTAAGCTCTAACTGAAGCCTTTGGCCTCTACTGGCCATTTTGCATATCTAGGAAAAAGGTATCCATATCAACACTGTTGATACTCTAAGGGTTCTGCTCCGGAGATATAGCCTACCCCCTTCCACATTACATGAGATGCTCAGTCCTAATTTGTTTCTATGGCAAGTGGAAAAACTAAAATTTCTCAGACTCTCATATGAAAAAGCACAACTGCATCCCCTCGAGAAAATGCATGCAAAGTTTCAAGGCAATAACTTTCATACCTCCAGTGTTCTGCTCTGGAAACTAAGTCTACTACTGATCGGAACGGACGGACACATGCAAAAAGCCTGTTTCAATATCCGCCCCCTTTCAAATTTGTTGTGGCAGGGGATAACCCCACCACTCTTGCAATTTGATCCACTTAAGCTTTTTAAACAAAAGAAACACAAACAAAAAACTTTTTCTGGTGTGGGGGGGTGATACAATTACTGACCAGGGTGCCTGTTTTGGGGTCCACCTTAAATGTGGAGTTCTTGAATTCTGGGAACTTGCTGGGGTCTTCCGGAAGTGGCGTCTTGTTCTTGAACCACTTGTAGGTGCAGGGGGGGGACCCATCCTTGTCGAAGCAGGAGAGTGTCACCGCATTCCCGGTGGTCACCGATTTGGGGATTTGACACTTGGGTTTGGATGGCGGCACTGCAGGACAGAGGCTTTAGGTTACGTCAGGCCCTGTAAACATTCTACCCATCCATCCAATCATCATCTCATCTCCTCTCCAGTCAGGAATGTGCAATGCATCGACATCACAGTCTTCACTAGGAAAAACCAATGGCGGCCATTCCAGCATACAGCAGGCAAGAGGGAGGAACACACCTTGGAGAGCTCCTCCAGTGCAGGGATCGCACACGAGTGCACGCATGCACACGCACGCACGTACCTATGGCAGTTTAGAACCTTCAACGAGCCTGGGGTGTGGTGTAGTGGAGTATACCCGCCTCTTTTCCTGTCAATTTTCAGTATAATGGCCCAACAGTCAAAAAGCCATTATAATACAAAGAAGATTATACCCACTTCCTCCGTAGTGATCTACCCATCAACCCAATACAATATGCCCACTTCTTCAGGGAAACTACACCACTAGTCTCAGGACTGTGAGAAGAAAGTGGGGGACCTGGAGAAGACCCATGCGAACACATGGAGAACGACCCGGATTCTGGGCACAACTGTGCTGCCCACCACACCGCCAGGCCTCCAAGGGATCACATTAAATCACATTATTTTATTTGGGAGTAGGTGGTTGAAGTGGGAAGGAAAAAAATAAATAAAAAATAGGCGTGCAATGTACGGAATACCCCTCAGCCCGATGCCGAAGTTTTTGGGAGACGCCCGCCCGACCACTGCCCGACCGCCCAACCGCACGAAGGATAGCAATACCCCGTCAGCCTTGAGGGCAGAGGGGTAAAAACACAACCGCTGAAACCAGGGGGAAAAAAAAAACAAGATGTGTTTGTGAAACACTGATGCCCCCAGATATAAGCATAGTTTGGATTTATAATATGAAAAAGGACCCGATGGAATCGCTTGGACTCGCAAAGGTTTAAATAAACAAATAAAAATTTTTGAACTATTCAAGGGAACCATAGTGAAATCAAAATGACGCCAAGGTGAAGGTCACAAGGTGAAAAATTATGACCTCATCCGAAAGGTCTCGTGCCAAGGGATACACAGATCAAGCATCAAAGGTCAATCTCTGACCAATGAGAAGTTGCAGCCAAGGTTAAAGTTTTTGGAAAATGCGTCCTACACCAAGGTCAAGGTCACAAGGTCAAAAATGATGACCTCATCCAAAAGGTCTCGTAACAAGGGATACACATATCAAGTATCAAACAGGCCCGGCGCTAGAGCAGGCAATAGGGTGGGCCCAGACATGTCCCTTTATGACAATTTGCATAGTTCTGGCTAGTTCTCAATCAATTTTCCTTTGTTGATGCGTTTTCCTATAATTGTAATTGGCAACTGAAGTTTTTCTCTCCATATGCAATCTATCACTGATCAAATCATGGGGTAAATTCAGAATTACTGAGAAATGGGGTGGACAAAACATGCGTTTTAAACAATTATTCATCCTGACCTGCTCTCAGTCATTTTCATGATTAACAAAAGGTTCACTCCGAGAGCACTCCACACTTAACAGGTGTTGCTTGTTCTCACCGATTAGGCAAGATGACAGTCATTCATCTGGACGCTTATTTGCTTAATTAAAATAAACGTTATTCAAAATTACTCTTGGAATTGAGTGAAAAAAACTGGCACTCGGCAGTTTAATAGGCTATAAAAAGCATGCAACTCAAGCTATTTGTGCAGGTATGCAATTTTGAATAACGTTGATTTAAATTCAGCAAATACGGGTCCAGATGAATGATTGTCATCCTACCTAATCGGGGAGAATAAGCAACACCTATAAAGTGTGGAGTGCTCTCGGACTGAACCTTTTGATAATCATGAAAATGACTGAAACAGGTCAGGACTAGTAATTGTTCATAACAAATGTTTTGTCCACCCCAATTCTCAGTTCTACTTAATTTACCCCATGATTTCATTGCTGTTAGATCACACATGGAGAAAAACCATGTCTTCAGTTGCCAATAACGATAACTGGAAAACTCGTCAATAAAGGAATATAACTGAGAACTAGCCAGGACTATCCTAATTGTCATAAAGGGACGTGTTTGGGCCCATCCAATTCCCTGTGCTAGCGCCGGGCCTGGACTGTATAAAAAGATGGACGCAGCACGCCGGTCTGAAAAGAGAGGCACTGCGAAGATATTTTTTTAAAAATTGCATTATACTTAATGACCAGCAGATGGTGATGTCAGTGGTAGCAGAAAGAAGTTCAATGCTGTTGTATGGAAGCATACAGTGAACACATTGAAAATGAAAATGCAATGTCAGAAATGCATTTTCATTTTCAAGATACAAGCGCATTATTTATATCATAATGCAAATATCATAGCGCAGTATTTATATTACATATGCAAATGTAATCCTCTTTGCATTTTCATTTTCAAGTAAATGTATGCAATTTTCATAACAAATGGAAAATTAAAATACATTCCTCATTTGCATTTTCGAGAAGAGCCCTACAATATAAGCATAAATCCTAACTTACATAGTTGGAGGCACTGACTGCACATGGATGCCGCCCTGGACATTGCGGAGTTTGATTCAGAATATAGCTCAAGTTTACCTCCCAAAAGATCCTGCTCTCGCACTCAGTCACCCCTGTGTGCGCCTGGGTTAGCGCTGCTTCCTCCTGCCCTCTTGGGCTTCATGTACTTCCATTGCTTTCTTCACAAATTTGGAGTGAAAGAACAGTTCATATCAATACACCAGTGCCTATACGTCTCTTAACCTTAATAGCTGGTTACATGCCACGGTAGCCGTGTAAACACGTCGACCTCCAGTTCTCTATATGCGGGTCTGTGGATGAATCGCAGTGGTAGACTGAGCTAAGAACGGGACAGATTCATCCTGTTCGCTTCCTGCTGCTGCAGAAGATCGATCTATGGATTTCGCAAGCCTATGATTTCTCTTATTATACCGAAAAGTCGCTTGTAATAATATGTAGTCGCTGCGCATAGCCAGATGTCGACACAGTGATACGTTTCAGCCAATCGATGCGTTTTTCATGAATGGTCACTTGTTTCAATAATGATTTTCCACATCATTTTATAGTATCCATCGCAAGTTAAGTCTCCTGCGATATATCATGATGTTCATTTTTGTAAATGATGGTCCCAAGTAGACCAGAATCAAGAATAAAGCCAGAATATGGTTTAGGGGCGTGGCTATCCTCTGGTCCTCGTCCGATACAGTCAGATCCAGAGCCACGCTCCTCCCCGAATCTTCAATTTTTGCTCGTCCAAAGGGAATCGGTTCAGACTTGGCAATATCTTTGCTGCTGCTGGGGCTGCTGGCATCAGCTGAGGTGTTTTATTTTTTCCTAAAAAGCCACGTTCTGTTATCCATTACCTAACCTGCCTTTTTTTGGCTAACATTAAGGAAGCTACTTAATTCAACTGTGAGGTTATACATTTTTTAGCAAGCTAGCTCGCTTGGGTGTCATCGGTTTTTACGCTTTCACACGACATCACATACAGCGTGCTGCGAGGTTCAAATCTATTTGGCAACGTATAACAACCAGCACTGTCTGGGGAACTGAAATAGCAGCGCTGTGTTTCAGAGCCATGGGAAGCCTTGTCCTGTGCGTTGTCCCAGCCAATATTTCCTTTTCCTTTACATAAAACTTACCCTAGGGGGGCTTAAAATACAACTGAGGGCACAAAGCCCCCTTTAGCACCCCCGCAGTGCCGGGCCCGTCTTTGCGATGCATAGCCAACCATCGAAATTAACGGTGTAATTTCGATGGCTCAATGGCTAATTTCAAAAGCTCAGTGTATGAGCCTTTTGAATGCCGGCAGTGTCGGTGGTTAAAAAGCACCAGTTTTTTTTTGTTTTTTTTTTTTGTTGCACCAGGGAACGCAACAACCTATTTGGGAGACAGTCCCATCCACAGAAAGACAATATCCTACAGACAATAACACAGGAAATGAGCACATACCATATGAAGGCATCCAGGAAATGAAGGCACAGCGCTGGTATGACTGATGGCGCAAGAGCCGAAGCCCTCTGGGTTCAGTATGCATAATGAAAACCAACCAGGCAGCTCAGCAAAGGCTTGGGATGCCCCAACTCAAAATAGATCAACCCAACATCAGACGGCTTCCGCTCCACAGTAAGCTTTCCTCGATATCTCCCATCCAGCTGGCTACACGATCCCATGCCATTCCCCATCATCTCCCCACCTCTACCCCCAAACATTCCCACCTCTCAACTCCACACACTGAAAAAGAGTCATGTGGCCAGCTTGCCTACAAGACCAAAAAAAAAAAAATCTTTACTGAAACATTAACCAATGCTGTGCTAAGAATGCTGTAGGATCTTCCACACAAGCCCTTACTTCTTCCAATAATTTTATCAACTGGATTTGACCAATTAGCAAATCAACCAGGCCGCTATCAGTTGAATACATGCATTTTTTTTTGAGGTTATTAAGAACAAATACAAGAAGGTAGATCACTGCAAGCATTTTACATTGCTGCGTAGCTCATACGCACACCTTTCTTCAACCATTTTTGTAAAATTCACAGGCCTGGCTTGACCCCAGCCCATGAGAGGCCAGCCACTCGCAGTCATGTGACACACTTACCTTGCACGACCAGCTTTACGATGGCTTCACCAAAGTTCTGCTCAGAAGACACCACACAGGTGTATTCACCATTGTCAGCACGCGTCACTGAGTGGAACATCAGACCACCAGGGTACAGCTCAGCACGGTTCTCATACTTGGCTATGGAACAAAACAGAACGAAGCTCATTGTAAGCAGTCCTGGGGGACAGAATGCTCAAGTCACTCTTAAATTATACATAATTTTTTTTTTTTTGCAATAGTTATGAAAAGCTAGGCCTAAAGTTTTGGTATACCATTAAGATGTAGGGAAGGTCCATGGGCAATGTCCAGTGCATGCATTTACCCATCACACTGCTTACTGAATCAGGCACCTTCTTACTGTAACATTTGATTCTGGACAACAGAGGCTGAATTCTTGTGGAAAATGCTTGCAAAGAATCATCGCACCAGAGGTCAGCACGCGTTCTCATTGCATCTACAGTAGATAATCCCCATCACCCATTACTATTCAATTGAAAGTCTTCAGCGTCATTTTTAAGTTTGGTAGCGGCAACAAAAAGGCGAACATGTACAACCCCAATTCCAAAATAGTTGGGACAAAGTGCAAATTGTGATTAAAATCAAAATACAATGACTTTCAGAACACATGAGCCAATATTATTTACAATAGAACATTTCACATGTTGAAACTGAGACATTTTACATTTTCATCCACAAAAGGAGCTCATTTCTGGCTGCACAAGGTTTCAAAAAAGTTGGGACACAGGCAAAAAAAGGGCTGAAAAAGCAATTAATATATAAGAGAATCAGCTGACAGAACATTTAGCAAGTAATTACATTAACTGGCATCAGGTGTGTAATATGATTGGCTATAAAAGGGATGTCTAAGAGAGGCTGAGTCTCTCAGAAGTAAACATAAGGCATTGCTGAATACCCCTCGGCCCGCACAAGATTTCCTGCCTCAAGGTCACAGCGCTAAGGTCAAAGGTAAAATCCAGCAAAAACATGACCTAGCACATCCATGTGTCACAGTGAGTTTCCATACCAAATTTGGTGAAGCTGCGATATTTAGTTGATGAGTATTGACCTTTACAAGATTTACAGGGTGAAGGTCGCAGAGCTAAGGTCAAAGGTCAAATTCAGCAAAAAACGTGATGTTGCACATCTATGGTCACAGTGAGTTACCATACCAAATTTTATGAAGCTGTGAGAATTAGTTGCCAAGTACTGATCCAGAGAAGATTTCCAGGGTCAAGGTCAGAGAGCTAAGGTCAAAGGTCAAATACAGCAAAAAACCTGACATTGCACATGCATGTGTCCGTGAGTTACCAAACCAAATTTGCTGAAGCTGTGATGATTAATTGCCAAGTACTGACCCATAAAATATTTCCAAGGTCACAGTCACAGCTAAGGTCAAAGGTCAAATCCAAAAAACCTGACGTTGCACATCTATGGGTCATAGTGAGTTACCATACCAAATTTGGCAAAGCTGCGATCATTAGTTGCCGAGTACTGGCCCGGACAAAATCATGGACGGACGACGGACACGCAGGTGACGACAGTACCCCTTCGGCCAGAGTCGGCTGAGGGGTAAAAATGTGACAAAAAAACCGCGCTCAACTCAATCGTTGAAAACTGAGTGCTAAATCCTACACCTAACGTCTGAAATAAAAGAAGAGAGGATAGCACTCCAAGTTTTAAAATTTATTGCCTGCAAACATTTCGGGCTGTTAACCCTTCTTCAGTGCAGTGGCAAACAAATCGGGTATCACACAGTTGACTTATCATAGCAGCACTGGCTCAGGGGTGGTAATTATCCCCTCATGAACACAATTAAAGCCCATTAAACACAATTGAAGCTCATTAAACATCAATTGACTACAATGAAATCATGTCCCATTGATTTCAGAGGAACACAATGGTCAGAAAAAAGATCAATGTGGCGTACCCAAAGCTCTGTCATTTACTCACCACAATGCACGTGGAACTGTGCTGCTGGTTTTTGTTAACATTGTTAACTTTGCTGGTTTCCATCGGTTGCCTACAATTGTAGTTCAACCTTCTTCACTTCGTGTTTCTTTTGTCACTTGTTCCATAAGCACTTTAACTAGTCTCCCTGGAGGTCAGCACTTTTGCACCAAACTTTCACACTTTGTACGTCATTCTGGACAAGAGCGTCAGCTAAGTACATGTAATGTAATGGATAAATGAGTGAGGTCTGTTAGCCCATACAAGACGCTGGGAAGATGGCAATAGCCTTCACCAAAGCAATACAATTGTCGGAGACTTGTCCACTGGAGTGCATAAGTGCTTCTTGGAGTCCAAGAATCAGTCGAAAAAAGATGATAAAATCACCCTATAGAGCTCCTGCAGTGTAATCCAAGTCTCCTCAATTTTTACGATCATACTGTGATGGGATAAGATCTGTACTGCACCAAGTATAATATTATATATTTTGTCGCGTGCGGTTATCATTGCGGAGTGAATAAGTAAGTGGAGAGGCTGTGTGTTCTTGTCAAGCAGAGCATGAAGATTTATGTAAAATAATGGTGCATTACAGGGCTTTTCCCATCCCTGTGCAATTTTATGGTTTCAGGAAACTTAACTGACACTGCAGGGGCTGTACAGACCATTTTTTAATCCGTATTGCCTGCTTTTTGGACTCAAAAAAAAAAAAACACAATGAACAAGTCCAAATAACATGGGGAATGCTGCGACATACTGATGCTTGCATTCTTCAGCTGAAACCCGTGTTTCAACTGGCATGGAGGGTTAGTAGATGACAGCACAATTTTCATTTTCGGGAGAACTGTTCAATCAACTCTCACTCAAATTTTTTGAACAGGACATGGTAATGATCCTCAAAAATAAAGACTGGTCTTACTGGTGAGTGCCCCATCGAAAACCACGAGAGACTGGGAGTTCTTCAAATCTTTAAACTTCCATTCCACTCTGGGAGTTCCAAAATCAGCACTGAACGAACATTTGAGGTCAGCCCCTAGAAAAACAAAAATGAACACAAAAGCAGAGGTGAATCAGCACAAGCATGGATAAAACCATTGTTTAAGAAGGGGGTTACTGAAATGTGTTTGATATTGCATGCCTTAATGGCTTTCGTTAAACTCTGATGCATTAGAATGAATATTAGGCAAATCTATGTAGAATAATTTTGTCATGCCAGCTACTGTGGGTTTTGTGGGCCCTAATGGACTGTGGGCCCTTAGAACTGTCATCACCCCCCCATACGACTGTGCTGCCTCACCGCACATCTCTGAATCAGCAGGACCACACATAGCTTTGGATATGTTCAACAAAATAGAACAAATATAGACCAACATCCTTGAAACGGTTCACACCAACCTTGGTTTTCTGGCACAGAGATGATTGGTGTGCTTGTCGTCACTGAGAAGGCTGACGTTTCTGTACAGAAGAAAAGGGCAAAATTCAGGTACTGTAAGATAAGAAAATCATGACCCCCGACACAAATATTGTGACCTGGAACAATCGCCTGGGTCACGAGTCAAAATTCTTACAACTATAGAAGGACAATTCCAAGGTATCATCAACCAAACGTTCCCTCCATGACAGACACCAAAATGATCCCCAAATGGAAATGGAGGGAAAATTGAGCTTTTTCCACCCGAATAAGCGCACCATTATACCCATAAATTGTAAAATAAATAAATAAATAAATAAAATTATTATGAATAATAATAAAGAAAATACTTTTTAACACATCACAGAATTTTGTTAGCGGTACAGTTTAGTGTCAGGGAGGCGACGTTTTGTTAAAATACTTCGGAATCGCCAAGATATGACGCTGGAATTATGTTGAAGTAGTCAGTGAAACGGAGTGCGCACTACAATGAATTACAACGTGGTGCTCTTAAATACTCGATTCTGATTGGTCAATCACCAAAATTCTGTGGTGTTTATTTCCAGAGGTATGCCCGCTGTGCTGCTGTCCGTTGCTGGGGAAGCCAAGCAAATCGTGTGATCGACGGAGAGAGAGAGTGAGAAAACGAACTCTCAACATCGACGTCCCTCAAGATCCGTCATTCTCTCTCTCACACTTCAAAATTAAAGGAAATGTCCAATTCAATATTAACTACCGTTAGGCAGGGCTGTTGAGATAGGGTTACGTGGAAATTTATTTTCCTGCACGCAGTTTCTTTTTATAAATCAATAAAATATGTTCTAATCATTATTTTGTGTCACATTATTTAATGTTTTAGCCCTGCTAAATGGGATAATGTATAGTGAGCCGGTGATTGTTGAAAAATATCTCCCCGCCGGCAGTTATTTTTCAACAATCACCGGCTCACTATACATTATCCCTTACATAACCTATTTTGTATAAGATCTGATTACACTTCCTCCCACAGGTTAATTAATCCAATCCAGCCCAGGCTGAGTACCAAAATACTTATGAATAACCTGGTAGTTTACCAGATTTATTAGACGCTTGGGTCTCACAGCTAGCAAAACCAACAATTCATTGTATCAAGGTAACGATTTTGAGACAACCATTATACCACTTCACCTACAAAGAAACATTAATTTTTGGAGAATAACTTGCAGCGCAAAATATACAACTGCACATTGAACTCAAATCGTGTTTCACTGACATAAAATACTTGAGTACATGTTAAATGAATCTCGAAATAAAAACACAAATATAATACAATATTACAGACATCCAACAATAAAAGTACTCAAAAGTACTCTACAAATACTAGAAAAATTAAACATTGCACTTCTCAGAGTACAGTGGATTTTGACTAGGGCAGTATACTCTCAGGGGCACCCTTAAAATCAATATGTCTAGACCCAAAAAGGGTCCACAGAGTTACCTTGGGTCCAACAATGAGTCCTTGGAGGTGCATTAGAGTACACTCTACCTTTAGAGACAAAAGCGGACTCCTATTGTACCGGTATTTCCGGGAGTGTAATTTCCTGGAATTTTTCACACTGAAGAAGGAAATCTCTGTCTCAACCTCAGAGTGTACTGAACCAAGAGTACCAATGAAAATTCAGTTTCGCATTTCATTTATGCATTTGCCATTTCACGAAGAGCACACATTTTTAGTTTGAACAGAAGTGCATGGAATGCTCAACTATTTCTGTGCCAATTGCACAATCATCTCCCCCACACAAGAGAGTTCTGTTAGCAGTGGTGCAAGCATTGAAGATATCATAATTCTGCACCATATCATTCTAAATTCAAATCCAGATCCTCTACTGAGAGGAAAGAAAAATAAAGTTCTGCTAGTTATTCAGAAGCACGAAACAGAATTTTGAAACACCGAACTCCTAACATTTAAGTATGCCATAATGATTATGAAACTGACTTTAATTGACCCCAGTCATTTTCAGAAAGACCTCTGGCAGCAGCTACAGCTTGTATTCATTGCTGTGGGCCTGAGCTCTGAACATTCACATTTAAATATTTTGCCAAGTTCTTCTCACAGTTCAGTTCCAGTGCTACCCAGAGCGCAAAAAAAAAAAAAAAAAAAGTATTTGCCACTAACGTGTCTTTGTCCCCCGCCACAAGATGTGAATTCTTGTCAAAATGAGCAATCTCTCGGTGTGACCTTGAGAGTGACGCGAAGGTCACCAAAATCGACTGGCGCCGGGGTATCACCCCAATACATGTTGACATGAAATTTGAAGGAAATCCGTCAAATCGTTCTTGAGATATCTCGCTGACAAGGATTCGGGACGGACGGGCGTGAATACTACGTTCCGCGCGGCGGGGGACAAAAAAAAAAAAAGTAGGTGGACAGCAGTTTTGCAGTTTTAAGGCCATGAAACAGATTTTTAAAGGAGACCTATTTTGCTAGATTTCCAAATTTATATTTTGATCTTTGACTTCCTTAGAGTACTCCTGATCGTTCAAAGTCCAAAACAGAGTCCTAATTTAGCTCATACTGCCATCCTCAAAAAAACCCATTTGACCAACCTGGAGTTGGGCAGGACGAGGCTGCAGAACGAAGTTGTCCGGGTCAGTCTCCCCAGAGTAAAACCCGAGACCCCTCTGCCATCTGATAAAGAATCGGCGGGTAAATTCCGCAATCTAACGCAGTACAAGTGTATAGATCTAATGAAATGAACTTGTTCTAATGAACGCATCGGCGAAAGTGGAGGGCGCAGTTCGAAAGTCTGGCAGTTCAAGCTCAAATTTGCCATGGGCTACATTTTGCTATGGCAACAGTGGTGAGTACATCTGTGTTTCTACTCTATAGCTAAGATGCAGGGAAAGCTAGAATCCACCCCATATACACACAGATTTGTAGAACGGGTCAACGTGCTCAAGTGTAGACAGAAGACCATAGAAATCCAATGGGTCTGAGTTTAGAGGGAAACATGGAGAGTGAGGAGCAGCTAAAAGTGGACAAACAGCTTATGGACTGCTTCGGTGTGTGTTATAAGCACCTGCTGGTTGGTGTGCATAACTGTGGTGTGTCGTTAGTGTTGAGAAACAAACAGCTTCTGCCCTGGTATATGATGGAGGGGAAATGGGCGAGTTATGGATATTGCGCGGCAGCTACATAGAACTTTGGTTATGTCATGAACAGAATAAAGGTTTTACAGAGTGTAAATTCCGTTTGCGTGAACCGTTGCTTATGTGGAGCTGGCGAATCGATCACTTTTACAGGAAAGAAATCACTATTCAATCGATGGCAATGCAGAGAAATCGTTTGTTATACCGGACACGTTATGGCCTGTGCGCTTCCCTATTGCTTTCACTGGTAGAATCAGAGAGCTTACCCAGACATTGAAGATGTATCAGGCTGACCCCGGTCATGAATAAGTAAAGCGATCATTTCACAAGCACCCAAAAGCACCCCAAGCTTTGCAAAACCTACGTCTGGTCAAACTGAATCTCTCCGGTTAGCTTCAACCTGGATACAGTCAGGCAACATTATGATGAAACGGTCACATTGATGCTTACCGAAGTAATTCGAGCATACCGGTCATAATTGCTGCATACACGTCAACCAGGAGCATTTTTAATTAGCAGAGCACAGGAACTAACATGAAGTAGCTGATAAGCGGTCATGACTTTGAATGTAATCTTGCTTATGTGGAGCTAGCGAAATCGATCACTACTACAGGAAAGAATTTCCAAATTAATCTCCGCCTTTTTATTAGCCACAACAACTTCTGAAGGGGGATGAAATTATGTCACGGTAGTACAGAGGAATCATTTTTTATACTGGACACGGTAGAGCCTCTGCATTTCCCATTGCTTTCACAGTAGCAACAGAGATGCCCTGACATTCGTGAAGTATCCGCCTGATCCCGGGCATCGATAAGTGGAGCAATCGGGCAACTTTATGATGAAACTGCCACATTGATGCTTACCGAAGTAACACAAGCATACCGATCGGAATTACTGCATACAAGTTAACCAGGTGCATTTTTAATTAGCACAACACGCAAACTAACATGCAGTAGCTGGTAACCGAGCAGTCATAACCACAGAGACAAACCCTTGCAATACAGGTTTTACAGACGGCAAGTTCCGTACCAAGCATCCAATTACAAACAAGTATTAAGTTGGCTTCAAATGAGGTTTATGTTCACACTCCTTCTATAGAATTTCCCCTGCTGGCCCTGCTGGCCATTAGCCACCCATAACACGTTAGCTTCACTTGCATCATTTGCTGTTATATCGTTACTTACAACTTGTGGCTCCAATCGTTTTATCGATGCAGCTGCTTCAGGTTTGAGAAGGAGCTGAAAGGCTTATCCTGTGTTGAAATATCCTTTATTGATAAAGCTGTCTTTGGCAAAATGCTGAGCACAAACAGCTAACGTTCCCTTTGGCCATGGCTGTTTGCTGATTTCTGGAGGCATCCTCTTTTGGAAGAGAAATTATTTTTTTCTTCATGTCCAAAAGTAAACGGACAAGCAGCTTTGGGAGATACACTGACAAAACTGCACCTCAAATGATCTTCGGTTCTTCTTTTGTATTTCCAAGTGTTGACACTACTGAGGCATAGTATGATCTGCAGTTGTTAATACCAGCTCGAATAGTTTCCAGTGTGGGCAGGTCCAGCGCTGTGATTGGCTCTGGCTTGGTCTGTACTAATTGGACGGCACAACCTGACGTCAGGTTTTGCCCAGATCTCGTGAAGATCTCGGGAAGAGCTGTTCAGAGAGGAAATCACGTTCACGAAATCACGTTCTTGGATCACGGCAAAACCCCTTATCTTATGTTTAGAAACTTTTCAGAGGTTGAGTATGGACAACTAACATAATAACATTACTAATAGGTATTGAAAGAAGGATCAGCATAATAGGTCCCCTTTAAAGGGATTTCAGTCAGGAATTCAACCGGGCTCTTCAAGAGTACCAGATTTTCAGCCATTAATTGCAGTACAGCTGTGTATTTGAGCAACTTCTCCAAGAAAAGTCTTTGCCACAAAAACCAATAAATCAATCTTCTAATCTGGACCTCAAATCTAACTCAGATATTCTGTCCTCTCAGGAAATTAACTGAATGATCAGGGCTCCTGATTGGTCAGACAGTTTTCACACCTGACCCCCAGGTAAAGGGAGGGTGGAAAACCAGTAGCACCAAGTCCTCGTGGACAGTGATTTGAGAAACAGGGCATTCAGGCTGAGGCAGGTTCTTTTGAAGAATTTTCCAGTTTTCAGCCACATTCCTGTTGTCGCTGTAGGCAACAAGCAGCCATTGCCCTCCTGTTGAAGAGTTACTCCATGTCATGATGTAACAGAAGTGAGGTTTTTATCTGGGTCAACGGCTGTGTTTGGTTTACACTGAATGTTTTGCTTTCAGGCCAAAAAGTACAACTTTGATTTGCATAAGAACACTCAACAAGACTGAGGACTCTTCAAGCATGACTTCATGCTGCCGTGTTTCAGAGGGGAGCTCTTTTGACCCACACTTACAAAGAAACCAAGTCTGCAATGCACTGGCGCAATGCCACGTAATTAGCTATGCACGTCAGTGAATGGTGTAGCCGCCATCTTGTTCCATCAATTGCGCATCAAACTAACAGCATATTAATGTGAGTCATATCTTTTCTAATTATGTAGAACAGAGTTGACATCTCCCAGGCTGAGGGTTCAGTTCTCACTATTTCTAGATCTAATCTCTGACTTTCTGTCTCCAAAACACTTCAAAGTACCAGACGCCATTCCTTGTCCTGACACGAACTTTAACTTTGATATTTTTCCTTTTAAAAAATGTAATGACCATTCGAAATGCCTTAAAAAACTGCATTAAAATAGCACATTTCCTCATTGTGGTATGCCATTTTAATCAACTCAATGATGAAAATACTAGCGCTTTCATAATTGCTTCACAGTAACACTATACATGAAAGCATGGTGTCCAGGCTACCGCCATGTCAAGTGTGTTAAAATCACAAATCTTGTAGCTAATTAAACACTAGTAAATAAAAAATAAATAAATAATAAAAAAAATAAAATTCACCAACTTTGTAGTGGCCAACTACCACTTTATTTTTCCAGTCCATAAAGGACCACAAGAAGTCCACATTTAAATCAGGGACCCACTGCCTTTTATCAGCTTTTTACAGGTCACAGACCATAAATTTAATCATGGATACAGTTGACCTCTATGGCTAGAATGGCAACTATGCCCCAATTCGAACCACTAATGCAAATAGACAAGGAGAAAGGCTACACCAGATTTACACTAGTCAAATTCAAGCCATGGAATCAATATCTGGACCAGGGTCTCCATCCTCACAGCTCAGTTAATTGACTAGGCCTATACAATTTCCCTGAGCAGATATTCCTCACACCCGACTTTCATGAAAAGAAAGGTCTGGAAACCGGCAGTTTTTGGCCCTTGAGAACACATTTGAGGAACATTGTGTTACACATTAAACAATGCCCCGCATTGGAAAATAATTAAGTGCTCTTTGTAGCAAACAAAAACACACCACACAAAATTAATGAGATCAAATAGAGAGAAGAATTGAACTGGCATTATTATCCCAGTAAAGTGCAGGTGTCACATGCACCCAACTACAGAGGAAAGCACACATGTTCAGGCTTGGCACCGGTGACTTTTTAAAAGCACCACTGCAGCATACTATAGGCACCTGTAAACACAACCATTTCTCTAATCTCCTTGGGTGTGGTGAAGTAGACATCTATACGCTGTGTGACTCATCACTGCAGCATTAGCATAGGCCATCAACAAACACCATACATTACCCCAAGGGAGACAGCCTTAAGCTTAAAGCTGCAAAGTACTACTTTGATGGGGTATATTTACCAAGCTGCGTATAGATTCACTCACGTCTAGGATTTTAAAAAGAGGCGCAGAAAAGAAAAAAAAAAAATGAGATGAGTAACAGCGAGAACTTTTCTGGTGAAAAATTTTCCATCTCAAAATTCTGACTGGGCAAGCAATCATGATTGCATTCAGCAGCAAGAATGTTACCCACTCATTTTGATGGGTCCCAACTAAATGAATATTTATTCCTCAGCCAAGCAGGGAAAATAAACAAACCTAAATTTAACCAAGCTAATCAGGCCGAAAACTGATACGGTGTTATCTCGAGGAACACGGACAAGCGGTTTTCGCATACTTTTGACAATGCAAATACCGTTCCATGGAAAGGAACGTAACGCTAAAATGCTGACAGTAAACCACAGACCTGCGTTTGTGTAGGCCTACAGTAAAACCACAGACCTTCACTGCGCACTGTAAAATGAGATGCCTTGAGAAACTGACCTGATAACTTCCTGCTGTGTGACTGGCAGTTTCGGGGGGAGGGACAACTGATCGAGTTCACTGGGTCAGTTTAAATTCTGATAACAGAAAATTAAAGTGCGCCTGAAGGTACTTTTTTAAAAAGCTATGAAAAAGTGTATGTAGTCATATCTCCCGTATTTAAGCGTGTTTGGACTGAGTTAAAGTGGTTTGAGAGAAAGACCCATGGACTTTGAACTAAACAACGCTGAAGCATCGGAAAATTCTCAACCAATGAGAAGGAGGAATTTCTATAGCGACCTTCGTAGTAAAAATTGCGCACAATGGGGAAGAATAGGACTACCTCCCTGAACGAAATTAATCCGGGTTTTCCAGATTATCGTCTCAGGCACGCGACTGCAAGAATGATAAAAAATAATCTACACATTTATACGTTCCAGACCCTCATGAACAAAATTACTGCGGAGTAAAACGAAGCGAAATCATATATTAAGGGGCACCTGAACAGACGACTCCGACCCATCTACACCTTAAGCTGAGCAAATTCTCTCCAGGCTACAATCGACAATGTGGCCATAGTGCAGACTACAGAACAGATTGATTATATATATAATAATCACTGATTGTAGAACTAATTGATACGTTCCTCTGTTATTTATATTTTATCCATTAAAATCTTTAATAGGCTACCATGCATTTTCAAAGTTCCCAAATGGGCTACGTTAAAAGTGGGCTCCAATATGCTGAGCAACAACCAAGCAGTTCTCAAAAATAATCTTTCATGACAGAACAAAATAATTTTCGTCGTCCTTGAGAGTTAAACTTTTACTTAGGAAAAAAAGCAAATGAGTTACGCAAAAAAAATAATTTCAAGTTAAATTGAAGGTCATGATAGGGATTCTGAGAGCTATGGCATGAAACATTTAAGTTTCGTAAAAGGTACACCATTTATTTACATGTTCCACTTTCTACCTGAGCGATAACCGGTACTGAGGACGACAACGTAAGCCTACCTGTTGCTTTCAAAATGAGAAGTACAAGCGCAGAAACCAACATGTCGGCAACGATAGGTGTATCCTTGTTCTCTACCAGAGCGCCGATCCCACCTGATGATACCGAAGTCGCCTTGACTACAATAACTTCCCAACGATAATGCCGGTATGTCTTTGTGCTAAACCACAATATATTAAAAGAACGAGTCACGATCGAAACGGGAAGTTTCTCAGATGCAAAAAAAGGACGACCTATAGCTAGCACCTTGTGACGAAACCCACCCTTCCGCATAGACCTCACCTGTGTGCGGAGGATCGGCCTGTTACATGAAACTCTGCCCAGGATGACGTGTTGGCAAAACACAGAGTGAAAGAGGCCGGGCCGGTTCTGCATATTTACAAACATCCAACCTTAGCGAAAAGGAGCCGAGCATTTCTGAGACGGTTGATCGGCTTTGGACGAAATGTGACTTTGTCATCTCAATACAGAAATCCTAGCGACTTATCGGGAGTTCTTGAGCCGTCCATGACACATTACAAATATAGCCATCCTAAATGCAAATTGATTATTCATTAATTAACAAATGGTGAAATATAGGTTTTCTTTTACCATCATAGCCTGCAATTTCCGACCAATGCGCAAGTGATTTCGCAACTCATACCAATGCAGTGATATAATCACATAAGCCAGTTTCATGCTGTTCTGAGCTTTTTTCTTTTCATGAGAGCAGCAAGCATCTTCCCATGTGGTCAAGGACTTAACCAGTAAGATCTAGGCTAAATGTTTTCGCTGGCCCGACATGGACTTCCATATAATATAAGCCCGATTAAAACTAAGTAAGCGCATAGGCTACTGGAAAATTTAGATTAAATCAAAAAGGAGTCATTCGAAATCCGATTTATTTGGTGGAAACGCAACTGCAGATTATTTTATGCTTTGACTTGCGGTTTCTTGTTTCTTTTTTCTATAGGACTGATAATTGTAACGTAACCAGTTGCAAAAATAAAGTGATGTGAAACAGATTATGTTAAACAGGTGAGAGAATCGTGTTAAAAAAGGCCAAGTCCGCCAGGAGCAGAGATGGGTTGACGACCTGCTTTCAATCACTCATTTAAATTTCCATTACAGAAACTCCGAAAACTCTCAACATTATCGAGTGTGGTCAGTCTTCATTATTAGCTGTAAACTCTCATACATTCGGTGTGAGTTTTAGGAACACATTTACGTTCCACTGCTGTAGTTAGCAATCATAGGCTATAATCAACTCGCAAGCAAGAGATTCATACGCGGAATTAAAGTTCTTGTTGAAAGAAGTTTTCAGGTTTCACATGTGTTACGACGGATTTCACTTTTGATGATTGGGAGCTAACTATGATTCCAGATGTCTCAAGCTTTTGTTTATTCGGGGTTTGGATGCATTGCATGTGTTTCATTATCGTTAAAATTGTTTAAATGAAATAAGATTATTTGAAATGTCTATATGCAAATGTCCATTGCTTCCAATGATCTTATTTCATTTAAAAAAACTGACTAATTTGGACAAAATGAAAGCTAAAAGAACTCTGGGACTGCAATTGTGGTTACAATGAAAACCAGCATACAGGCTCAAGGGAAGATTGGGGAAAACTTCGCCCTGCAGAGAGCAGTAGATTGGCTGGCCCTCCCTCGTGTAAATTGTTACATTATTTCTTGAAAAACTGCATCTCTGCACTATTTACACACCTGATTTTTCAACCCCAATTCCGAAATAATTGAGACAAAGTGTAAATTGTGAGAAAATCTAAACGCAATGACATTCAAATCACATCAGCCAGTATTTTATTCACAACAGAACAGAGATAACATAGCAAATGTTGATGTCTGCAACAGGTCTCAAAAAAGTTAGGACAAGGGCCTGTTTACCATGGCGTTGCATCCCCTCTTCTTTTTAACACAGAGTGGAGGTGTCTGGGCATTGAAGAGACAAGTGTCTTGAGTTTAGGCATGATAAATTGATCCCACTCTTGTTTAATAAAGGCTTCCAGCTGCTGGAGAGTTTTAGGTCTCCTTTGAGAGACTTTTCGTTTAAATTTGCGCCAAATGTTCTCAATTGGTGAAAGATCAGGACTGCAGGCGGGTTAGTTCAGCACACGGACTCTTCTACTACAAAGCCATGCTGTTGTAATAGCTGCAGTATGTGGTTTTGCATTGTCCTGCTGAAATACACAAGGCCTTCCCTGGAATAGATGTCATCTGGAGGGGAGCATATGTTGCTCTAAAACCTTTATATAACCTTTCAGCATTCATGGTGCTTTTTAAAATATGCAAGTGTCCCTCACCGTATGCACTAATACATCCCCATACCATCAGAAATGCTGGCTTTTGAACTGAATGCTGATAACAGGATCGGTGGTCTTTCACTGAAAAACCCAAAATGGGTTTTCTGTAGGGGCCGTGTGCATGCATGTTTTGCTCACGTAGACGGAGTCAAAAGGTGCTTGCGCTCACCTCAACCTACTCGGACCCCTCATCTCATGATCACCTGTGGTTGCTGTCCAGAATCTGTCACGTACAGGCTGTTACTACATGTGGCGCTGTTGAGCTGCCATCGCCACTCATGGCTGCCCTAAGCGGGATCGTTAGTGACAGTGCCTGTGTTCCATTCTCGGATAGATAGCCGACTGATTGTTGAATCGTGACAGTGCAAATGACGCACCACCTCTCGGCGGCTGAGATCTGCCCGTAACATTCCAAAGGCTCTTTTTCTCTCTCCTGTGCAAGCAGTTCCATTTTCTTGATGCAGTAGCATTTTTTGTTTTTTTTTGTTCACTTGATGTAGGCTATTGACCACACTAAAAAGAACAAGTCAAGTGTCACTGTAAACATCACAAACAGCTCAATGTTTGTTATTACTGAAGTGCTTGGCGCGTGCATGTGGTGCGCATCAGGATTACAGCACCACAAGCTTCTCTTTATTTCCTCTCGTGCCTCACTGGAAAAGCAATAAAAATCAATCATTTCTTCAATATGCTGCAAATACAGTACATACCTCACCGGTGTATTTTTAATGGCACTGAGTATATTAATTGCTTTTTCAGCCCTTTTTTTTGACTGTGTCCCTATTTCTTTGAGACCTTTTGCAGCCAGAAAATTTGAAATGAGCTCATTTTGTGGATAAAAATTGGAAATGTTATTTATGTTCTACTGTATATAACTTATTGGCTTGTGTGATCTGAAAGTCATTGCATTTTGATTTTATTCACATTATACACTTCGTCCCAACTATTTCGGAATTGTGGTTGTACTAATCCAGGTCCATAGCAAAGATACTAGAGGTTGATTAGTAGAATGAGGTGTGTAGCTGCCTGGGTGTTTGGAATGAAAGCCTACTCCCACACTGGCCCATCCTGGATGAGGTTCCTAACCCCTGATTTAGACCATTGCCATGAAGTTACTATTTATGATGCATTTAGAGTCATCTATTACCATATATATAGTTGTTTGTCAACTATATTTTGGTGGCTATACTAGTGAGAAGCACATAATTGCCCCCTTTACATATGAAATATCTACCACCAAGGTGACAGAAAAAAAATCTGCCACCTACATGAAAGGCAGCATGTACCTTGGCTTTGAAAACACACAGCCAAGTGGCTTCATTCAGTCCCCACTTCGTGTATGCATGCATGCACAAACACATGCACCACAAGATGTATTTGTGACGACGACTTCCCCAAATCTCAGCCGTAATCAAGTTATGCCTAACCCTTGCCTCAACCTGACCCGAGCTGTAACCGAAACCCTACCTTCAACCAATCAGCCATAATCCAGTGTAATCTTCTTTGAGGACCACCTGAAATTGCCTCGCAAGCCCTAATGTCCTCACAACATTTGTGGTTGATCAAGAGCTGGGTCTCACAAGTATTGTCATAGAAACCTAAATACACACACACACACACACACACACACACACACACACACACACACACACACGATGCAGCTAAAGTTTTCAGCTTTTTGTTTTCAGTTTCAATTTACTCAGCAATAGTGTAATTACAGCAATGATCACAAGGAAAACGGCTTATCTTACCTCAACCAGCATTTCACCATCAATGGAAAAAGTGACAGCAAAAAATTAACTGAAGCACATGGATCATTGTGTAACTACGAGTTGTAAAGGCTTAAAAATTCTTAAAAAAACTCATGATGGGGCTTTAATATTTATCAAATGCAAAGAAGTTGATGTTTATCAATTTTATCAGATCTGCCTGTTATGATGTATGAAAACAAGGTTTTGTTTATATATATATATATATATATATATATATATATATATATATATACATATATATATATATATATATATATATATATATATATATATATATATATATATATATATATATATATATATACAGCACCCTCCATAATTACTGGTAAAGATAGGTTAAAAGCCTTAAAATAATTTGGTTTTTTTTTTGCAGAGGCATACTCTCACACTGAAAATTTTAGAAAAATGTAACCTTCAACTTAAGTGAATTTTAAGGGGGAAAAGATGTAATTGAAGTATTTCTGTCATTTCTACAGTAGTTAACAAAGTTGATCAAAGTATCTAGGAACATTTAATTAGTAAATCATCACTTCCTGTTTCACTGGGGTATAAATATGAAGTGACACACAGGCCATTTCTCTTAACCACTCTTCAACATGGGAAAGACAAAGGAACACACCATTCAAGTAAGGCAGATATGTGTCGACCTTCATAAGTCAGGCAATGGCTACAAGAAAATAGCCACTCGCCCGGTTTTCGAAAGGAACCTTCCTCTAGCCACTTCCAACACGCCATTAAGAAATGGCATCAATCCGACAAGGGATTCTATAGTTATCCCACGGAAACGAAAAGTTAACAGACAACGGACGGACGGACGGACGGACGGACATGGTGTCGACATAATGCCCCCTTTCCTCTTTGGAGGGCGGGGGCATATAAACTGCATTTTGTATTTACTCGGGTTGTCTTTGTCTAATATTAAAATTTGTTTTATGATCTGAAACATTTAAGTGCGAAAAATATGCAAAAACAAAAAAGAAATCAGGAAGGGGCAAATGCTTTGTCACGGCACTGTGTGTGTGTATGTGTGTATATATATATATACACACTTCCTGACAAAAGTATTAGGACGTCACTATTTATGTGTGTGATTTTCTTACAGTGCAGTTGAAAATAGTGAATGTATCATATTTGGAAATAGTTGTTTATTCAAATAAAAATACAGACCCCATTTTGGATACACCAAACTGAATTATTCTAAGTCTTGACCCTCCTTTTATAGAGAATCAAAATCACTCCATGTGCCACACCTGATCATATTGATTGAACTAATAGTAGCCGTGGTCTTCCATTATAACAAAGACACAATTCCAAACTTGTAAATTTGAAGATTACCATCTTGCAAGCACTATTTATTATAATATCTCTTATTTATTACAGACCCAAAGTGAGAGTTTTTTATGCAGAGAAAAAATATGCCAATTTGTATATCTGTAGCATCCCCAAATGTTCAAATAATGTTCTGTGATGTTTACATGTACATTTTTGGACACCATTAAATTCCTACAACACTCACATGTGTAATATAGCACGTACATCAAAGGTTGAGTGAGAATGAGGATCGTCCTAATACTTTTGTCAGGTAGTGTACATATATATATATATATATATATATATATATATATAATGTGTATGTGTGTGTGTATATAGACTGTAAATACACTGAACAAAAATATAAACGCACCACTTGAAACATTGGCACCATTTCAAGTATGCCGTTATGAAATACCAAATATATTTGTTTTCATTTGCAAAAGGAATGTTTTCATTGATTGATGTCTAAAATTTGAGTTCAGCTCAGACTTTGAGTATTTTTTTCACCTGTGAAATGATTGGTATGAGTAAACGAGTGCGGTGTACCCAGACACCGCTCAGACAGAATGTGCAGTATTCAGACAAACCTTGGGGACTATAAAAGGCCACACCAAAATGTTGGATTTTGTCAGACGCAGCCATGCCTCAGATGTCTCAAATTATGCGGGAGCGAGCCATTGGCATGCTGAATGCTGGAATGTCCATCAGAGGGGTCGCTGCACAGCTGAATGTTCACTACAGTACCATAGTTCGTCTACTACAGCGCTTCCGACAGACTGGAAGCACTGCGAACAGGCCTCATCGGCGTCGTCCACGTGTCACCACCCCTGCTCAGGATCGTCACATCCGGCTGGTGCATTTGCGTGAACGTTTCAGACCAGTAGTCGTTCTGAACAATAGACGAATCTCTGCTCAAACAGTTCGCAACCGCCTCCGAGAAGCAGAATTGCATTCTCGACGCCCTCACCATGGGCTGGACCTCACAGACCTACGCCGCCGGAATCGTCTCGCATGGGCTAACGCACACTTCCGGTGGCCCTTGGCACGATGGAGAAATGTGCTGTTCACTGATGAATCAAGATTCAAGTTGTATCACGCAGATGGGAGACGTCGTGTGTGGCGCCGTGTCGATGAACAGTTTGCTGACACCAATGTCGCCCGGAGAGTCGCCCATTGCGGAGGCGGTGTCTTGGTGTGGGCAGGGATTGCACACAGACACAGACATTGCATTTCATCGATGGCAACTTGAACGCCCAAATGTACCGTGATGAGATCTTCGCACCAACTGTAGTACCGTTTGTCCAACAGCATAATGTCACGTTCCAGCATGATAACGCCCATCCTCATGTCGCTAGGGTCTGCACCCAGTTCCTCACAGCTCAGAACGTTCAGGTGCTGGACTGGCCCGCATATTCACCCGACATGACTTAGGGCAGAGGAGTATTGTCCTCATGTGCAACATCCGTACATTTGTCCAATAATCTTTTTGTATTCCACACGATAACTTGAAAACGCCGGCATCAATCAACTCCATTTATGCTGTGTTGCATGGTTTTGTGCACCTACAGAATCCAATCGATTTGACGGCGCTTAGATCTTCATTATGGCAGCCACAGCTGCAATCTTGAATTTTGTATTCCACACAATAAGTTGAAAAGCCTTCATCAATCTATGCCATTTTTGCTCTGTTGCTTGGTCTTGTCTACTTACAGAAGCCTATCAAATTTGACAGCACTCGGATGTCCAGTATGGCCGCCATTTTGAATTTTGCATTCCACAGGATAACTTTAAAATACCTTCATCAATTTATATCTGTTCTAAACAATCCAGGGGCTGAGGGGTAACGCCCACTTTGGGGAGCTATTTTTTATGTCTCTGCCCCACACATCGAGGCGGAGACATAATGTTTCCCTGTCATCTCAACGCCTGTCCTTCACACGTCTTATGTGCACAATATTTGCTGACATAGTGTTGGATTTTGACCAAATCAGACATGATGATTCCCCGAAGAGTATAGCTGAATTGATTGGTTCATCAGGTCAAAGGTCAAGGTCACATAAGGTCAAGTGTTTGTGGGGATGAAAGATCAACTTTAAGGATTAAAATCCAAATGTCATGTTTACAGATTACATTTTCATGTTTAGAGATACTATTTTTACGAGCGACGATTAGCAGAGGCATAGCAATGCTTCAATTGACTTCATTCTATTGACGTTACATTAATTAATTACTTCCTTCAACAAACCAGGGACTGACCAGCCATTCCCAAGGCTGACACGTATTCAAAAACTTGTTAAACTTTCCACTTCAGGAACGGAAATAAGGCAGAATAAAAATGCAGGTCACATCTTATTCACAAATCGTTTCATCACTGGAATTGTCTAGATACATGGCAGCCTCAATGGATACTCTTTGCTTGTGGACATGAGCGCGTGTTGAATGATGTGTAATCTTTGTGACCGATTGGCTAACTGTCCTTGACGCGTTTCAGCCTCTTGCCCATTGCATGCTGGGATAGAGACTGGATGAACATTTAGCTAATTAGATAGAGCCCTCTTCTGGATGTTTTGAATCATTGTCCATCTGCACTGTGAAGTGCCTTCGAGTGAATAGGAAGCATTTGGCTGAATCTGAGTAGTTAAGCAGCCCCATGTAGTTCAGAATCCAGCTGCTTTTGCCAGTTGTCAGTGAATACAGGGGAACCAGTTGCACTGGCAGCCATACATGCCCACGCATGACCATGCTTCACAGATGAGGTGGTATGCTTGGGATTGCGAGCAGTGCCCTCTCTTCCCCATATCCCATCATTCTTGTGAAACTCTATCTCCATCTCATCTGTCAGTAGAATGTTGTTCCGGAACTGTGCAGGCTTTTAGAGACGTTTTTCATAAAATTCCTATTTTCAAGGCTGACCAAAGGTTTACATGTTGATGAGGACAAAAATACAGTTCAAATTTGTCAATACAGAAGATACACTAAAAAAAAAAAAAATCATAGGGTGTTCTTTGCTGAACTAATACCTACGGAAGCCCTGAACCGCACTGTGAAAAAAAATTTTTTTGTGGTGAAGTAAAAGTGTAATTTTTTTCCTTTTGTTATTTCGAGATAATATCTCGTTATTTCGAGATAATATCTCGTTATTACGAGATAATATCTCGTTATTTCGAGATAAGATCTCGTTATTTCGAGATAAGATCTCGTTATTTCGAGATAAGATCTCGTTATTTCGAGATAAGATCTCGTTATTTCGAGATATTATCTCGTTATTTCGAGATATTATCTCGTTATTTCGAGATATTATCTCGTTATTTCGAGATATTATCTCGTTATTTCGAGATATTATCTCGTTATTTCGAGATATTATCTCGTTATTTCGAGATATTATCTCGTTATTACGAGATATTATCTCGTTATTACGAGATATTATCTCGTTATTACGAGATATTATCTCGTTATTACGAGATATTATCTCGTTATTACGAGATATTATCTCGTTATTACGAGATATTATCTCGTTATTTCGAGATAACATCTCGTTATTTCGAGATATTATCTCGTTATTTCGAGATAACATTACGCCCTGTCTGGGCTTGAATCAATATAATCGCCCATTTTTCCGAGGATGCATCGGCTGGTAACTTGTGTGAACATGACAGCAGGCATATAACAGAATTCCTTTCGGCATCTAAGCGGGAGCGGGACGCTCCTGAGAGAGAAGGGCAGGGTTACGTTTCCCAAAAGCATAGATGCCAACTAAACAAGTTACACTAACATGGCAATATTCCCCGCCGCCTCAATGTTTTGTGTCCGTAGGGACGGACGGACGGAGCTCAATGCTATATCCCCCGCTTCGCGCTAATCGGGGGATACTTAGCAATGTACATCGTTCGTCCATTCACAGTCAGTGACTGCGTTTACGCACCATGTTCCTGTATTTGATTGCGTACCTGTCATGTAAACGAGTTCAATAACCCGATTAAGGTCATTTTCCGATTCGAAATATTCCGAATAAGACCCCTGGCATATGCCTGTTTTAATCGGAATATTGGCTCATGTATACACCTTAATCAGAATATGCCCTCGAACTGAATATTCAACCACGTCTGCGCCTGTTCACTTCGCAAGGAATTAGCATTTTTGGAGCAAAGAGGAGACGACTGTATGCATAATGAAAGAC
The DNA here is from genome assembly GCA_029721435.1 of Gymnothorax reevesii. NCBI lineage: Eukaryota > Metazoa > Chordata > Actinopteri > Anguilliformes > Muraenidae > Gymnothorax > Gymnothorax reevesii. The sequence continues at coordinate 100,827,650 of CM056578.1, forward strand.
ATGAATATATTGTAATATATCGATGGGCGAAAGCACCGTAACAACGATGTAATTATGGTGGGCGAAAAGTGGAGAGAGACTGGTTTTGTGTTGACTGACTAGCGCCAACCCGATTCAGCATCGCTGGAAAACTCTGACGGCAGCATATTCCAAAGCGAAAAAATAAAGGCAATGACTTTTTTTACGCCAGTCGTAATCTTGCTCCAATTACCCATTCTTAAGATCTTCCGTATGTTCATGCACAATGTAGGAAATCCGGACTTGGAGCCATAGACTGATTTATACAGTCTGCTTATACAACGGCATTAAGGATAACGCACAATTAATGCATCTTGTATGTTACCATGCATCTTAAAAGAATGAAACAACACCAGCATTACGTTTTAACAAGTTTAATAATACATGTATGAATATTTAGGTAATAGAATTATGTATAATTAACATGAATTAAGCTGCTTTCACACCGGACGCGAAACGAATTTTTCGCAAGACAGGTTACATTCAAATTCAATGCAAAGACGCAAATACGCGTGGATTCGCGTCTTTGCATTGACTTTTGAAAGTGATCTGTCGTACGAAAAATTCATTCGAGTCCAGTGTGAAAGTGGCTTTATTGTAAACATTCACAACGATATTTTTGAGTAAAGAAATACAGATTCAGACCGACAAAAACAATTAAAAACATCTATTTTGATTAATGCACATTCGGATTCAACATTTATAGCCTAACAACATAACCATATGGAATATCTTATTTATTATGAAATAATTAATCGGAACAATGACACGGATTAGAAAACAATAGGAAGGTGCTGAACTTTTTTCTTGATTACCTTTTTATTTACGCAATGTCCATGTGTCCGAAAGTCGGACAGGGTTTTAATATGACTCCGTGTCCGACAGTCGGATAGTTTCAATATAACTCCGTGTCCGACAGTCGATTATTGTTTTTAATCTCTTAAAATCTGCTGAATCTTTTAGATATTAAACGTGAATTTTTTGATCAGAGGGCTCATTTCATCAAGATGTGTACCGAAAATTTCAATCAAAAACAATCAGAACATCCAATGTGCTCTGCAATCAATTTATTTGGGCAATTTTTATAAATACAATTCCGTACAATGCCTGTCGGATATTAGGCCTAAATGCAAAATACTCCGTGTCCGACAGCCTAAAAAAATAGGACGATTAGAACAGATTGATAACGAAATAAAGAATGAAAAACATTTTTACAACAAACAGAACAACCAATGAACACTGCAATTTATTTATTTGCGGGCCATCTTGTTTGGATGTTCTGTTTGTTGGTGATATATTTTTATTCTTTATTTCGTTATAAATCTGCTCTCATATCAATACTTTTACTTTCTGTTGTCTACCAGACATGGAGTATTTTGCATTTCGCGTCCGACAGTCTTGATCGAGCATGCAATATTTAATTCACACTGTCAATGGTCATGGAATTGATTTGCTCAATGACTACAAGTACTATTTTATCTCTGGTGTGGAAATGAAGTGTGAATCTGTTTGATCGATCTGACTAATTTTCAAAAGAGAGACCGAATAAAAACTGTTGTCTATCTTCAACGAAAGAAAACAGACGAATAAAAAGATCAAGAAAAGTGGATAGATATCAATTTGCATTTTGTGAAGGTCGAACACAAACATGGCCAAGTTTCTACGTCCAATGATTGCTGGAATACTCGAAAAATTAAAACTCTTATAACTTTCGGACACGGAGTATTTTAGGATCTCTGTCCGTCAGACGCTAAATTCGTCATAAATGCACTAAGTCCCGCGCCAATGTCGACCCACTTTATTTAGCAGAGCTTAAACAGACACGTTGATTGAAATTCTCGGTACTCATCTTGAAGAAATGAGCCCTTTGATCAAAACATTCACGTTTAATATCTAAAAGATTCAGCAGATTTTAAGAGATTAAAAACAATAATCGACTGTCGGACACGGAGTTATATTGAAACTATCCGACTGTCGGACACGGAGTTATATTAAAACCCTGTCCGACTTTCGGACACATGGACATTGCGTAAATAAAAAGGTAATCAGAAAAAAAAGTTCAGCACCTTCCTATTGTTTTCTAATCCGTGTCATTGTTCCGATTAATTATTTCATAATAAATAAGATATTCCATATGGTTATGTTGTTAGGCTATAAATGTTGAATCCGAATGTGCATTAATCAAAATAGATGTTTTTAATTGTTTTTGTCGGTCTGAATCTGTATTTCTTTACTCAAAAATATCGTTGTGAATGTTTACAATAAAGCCACTTTCACACTGGACTCGAATGAATTTTTCGTACGACAGATCACTTTCAAAAGTCAATGCAAAGACGCGAATCCACGCGTATTTGCGTCTTTGCATTGAATTTGAATGTAACCTGTCTTGCGAAAAATTCGTTTCGCGTCCGGTGTGAAAGCAGCTTTATTCATGTTAATTATACATAATTCTATTACCTAAATATTCATACATGTATTATTAAACTTGTTAAAACGTAATGCTGGTGTTGTTTCATTCTTTTAAGATACATGGTAACATACAAGATGCATTAATTGTGCGTTATCCTTAATGCCGTTGTATAAGCAGACTGTATAAATCAGTCTATGGCTCCAAGTCCGGATTTCCTACATTGTGCATGAACATACGGAAGATCTTAAGAATTGGTAATTGGAGCAAGATTACGACTGGCGCAAAAAAAAGTCATTGCCTTTATTTTTTCGCTTTGGAATATGCTGCCTTCAGAGTTTTCCAGCGATGCTGAATCGGGTTGGCGCTAGTCAGTCAACACAAAACCAGTCTCTCTCCACTTTTCGCCCACCATAATTATATCGTTGTTACGGTGCTTTCGCCCATCGATATATTACAATATATTCATGTCTTTCATTATGCATACAGTCGTCTCCTCTTTGCTCCAAAAATGCTAATTCCTTGCGAAGTGAACAGGCGCAGACGTGGTTGAATATTCAGTTCGAGGGCATATTCTGATTAAGGTGTATACATGAGCCAATATTCCGATTAAAACAGGCATATGCCAGGGGTCTTATTCGGAATATTTCGAATCGGAAAATGACCTTAATCGGGTTATTGAACTCGTTTACATGACAGGTACGCAATCAAATACAGGAACATGGTGCGTAAACGCAGTCACTGACTGTGAATGGACGAACGATGTACATTGCTAAGTATCCCCCGATTAGCGCGAAGCGGGGGATATAGCATTGAGCTCCGTCCGTCCGTCCCTACGGACACAAAACATTGAGGCGGCGGGGAATATTGCCATGTTAGTGTAACTTGTTTAGTTGGCATCTATGCTTTTGGGAAACGTAACCCTGCCCTTCTCTCTCAGGAGCGTCCCGCTCCCGCTTAGATGCCGAAAGGAATTCTGTTATATGCCTGCTGTCATGTTCACACAAGTTACCAGCCGATGCATCCTCGGAAAAATGGGCGATTATATTGATTCAAGCCCAGACAGGGCGTAATGTTATCTCGAAATAACGAGATAATATCTCGTAATAACGAGATATTATCTCGAAATAACGAGATATTATCTCGAAATAACGAGATATTATCTCGAAATAACGAGATATTATCTCGAAATAACGAGATAATATCTCGAAATAACGAGATAATATCTCGAAATAACGAGATATTATCTCGAAATAACGAGATATTATCTCGAAATAACGAGATATTATCTCGTAATAACGAGATATTATCTCGAAATAACGAGATAATATCTCGTAATAACGAGATCTTATCTCGAAATAACGAGATAATATCGCAAACTAACAAAAGGAAAAAAATTACACTTTTACTTCACCACAAAAATTTTTTTTTTCACAGTGCGGTTCAGGGCTTCCGTAAATACCCACAAGATTATGCCCCTAAATAACTCCAAAGATCATATGCATCTCATTTTAGGTTCGATCCCAACCAAATGAAATAGGAATGAGAAATACTGTAGATCAAACTGAAACAAAATCTTCTGTGGATGAGCTCACACAAAAGCCTAGAGAAATCCCTTTTCCAATATTTAATATGCATTTTGCGGTTTTTGATTTTGGATTAGATGCTTGCATTTTTGTCCAACTATAGTTTTGTCTAAACTATATCCTAGGTATGCAAGTTTCCTCACCGGACACATTCAGTTTGGCATCAGTTTCATGTAAGAGTAAAATGTTGAGCATTTCATTTCAACCCTGAAGCAAGAAAAAAGTATTAATGCAGTAATAGACATCCGCTACTAGCGCTTTGCTGGTGCTTGGTGTGATGGCAAAGGTGAGCCATTTTACACTATGGTCATCTGTCACTCACAACTTCCATCTGTCAAACATGGATATGATCCATATACGGCATTCATTCATAAGATAAGTATATTCTTGACAGCAGATGAATAGACTGTCTGTGCCAGTCACGTACTGTGCGTGTTCATAATAGATTTTAAATTAACAGCAGAAATAATCTGACCTGGGTTTTTCAAAGCAATCAGCCAATTTGAGAAGCATCTACAATGCTCTATGCTGTATTGAAATAAATACGGCTCAATACAAAAAAGAATGCAAACAAAACACAGGCGTAAATTCCAGGAAAAAAAATGGTTATGGTAATTAAAAGGAATTACATTTCACAGGACATCTTTTAAGCTTATTGTCCCGACTGTTGAATGATTCCAAGCACAGTAAAATGATATGATGGCCAAACACACATAGAAAAAACACACATGAATACTATGGAATCCCCTAATATTAACCGAAGGCTGGCACATGTATTTATTTAGATGTGGGTGAAGTACATGAAAAAATGGAACTCGAAACATTTCAACAAAAGCAACAGAAAGCAGAAAACAAAATGACTCAAACAGACCGCAGCCCATAACATTGCAGCAGGTGAGGACGGTCCATGCTCCCCCTGCAGAGGACCGAGGTGGCAGCAGTTGGCCAATTCAAACAACTTCTGCGACAGTCTCTGTAGCATCTGCATAGCCGATGACCCTCAAAGTCCCTCGTTCCTGCTCTGAACAGTCTTTCTGAGCATGCAGCGAAAACACCTACCTGAATTAGGATATTCCAGGCTACAACTGAGGTTTTTAGTTCATATTAATTCATTACACTGGAGAGATAAATCCCATTTTACAGGCTTGAAATGGCATAGCGGTCAAAACAGGTTGCATTTTTTTTGATTCCAGCTCACGCAAACACGACGATGTCAAAAAAAAAACGAGGGACGGAGAGAGCCCCACATCACCCCCGGTGATTGACAAAAATCGACAATGACCACACAAGCAACACAGGTCCTGGAGTGACATCTTTAGAAAAAGTCAAGCAGTACCAAAAAAAAAAGTTTACAATGCTCATTAACCTGATGAGAAAAGGCAAAAAACTGAATGCACGCTTAGGGGAAAAAAACCTTGCTTCAACTTCACAAGTCTTATCGAGCCACGAGAGGGCTATACATGTCGTTTCATACCAGACGATGCAAAATGGCGTCTTGAAGTAAACATTAAAAAAATATCGAGTACACAATAATCTACATGGCAGGATCCAGTGCTGACGCTGGGCCAGGACCCTGGATCCCATCGGCTTTCCTGATGAGCTGATGCGTTTTACCAGAGACGGTACGCGAGACAGGTCTTAAAAAGCGGAACGAACAAGTTGAGTGACAGCAAAAAAACAGTAACCCTACCATAAAATGGACAGAATACAGGAAACGTGTGTACTCTGGTCTTCTGCTGTACAACCTTTCAGTGCGTCGTAATGTCAAGTGATTCACCATAAATTAGTGCAGACAAGTTGTTTTATATGGATCGAGAAGAATACGTGAGAATAAAAGACTCATAATCATTGCCCTCGATAAAGTCCCCGCTTGCCTTCCGAATGCTTCTTCGTGGCATTATTACCCACAATCCACAGCGCGGTCACTCACAATGACTGCGACGTTAGCCAGCGATTTGAGTCCGTTTATTTCTTTGAGCGTCAGGGCTAATGTTTATGACTGACGTGTCTCGTATACGGTCCCCTGGAGTCACTGCCGCGGCATCGTCTCCCTCGCTCTCCGACCTCCTGTGTCATTCCTGATCTCACTGAGGATCGGCGCTCGCAACTCCCACAATTCCATGCTGTCGCAGCTGGTTCCTCAGAATCTGATTCTTCGATTTCCAGTCCTCTACCTGCGTGTGACAGAACGAGAGAGCGAGGAAGGATGAAGGTGATGGACGGAGAATTATCATTTCACATCAAGAACTTGTTTCCATGCATTTATTCATCAGACGACTGAATGACCAATCATTTCTTGATTTTTATCAATACACTGTCACATCTATATTAATTTCTGAAAACTAGATCAGAAACAGAAAACACACTCTCCGTTATCTATCGATTGTGCCCCACAGCGCACGGACGGTAAACTACACTAATACACTGCCCGGCCAAAAAAAAAAAGTCACCATTTGGAAATTAATGAAAAAATTCTATAATTGGATCATTATTGTGGTTATTAATGTTTCAGCTGGCAATAATCATTTTACCCTGACTGATGAAGCGCGTCGCTACTCATTTCTTATAAAATCATGTCGGAAAACACATTCCCTGATGGTGGAAAAGATGTTACAATATTTCAGAACGGGCAAATTATTGGCCTGTATTTAGCAAAGAAAACCATGAATGACAAAAACAAGTATGAGGAATCATTTTCACAAACAAATTCGCCGCCACAAAATCCTGACCTTAAACACATTAAAAGTTATTGGGATGTGCTCAAGAAAGACCACAGTGGTTCGGCCATAATGTCGAGAAGACAAGATCTCGGCCAAAAATTATGGCATTTCTGATCTAAAATAAATGTTCTGGCATTGCTTATAGATGTTAAATCAATGACAAGAAGAATACGCACTGTAATCAAAGCTACAGGGGTTCCAACTAAATATTTCAGTGTACGACTTTTTTTTTGGCCGAGCAGTGTATATTAAAGATAGGCCTTCTGTGGAGTGTGAGTTTTATGGTATTTTTGGATACCCGAGACATAGAATGCACCTGATTAGTAGTATTTATTGAGTCAAATTATCAGCTTATTGAAACTACAATGGTTTTTACACGTGAAAACACATGTCTCCCCCTTCCCCCATTTCACATTTTAGAGTTATGGTCCGGAAACGAGTCCCACCCTTCAATATGCCTAAATCCAAATTGTTGCCATGGAAACAGAAAAAATAAAATTCGTAAGCAGTTCAAACCCTGAAAAGGCACATCTACATGTTATGGAGAGACACTGTCAAATTTGGTGAGAATCGGTCGAACAGTCTCGGAGTTATGCTCCGGAAACAAATGGGAACGCCGACGTCGACGGGAATTCAGGCAAAAACAATATGTCTCCCCCCCCAGGAAGGGGGAGACATAATCCAATAATTGCAGTTGTGGTTGGGAGAAAGACCAACACACAGCCCCCCCCCAGACCAAGTTTGGGAACCACAGCATTAAAGTTTCCATTCAAGTGAGCTCATGTTCAAGAGTAACTACACCACCAAATAGAGAAAAGTTTTATAGACTGACCAAAAACACTATGTGCGTGATGGTAACACAAAAACTTATTTTTATTGTACATGCACATTTACACTCACTTCTTCAAATATTTCTTGGCTTTGAAGTCACTTCAGCTGGATGACCATGTGAGTACATTAACTGATCAGCTGACTTGTGCTTATTTTTCTGTTCGGTATACGTGGACATCTTTTCACAATTTTGACAGCATTAAATAGCTTACAGTAATATTGCATGAAACTCTGATATCTAGACTATACAAAGAAAATGCAGCAACTAACAGTGACCACTAGATGTCGACAAAACCACCAAAACTGTAATGATATAGACGGTCACTGTAAGGACAGGAATCACCCGTCTCTGTATGTACAGTAGAAATGCCGCAGTGTGCGTTGGGTGGTTTTCCTGACCTCCTGTCTCAGAAGCTGGTTGTCCATCCGTAGCCTCTCTAGTGTGTTGAGTTCATCCACCAGCCTCACGTTACTCTGCCGCAGCTCCTGGATGTAGTCGCAGGCCTTGGACAGGATTCCCCCTTTGCTCTGAGAAAAACAGCCCACGCACAGCCACGTGAATGCAGTCCCTCCGCTCAAAGAACAACCTTGGTATGGTTCCGACACTCGCAAAGCCATGTTAGTGTGGTTCCTATGCTCACTTTGTCAGGGGATCCTTGCCTCCAAATCCAAAAAGTAATGTTATTTCAGATGATGAATGTGAAATTATGTTTGTTTACAGAGGACAATCCCAAATAAAATCAAATTTCATTTGTATGGTGCATTTCATTGAGTATTGTCGCAACAGGTTACACACAGAACCCTGGCATAAAGCCAAACAGTTCAAAGAGTCTCAAACTGCAGACTGCAGAGTCTCAAACTCAAGTCGCAACTGTCTCAAACTGCAGATTCAGATTACTGTGCACTCACGTTCTTGGAAGTTTCTACTCCCGTTCTCAACTTCTCAGGTTTGTACTCACAAATATGGGAGTCCATGAGAAATGGCAGTGCTTAAGCTAGCTAGCGTTTGTCCAGCTGTAAAGAATCACCCACGACTAGGCTACACAGCTGATGGCTTAGAAGTAGCTGTCACCGTTGAATTGGCTCCATTGATATACTTTCCAACTGACACAGAACAAGATAAAGTTAAATGTGTCAATGTAATAGCAAAAGTAACAGCTGTAACACACTGAGAGCTTGCGGTCTTTTTTTAATGTAGTGCAAGCAAACTAATTTTTTACTAAAGGTTTCGTTAGGAACTCTTCGGCTTTTGGCACCCGGAAGGACGTCTATTACTGCAGAGACGTCATAGTAAATTGTATAAAAAGATGGACGAAGCAACCTTGATGTCACCCATTGGTTTCAGCATACCATTTACCGAAGCCTCAATTTTGGCAATTTGAACAGCGCAATTTTTTCATTTTGAAACCGGATGTGATTCCTATTGGACGAGAGCGTGAATTGAAGATCCGGGGAGGAGCGTGGCTCTGGATCTGACCGTATCTGGCGAGGACCACAGGATAGCCACGCCCCTAAAGCATATTCTGGCTTTATCCTTTATTCTAGTCTATTTGGGACCAGAATTCACAAAAATGAACATCAAGATATATCGAAGGAGAAGTGAAACTTGCGACAGATACCATAAAATAATGTGGAAAATCATTATTGAAATAATAAATCACGTGGGGAAGTAGCGTCATTTTCTCGTCGACTTCAATAGCATTGAACGTCTTTCGGCAACCACCTGGCCATTAAATACAATACAATTTTTAGAGATTTCTGCATAGGCCTCACTTTTCAGACCCAGGGGCTGTGTCCATCTTTTTATACAGTCTATGCTCCAGTCACTTCGATTTGACACCACTGGCTCAAACCATTAGTAATGATGGGGTGAATACACATAGGATTGTAATTAATTGAGTCCCCGTTCCCCCCCGTCCCCCCGACCTGGCCAGTCTTGCTCGAGTCCACGGTGCAGTCGGGAATAGTCTTGGATAGCTGGACGATCCAGTTGTTGATCTTGTCCCTCCGCCTGCGTTCAACTGCGAGATGAAAATAAATGTTCATCGGGGGGATAAGAAACAAGTCACTCCTTTAACCCCTTTGCGCAGAAGCCAAATTTGGCTGTATATGGGTTGCCCAATTTGATGCTTTATAATTCAAGATTTAAGCTTCATAAAGAGGACGAATGTGGCTCAACTCAGAAAAGACACTTACAGCATTTAGAATTACATCATATATCAGTTTATTTTCATGATTTTGGTAGAGAAAATGGGCTGCAAACATAAAAAAATCTTGATGAGAATTCACTTCACCCATTTAAACCGGGACAGCATGTACGCATTTTAACCTTTAAAACCGGGGACGCTTTTTCGCATTTCTACCCTTCAGGCCGGGAAAGCGGATGCGTCATTTTGTTGTTTTCATTACTTTTCCGACCATTTCCGGGCTCATATCTGTTCTTTTACAGGCACTTTATACCAGGGCACATGCCATAGTAACACTTCAAGACACTTTATTTTTATATTTTTGTGTTTATTTTTATTTTATTTGAATGGACACTTTATCATGCCTGCCACCCAGTAGCAGAGCTACTGGGGGGGTTCAGGGACTAAAGGGATTCTCCAAAGACACGTCCCTTTTAGTCCTGGCTAGATCTCAATCATTTTCCTCTATTGACGTCTTTTCCAATTATCATTGGCAACTGAAGACACGATTTCTCACCGTATGTGATCTAACAGCAATGAAATCATGGGCTAAATTCAGGGCAGAAAAAATATTGACTTTTTAATTGGCCAATGCTTCAGGTGACTGAACTGGTCCGTGTTCCAAAGAAACATTGATTTTCACTCTCGGTATTTCGTGGGTTGATTTAAAAAAAAAAAATAAAAAATAGGCATGCAATGCATGGAATACCCCTCAGCCTGATGTCGAAGTTTTTGGAGACGCCCGCCCGCCCAACCGCACGGAGGATAGCAATACCCCGTCAGCCTTGAGGGCTGAGGGATAAAAAAGTGGCACTCGGCAATTAAATAGCCTGGGTTATAACAAGCGTGCGGCTCAAGCCATTTGTGTAAGAGTCGACAGGTAGGCTATGCAATTTTGAATAACGTAGATTTAAATACAGCAAATACGCGTCCAGAGGAATGATTGTCGTCTTACCTAATTGGGGAGAACAAGCAGCACCTGCTAAGTGCGGAGCGCTCTCGGAGTGAACCTTTTGTTAATGATGAAGATGACTGAGAACAGGTCAGGATTTATAATTGTTTTAAACGGCTGTTCTGTGCAACCCAATTCTCTGTCCCGCCACTGTGCTGAATTTAACCCGCGATTTAATCGCTGTTAGATCGCATGTGGAGAGAAACCATGTCTTCAGTTGCCACTTACAATAATTGGAAAAGACGTCAATAAAGGAAAATGATTGAGATCTAGCCAGGACTAAAAGGTACGCGTCTTCGCCCCCCCTGTTTGATATAAAAATGTTTGTTATTCTCTAGTGCAGAGCTTATACTTTTATTTATTAGGCCTCTATTCCATTTGAGTTGTGCATGTTATGTAGATAGAGATTAGCTACTTATTTTATTGGTTTTATTATATTTTGTAGTTTGTTATACAAAACCCAAAACCAGTGAATTTGGCACGTTGTGTAAATCGTAAATAAAAACAGAATATAATGATTTGCAAATCCTTTTCAACCTATATTCAATTGAATACACTGCAAAGACAAGTTACTTAATGTTCGAACAGGTAAACTTTGTAATTTTTTGCAAATATTAACTCATTTGGAATTTGATGCTTGCAACATGTTTCAAAAAAGCTGGCAAAAGTGGCAAAAAAGACAGAGAGTTGAGGAATGCTCATCAAACACTTATTTGGAACATCCCACAGGTGAACGGGCTAATTGGGAACAGGTGGCTGCCATGATTGGGTATAAAAGCAGCTTCCCTGAAATGCTCAGTCATTCACCAACAAGGATGGGGCGAGGGTCACCACTTAGTGAACAAATGCGTGAGCTGATTGTCGAACAATTTAAAAACAACATTCCTCAACGAGCTATTGCAAGAAATTTAGGGATTTCATCATCTACGGTTCGTAAATTCATCAAAAGGTTCAGAGAATCTGGAGAAATCACTGCACGTGAGCGAAAAGGCCGAAAACCAACATTGAATGCCTGTGACCTTCGATCCCTCTGGCGGTACTGCATCAAAAACCGACATCATTGTGTAAAGGACATCACCACATGGGCTCAGGAACACTTCAGAAAACCACTGTCAGTAACTACAGTTCGTCGCTACATCTGCAAGTGCAAGTTAAAACTCTACAATGCGAAGCGAAAGACATTTATCAACAGCACCCAGAAACGCCGCCGGCTTCGCTGGGCCCAAGCTCATCTTACATGGACTGATGCAAAGTGGATAAGTGTTCAGTGGTCTGACGAGTCCACATTTCAAATTGTTTTTGGAAACTGTGGATGTCGTGTCCTCCAGACCAAAGCGTAAAAGAACCATCCTGACTGCTATAGGCACAAAGTTCAAAAGCCAGCATCAGTGATGGTATGGGGGTGTATTAGTGCCCAAGGCATGGGCAACTTACACATATGTGAAGGCACCATTAATGCTGAAAGGTACATACAGGTTTTGGAGCAACATGTTACCATCCAAGCAACGTCTTTTTCATGGACGCCCCTGCTTATTTCAGCAAGACAATGCCAAGCCACATTCTGCACGTGTTACAACAGCATGGGTCCGTAGTAAAAGAGTGCGGGTACTAGACTGGCCTGCCTGTAGTCCAGACCAGTCTCCCATTGAAAATGTGTGGCGCATTATGAAGAGTAAAATACGACAACGGAGACCCCGGACTGTTGAACAAATTAGGCTGTACATCAAGCAAGAATGGGAAAGAGTTCCACCTGAAAAGCTTCAAAAATTGGTCTCCTCAGTTCCCAAACATTTACTGAGTGTCGTTAAAAGGAAAGGCGATGTAACACAGTGGTAAAAAGGCCCCTGTGCCAACTTTTTTGCAATGTGCTGCTGCCTTTAAATTCTAAGTTAATGATTATTTGCAAAAAAACAAAAAAAAAAAAAGTTTCTCAGTTTGAACATTAAACATCTTATCTTTGCAGTGTATTCAATTGAATATAAGTTGAAAAGGATTTGCAACTCATTGTATTCTGTTTTTATCTGCGATTTACATAACGTGCCAACTTCACAGGTTTTGGGTTTTGTAGTTTGTTCAGTGTTTTAAATATTGTGATGAAGATTTGCACAAATAAAAAACATAGTTCTTATGAAAGCCACAGGTGTAAGCTCTCAAATACCTTTTGAATTTTGTTTCTGTCTGCGACAGAGGCTGAGATATCAGCTTTATACAAGACGTTGACACCTGGGTGCTGTTTTCCAGAAAACCACAGGTTTTAGGGGTTCTTTTCAAAATCGCCCTTAGGTTTTCATAGGCGTTTTTTGAATAGGCCCCAGGCCTAAATGGGTGAAACTGTGAAAACAAGCTCTGTTCGTGGAACACTGATGCCCCCGGTGGTAGGTTAAAGTATTGTAGGTTAAAGTTTTTTTCCCGCCGCAGACAAACAGACAGAGGGACAGGTGAAAAACTATACGGCCCCCGGAATCGGGAAAAAAAAAATAATTCTGAGGATTGAAAAATGGCTGGAGGCTAAAACAATACATTTCTGGGATAATAAACTCCTAGACCTCAAATGTATTAAATTATCCACTTTTTACTGGCCAAATAAGATAGCTATCCAGGTGGCTCCCCTAACTCCCAGAACCTTGAAAATGGCGCACTTTCAATTCATAAAGTAATCGTATTTTTAAAACAAATCAACTTTGTACTCATGAAGTTCAATATGAATGGATGATTTTCTGGTTGAATTTGGCATGAGTTTATCAATATAGGTGCAGCTGGACATCAATGGTCACCACTGACCTCTCCAAACAAAAAACATGCCATTTCTCCTTGATAAAGTTTGGAGTCGTGTACATTTATCTACAAAGCCGAATCAGCTAGCACACATACTCATTAATGAACTGCATATTTTACGGTCAGAATGTTCACTCAGGCAGAAAGCTTGCTGTTTACAATTCCGATAATCCCAGCAAAACGCAAGCTTGTAAGAAAGCGTTTCACACGCTCTATGGAACAAGTACAACTCAGGTCACAGTAATAGCTGTTCGCACTTTAAAAGAGCGAAAATGCAAGGCATTACATTTCATTGTATGTAGTATAGATTCTAAAACTGATCACCTAGTTAAGAAAAATGCCAGCACACTGCAGTATTGACTACTCTTTTGTTACCCAATGTGACAAACCAGCTCTGTGATCACGGTGGTAAAACAAAAATAAGAAATAGCTGGCCGGTTAGCTAGCAGGCTAAAAGTAAGATAGAGCTACACCATACAAAGACAGCTTTACTCACTTTTTAATAGAATTATTGAGCTGCTCCTCAAAAGTATCAATGCTGTCAGCCCTCCTGTCTGTTCCATTCAGAATAACTGCTATTTTTCATCTCAGTCATATTTCCATCCTGCAAATAAGCTCAGCTCTCCAGGCTCAGTTCTGGAGGTTTTTTGTTCCCATGCAACCACGTCAGTCTGAGCTGCGTAAAGTGGATTGAATACAACGTAACCCTATTGCACAAGCATTTTAATATGTTTTATAAGGTCCAATAAATGTCTTTCACTTACAGAGGAAAGCTTATACTGTCTGCAGTTGGATAAAAGTCATGTCAACCAACTAGTAATTACCAAGAGAATTTCACGTGGGCGTGAACTACAGCTGGGCTTTCACGCAGATACCATTGAATCACCATTTAAGTGATTGGATTTCCATGGGAGCTTGTATGAGGCTCTAAAAGACAGCTAAATTTTTCAACCGACATATCTACATATTAATCCACAATCGGAAATTGCACGTTTTTAATATGTGATGACTGAAATTGATAGTGGAATGGCATAGTGTCAATATCATAGAGAATTTTTGCCTCAGAAAACTGATTTTTTTTTTTTTACTATTTGGAATACCATTGAGTCACTGTAACTGAAGTGGTTGCTACAGAGGACAATGATTCTTTCTGTAGCAAGAGATCTTTTTTATGGAATACTAACTGCTGGATAGATACAGTACTATGGGCAAGGATATTAAGCAGTTTAAACATCAGGCTTAGCTGAGGAGTTTAATTAATGCAACTCCTGAAACACAGGTATACAAGTAAACTTATCAATATTCTAGACGGTGTTCCAGCTCTGCTGGCTTGTGAATATTCAATAAGTGATCCGGGGGTGCCATCTCGTGACAGAGTAGTGCAACTGCTTCCATAAAAAGAGCTGCTCTATGTCCGCAGGCGTCTATGTCTGCAGAAGGTGTTCAAATAAATAAAAATAAATATATTCCTCCATCCTGCAAAATTAACCCAGCGGTGTGAAGATGTCAATATAAAATGCATATATCTTGGTTTGCAAAAGTATTAAAACCAATGGCATAGTTTTCTTCATATTTTAATGTACAATGCCCAGCTCCCATATAGAGGCTTCCATGATTGATGTGTAGCAATATTTCACATTAAATGTTGCATCGTTATCAAATATGACGATGGCTCCTTTCTACATACTTCTAAAGGATTTTGAGGTGCCAGATGAATACTCGTTGAGTATACTTAACATACACCGATTTATTTACAATGTTTTTAAATCAAATTGAAGCACTGATTACTAAAACCCCACAAGTCAAGTCAAGTCAAGTGTGACTTATGGGGTTTTAGTAATAGGTGCTTCAACTGTTATACCATCAGAGAGAGGAGAATCTTATAAGATCAAAAAATTTGGTAGAACTTTTTTTTCCCTCAAAATCTATAGGAATGCAGGACTATGCTTTTAAATATCTTTTTAGTGAAATGGAAAAACTTGAGACGGTAAGATAAGTACTTTTGCACTACACTGCACGTACAAAGTCTCACCTTCATTGTGTTGGGCCCGTCTTTTGTCATCTCGAGAGGTCCGCGGTGTATCTGATTTACTACAAAAACCAAGACAAATTCAAGAATGTAAACTCAATGAAGGGTATCGTATCTTAACACAGGGATTCTCCAATGTCTTCTCAAAACATGCCAATGTGCTCCTCTGTAAAACGGAAATCGGGCTTTTATTCAGATATCCCCCTCATTTCAGATTTTGCACCATTAACAAATTCCAATAACATCAGTGCAGGCACAACTGATCAACATTTGCCAATAATTGCTCGAGGTTGGGGAGCGGCTGTACCAATGGTTCTCAAGTAAAGACATAAGGGACTGACACAACCCTTTTTCCTATCAGCAGAGGCAAGAGCTAAACAGCGCATCAAAAATACTAAGAACTCATCAATATTATGGAAATTCAGAGATGCTGGCACAAAACCAATGCACAGAGGAGGTGCCCAGGATCAATGCAAAGTACCCCAGCTCCAAGTCACTTGACCCATGAGGGTGCTCACTCAAACTGTTTACATGCATTGACCCCACTATGATATATGCCCTGGGAGATAACTGGACGAACAGAACAAATGGGGGGTGGTGCAGATCTCCTTCTGGTTTCCAGCCACAGACCAAATTTTGTGGTCATCGGCCATGCTGTGACAGCTGAAGTGTTTTACAGCGGCAAGAGTCCGAACAGGGATACAACATGTGCTGCAGGTATAGTCATGAACATTTGTATGTGAGAGCATCCTCCAAACAGTGACAGATTGAAAATGTAAAAAGTGACTAGCCTGCGGTGGATATCTTATATGCGGACCTGACACACTAGGGATGTGCGTGAGGAATTGATTTCTCGATTCCTCGTCATCATAAGGGAACTAGAGGGCTTCATGAGGGAACTCGATTTTTTTTTTTGACGTGTATGATGATATTTTTAAATATTTCCACATCTGTATAACACCACTACTTTGGCCTCATTATAAAAATATGTGATTGTACCACGAACAGAATGTGGTTGAAAAATAAATATTTTAATGTAATCGATCTAGATTGACTGCGTTGCGGTACTTTACCTGCCCACTGGTTTGCGTAGCCGGAAATGTGATATAGGCTAATTTGGTCCTTTGCTTGGTTCTGCGGCTGACTGCTAATTTTACGAGCAAGCCCGCCTGAAGTATCTCCAAGATCATACACCATTTCACCGTGGCTACTGGCCACTAAAGCTAAGTGCAGAGAAGTATGGCTAGAAAACGAAGGCAACCAGGTACAGTGTAAATTATGCAGAACCATAGAAATAGAAGTGTTGCTGGTGACCCAATTATTGCAGTAACCCAATTATCTTGCTACTTTTATGTAAATAAATTCTTCCTTTGGTTTTGTTGCCACTCGTGGATTTTGGTTTTGTTTACATGACAGAAGCTAATGTCACATTTCCGGGGAGAAAACGAGAACATAAAATAATTATGGCCTGAATATACCCGAAGACGCATAGATCTATGAAATCATAATTTGCTCACCACGCGCTAACCATCCTCGTTTATTGCCCGCACTGTCCGCACTACCGCGAAAATTGGGTCAATTAAAATGTCCGAAAACTTGGTTGACATGGTTATCATTTCGGAAGTATCTGCACAGATTTTTGCAGGAATAATTTAGTTTCTTTTTGGTTTCAGTGACAGACAAATTACTTGATAAGCATAGCGAACTAAGTTCTATTCTCTTGACAGCTGGTTTTGTGGACAGTAAATTTATGTCTGACACCACAATAATAAGGTTCTACGCCATAAGAAGCGTCAGCATATGCTATTAAAGCAGAAATGAACTTTGCTTTTTTGGAAAATACAGATTCGCAGCCTCCAGGATGACTGCGTTCACCACCACGAGAGGCCGGTGTGATCCTATCTGAAAGGATAATATGACCAGACACCACGTTTGATAGTTTATGCCTTTGGTTGGACTACTAGGTCAATTATATAATGCTTTCTTAGTCACAAAGTTTGGTTAATTGTCAATAAATGTATCATATCAAATGATAACGGTGCCGGTTTTGACTGAAAACAGTCATTTGACCAAGCATGAGATATATTACTGGACGCAGTTTTTGTCACAAAGATGTTCTGAAAATAGTTTTCCTTCCGCAGGGAATCGATGCGATCAATCGATTTAGGAAAACATAAGTCCCTACCTGACAAATTTGGACTACTGATTAAACTAGTGAGTGTGAAGGTATGCACTGAGTACCAAATAGTCTATTCTACATTTTAACAGTAAAATATTGTTCACTACGCCATTTAAATTTTCCTGAAAACTGTGTACAAGAAACCAAATGAACAGCCCATCTTCCGACAGCCAAAAAGACAGGGGTAGCAGCAGTGGCCATGTTGGACAAACCAACACCTCGGACACTGGAAGAGTACATTACGTGCTGTACGTCTGTGTGCCAGGTGCAATCGTCCTCTGACTGGACCCGGCCAGAACCTCCTGCGGTGACATCATCACGTACAACTGACCTGAAGAGCACAGACAACAGTAAGGGCCAAGATGCACACGATTTTGCATCCATTCATTCTCAACGGGAGGTTCCAGACGACCTCTAAATGGTATGGTAGCATGGCTAATGGCTATCCTTCAATAACCCCTTTGCGCAGACTACAAATAATGCCAATTTTTTCCCTGTTATGCATAAGCCTATACAGGCTTTATAACTCACTATTTGTGTCAGAGACTCTGGAAAATCATTCCAGTGAAGCAAGACGTTTGCAAATTCAATTACAGAATTATTCAGAAATTGAGTTTTGGAATTTACAGATGCCTGCATCTATATCTGTGCAAAGAGGTTGATGCTGTTCAATGAAGGTATACCCTCTGGCATGTGATTTTTACACATTTGGGGCATCTTGACTGCAAGACGGTAGACACTGTGGGGACTTAAGACGTTCATGACCATCAGCGATGAAGCACATTGAAAACTAAACTTGAGGCGCGATGAATTACTCTCATCTGACCTCATACGCAGGCTTCTTTTTTTTTTTTTAATAAATTTGGCATCTCCTATCCCACCCAAATCTGGAATGCCCAATTGGTGAACTATGTACAAGGCTTGCTCGTATGCAACCTCTTGCTGCCAATTCAGGAGAGTGTAGACAGTTCACGGCTCTCCTCCGAAGCCCGCGTCCGTCAGCCACTGCTTCTTATACACTCATTGGTTGAATCTTCGCAAGTTCAGAACGAGGGCGGAGGATACCAGGACATGAAAATACTTAGAATCCTCCTGACAAGCGCCCGTCTGGCCAACAGGAGGCGCTTGAGCAATGAACAAGGCAACTATTATTTCCCCTCTGAGGCAGTCCCTTCCCTATTTGCAACCCTGTAGCGCTATGGCCAATTGTGCTCCACTGCCAGCTGGTACGAAGCGGGGATCGGAGCAGGCAGTATTTTTTAAGGACGTTTACATCTTCACACTTGCATGCAAATATCGTTAATACAAAGCTCACTGGAATCGGGTCCAACAAGCACATTTTAATAAATATATGAGATACAAAAGAAATAAATGAAGATTATTTGAAGATTCTTCCCTTGAAGTCATGAAAAGATATTTCTTTTGAGGGAAAATCACTTGAGCGTCACTCGAGTCCCTTGAACATCTGATGTTAAGTTCAGCAGAAAAGGGAAGTAACATGACATGAGAAGAGGCATGAAAACCCCTGAGGATGACGCAAGCCAACGTGTTGGTGGGCTGTCATCTGTCACAGCCCTGGTAGATTAAGGCCTTTCATTATTTACAGCCACCCGAGTGCCTGGGTTGGGCTTTTTAAGCCAGTTGTTTTTTGATCTTGCTTTTTTTTTAAACTTTATTCAAATATCTTCATAATTTCTTTGAAAAAATACACTGTACTTGGGAAACAAGATACACCCTATAGTAACTTTTCTCTTCCTTATCTTCACACAAGAATTTGGAATTGAGAGCCGCAACTGTGCACCTGGACTGTAGGTTAACACATTCTATATGAACATAGCACCTGAGCAGGAATTGGCCAGCTCTCGTTGACGGAGCTAGGTCAGGCGCACACTCCTCACCTGCGGGGGCGTTCTGACTCAGCAGGGCGTCAGGGGCCTGTACGCTGGTAACCATGGTGCCCGGAGCGGCGTCTGATATGGTGGCGGGGTAGTAGGTGTAGTGAGTCTCTGACCCGTCGCCCTCGAGACCTTCGGACTGGGAGAAGACGGCCTGAAACATTGGAAATACAGCTCACTGCAACCGTACCTACAGAGACTAATGCCATTGCCACATTCAGGCCCGGAGAACAGTCTGTTACACAGACTGTAACACCAAGTACTGCGCATACAGGCCTGGAGACCGCAGCCGGAAATACAAGAGGCTCATTCCGTGCCAAGTGGACCAGGATCTGCACCGCACACACAGAAAAATTAGAAAAAAAATCATTGGTGTCTGCCGTCATTTCAAATGGAACAAGAAGAGCACCGCCAACGGTGCATTATACGCCCGTCATGAACATGGATCAGGAAGTGGACAGACAACATGATACCAATATCCAACAGACAACAGCCCCATGTGAGCTTTGACCTTTGTCCGTGACCTTGACCTTGGAGGGAGGGCCGTAGACATGGTACGCGACACTCCGCTCAGTGATGGTACACGTGTGTGTGAAATATCATGGATGTGTCTGAAGCGGTTGAGAAGTTATGCTCCGGACAAGCCCCATCTGGGCCCCATGTGACCTTTGCCAGTGACCTTGACCGGGTGAACGAAATCATGGTGCGCGACACAGCGCCTGGTGATGGTGTATGTGAAGTATCACAAATGTAGCTCAAGCGGCTCAGGAGTTATGCCCCGGACAAGAAATTGCTAACAGACAACAGACAGACGGACGGACAGGGGTCTTAAGACGGGTGTATAATAATAATAATAATAAAAAATCCCAAATATCAAGATCCATCTCCAATTTTTCATGGAGTAATTGCTAATTTAAGGAGGGGGTGTCTAATCACTCGCGAATGTAACAATGACTTATAAGCAGTTTCGAAGGGATACAAATACACTTTCTAATGCTCCTAAATTAATGTCAGTGGGTCCACCTGGGTAAAATTACCTGAAATTTATGAATCTGCTATCAGATTTGGCATATCTCATTTGATTTTCCCATAATTGGCTGTTGAAAATGACCATTTTTACAGAACCATTTTTTTTTTTTAATATCCCCGCCACAAACTGTGAGGGGGATATAGGTCCGTCCGTCCGTCCAAGATAAACGAGACAGCTTTTCTCAGAAACTATTACAGATAGGACAACCAAATTTGGTGTGTAGCTTCAGACCATAAAGGCTTTGATGGAGTTCGAAAATGAGATGTGCGCGATTATTTTTCCCGTAGTTATTGCCCTTGATCCTTATTTTTGGACTCTGTCCACGGTATCTCTAAAGGGACACCTTTTCTCAAAAACTATTTGAGATAGGATAACCAAATTTGGTGTGTAGCTTAAGACCCTAAAGACCCTGATAGAGTTCAAAAATAAGAAGCACATGATTATTTTTCCCACAGTTATTGCCCTTGTGGCATTTTTGGGAGCCTCTGTTCATAGTATCTTTAAAGAAGTCATTTTGGCGGGGGATGTTGTTGACCATGTCTACTTGTTTGAATTAGAATTGGTCCCCTTGACTGAAGTATGCATAATCAGGGGTTCATACTGCAGCCTCATCCTCAGAAGCTACATCACACTGGCCCCTTAGACCCAATCCAATCTCCTTTCTCTAGTTTAGGAGTAACTTGCATCTGAAAATGCTTATGATTAAAAAAAAAAAAAAAAAAAAAACACCCAAAAACGCCTACATTCAAGGCATGATTTGGTCATGAGGACACCCCGAAAAAATCAGAGAAAATTTGTGGAGCAGCTTCAATATTAGGGCAATAACCAGTGGAAAATTTATCCTGTGTTTCCGACTTGTTCTGGAAAGATTCTGGCTTGCAGATTTTCCAAAAACTGGTCCACTTGGCATGGAATGACCCAAGAGACACGCATACAGCTGCAAGGTCCTGCAACAGCCTCTCCCAAGCTGCCTGAGCCTCAGGAGCCCTGCTGCTGCCCGCCATATGAGATTATACACTTCAGGAATTATGCACTTTACACTGCGCTGCAGGATTATGCGCTTTATAACGCATTGTCATCTGCACTGTGCTGCTGATTCTTCTTGTAGCTCTGACCCGTAACAAATTTTGATTTTCAATTTTAATATTTGAACCTACAATTGCTGTGTGTTATGTAACCCTGTGAACATGCCGGCTTCATTATTCTTTTATTCTAGTGACACTGTTTTTATCTGGCGACATTGCTTTTATTTATTCATTTACTGTGTAACTTATTACAACTCAGACAATACTTAAATCGACGAGCACACTGCACTTTAAATCCCAACAGAATTCTCAATCATGCCCAGACCAGTACGTAGCTCAGCATGTTGTGACTTGGGAAAATCTTTCATATTTTATTTATTTCTTTTTTTTATACTGATTTGTGGCCATGTCTTATGTGCTGGCGTCTCGGGACTTCGAGGAAAGACGCTTCTCTCAGCTGAATGCCTGTATGTTGATGAGCGACAACAAACTTAACTTTGAACCTAGAACCGTGCTCAAATTGTACTGACAGTGACTGTGGCACCAATTACGACATGTTGTCCAGGAGTACACAGCCTGAAAGATCAGTGCAGCTGTACCGCTCTTGAGGAAGGGCATCAAAACCATATTGCACCAGGGAAATTGGCTGCAATCAACTGTCAATCGCACTGGATAAGTGTGGAAGCCAAATAAATGCATTGTGTCTCTCTCCCAGACTTGCGGTGGCACTATGTTCGTATACAAGGGATACGGGGGGGGGGGGGCTCTGGTTGCCTGCAATCTTGTCGAGTTACCATGACGACTTGTAAATGACAGGCTCCCTAGATAACTCCAGAATCCCTACTTTCGCAGGGTGTCAGATCTTCGGGTTGTACCTGAGTAACGGGTTGTGTAGATGCAGGAAAACCCGTCACCACACTGACGGCAGTGGCTCCGTCCGTCTGCCCCTCCAGCTGTCCGTCTGACACCTGGATCACCCGGTACGTCACCTAAAGCAGGAAGGGCCTTGCCGTCAGCCATCCAGTTGAAACGCTGCTACATGGCTGGCTTCCACAAAAGACCTGCCCACCTGCTGCGCCACTGACCACACAAGAGCCATTCTTATTGCATGTCAAAGCACCAGTTCTGATAACATTTTACATTATTTCATTTAACAATCCATCTAATAAAAGACCAGGATGGTTAAATTTCGTATCATGATAATGCTTTCCAACATCCCAAAATGCTTTAAGGGACACCACTGTCTATCTGGACTGCTTGGAAAGAGTCAGAACTTGTCCAGTTTCAAGAAAACATGGGACTGACGGATTTATGAAGTACTTTTAGACTTCGCCAATCAAAGCAGAGATGTGCTTAATTTCAATTTCAGCCCATCATATAAAAAAAAAAATCAGTCAGCCACAGCAATTGAATTCTGAAATTTAAATATTCTCAAACAAATCAAAAATCATTTTAAATCACGATGATGCAACAAAAAGCAATAATACTGGCCTTGTCACAGAGGAAAATGTGGCACATGTTCAAGGAAATTTTGTACAACCATTGCATCACCACAGCCAAAAACTAACCAATTAGAGATGCACAATCAATTCAATACTCTGCGCGACAGAAAAGGATGCATTACATGCAGCCGCAATCCAAAAGGCATTTGCATCTTAACTTTAAATACATTACAGCATTGTGGCGCGCTAGATCGGAAGGAAAACGATAACGATCAGTACATGCATAGGTAGCCTAATACAGTGGTGCTCAAACTGAGTCCTGGGGGACCACTGTGGTTGCAGGCTTTCATAACAACCGCATCTGTAGTATCAGAATTCTATTAAGCTGTTAATTTGCCTTAATTAGTGGAATTTCATTTATTCACCCTCTGACTTCAAATTATGTGAGAAATAGCAGCCCTGCCCCGGGGAATGAAAGCCCCATGTCCCTATTCTTTGGATAATGCAGTATTGCAAGTAATTGCAATAATTGCACCTGTAGGTTGTTTCACACAAGCTTAAAATTCATTACTTTTTTCACATTATAAACACAAAACAGGTGTGAGTCACTGTTACTTGCTTTGCCGTCAAACTCTTCGTTATCGAAAAAATGTGTAGATTTAGTGAAAATGTATCAATTATACAAATTAAGAGCCCACTGACTTTTTTAAACTTCACTGGTTCTCTTTTGTCTCCATTTCTCATTATATTAAGCTGTTTCCCATATAGCATCATGTGAATATGGAACTTTTATTGTTCCATATTTTATTCAAGGCAAGCATAGCAATTATTGACAATGTTGCATTAAAGGTTCATGAAGAGAAATTATCCTCATGAAGATTATTGGGTGGCATTTGTGGTAGCATCAAAAACCAGCATATGCACAGTGGTCCACCAGGACCGAGTTTGAGAATCACTGGCCTGACAGAAATGACTGCGAACCCTTATTAACATCATTAGTATATTGCTGAGGAATATTTTTCCTTGCCAGGTGCAAAGAGGTCCACTGGTATTGAGGATCACGCCCTCCCCCTCCCAGATGGGTATTGGGAGGGTACAGCTCCTGTACCGTACCTGCCCCCCAGCTCCTTCGGTCTTGAAGAGGTATTTGATTGGTTGCTCTGAAGAGAAGGTAGTTGCCGATTGGATGGTTGTGATGGCGGATGGGTCTTCTGCGGTGGCGACAGCTCCTGTAACACAAACCGTAACGAATACAGTGTAATTCCTGAAGGCTCTTCTTCTGGGTCCCACCATATGATTACCACAGTTTCATTATAACTTCTGCTTTACCTTCTTCAATGATGGGACCGTTTCCATCATGATCTGGACTTTTTTGCTGCCTGGAAAACAAAGATTCAACAAAGTTTTGTCACCTTCACAGACGTTAGTTTCATCATCGGCACCTTCGCAAACAAAAAGCACCAAAATGCACTGAGGCCATTTTTTGACACTTCCTCGGTCAAATCTGAGTCATTAAAATTTCCCATTTCCACTGTCACTGATGCAAATAATTCTACTGGGACTCACCCCTTCATTTCCACTGAAGAATGGAAGTTGAATCGCAGTTTTCTCTTCTTGGGTGACACGCAGGGGACGGACGTTTAAACCACAAGAAACCTGTACATGATATAACAGGGCAAACACTAGTCCAATATCCATATGTCAATCACACTGGGAGCACTACATACATCGGAAAAATAATTTTTTTAAAATTCTATATGCAATTTGTGATGTATCAAAAAAAACTGTATAAAAAGAGGGGGAAACATTAGAGATCAATAAGTAGTGGTTTCCCAAATGGTAAAACTGCAGACACGTGGTCATAAAAACTACTAATTTATCAGGCAAGCTAATGAAATGGTGAAGAGTCAAGCCAGTTTTGTTGCTCAGGAACCAAACTTGGAGCTCTGCTTTTCTGTTTATTTTGATCTGTTTTAAAATGCTACGACCCAAACTGTCTTGCAATTGACAAAAAAATAGAAAAAAAAAGAAAAATAGGCGTGCAATGCACGGAATACCCCTCAGCCCGATGTCGAAGTTTTTGGAGACGCCCGCCCAACCGCACGAATGATAGCAATACTCCGTCAGCCTTGAGGGTTGAGGGGTAAAAACAGCACAAGTTCAAAGGTATTTTACTCTTGATGGCAAGCATTAATATGTCTGCCAAACATAGCCAAAGAGCAAAAATAAATATGAAATGCCACCAATTAAACAAAATTTAACACCCTCTCAAAATCCTACGATTGCAATTGCAGTTGGTATAAAAACCAGTGCACACGCAGTGGGCCCCCTGAGAACCACTGTACTGTACAGCACATCTGTATCATGGCTCGTTCACGTATCGCGCGTATCAATAAGCACTAATATGCTTACTTGTAGGGCTGGCCGGAGCGCTAGAATTAGCTGCAATAGCTAAGCACAGAATTTTGTCTTCGCCCAGACCAACACTGCGTGAGTGCAATCCTGATATGACATGCAGCAGGCAAACAAAGATCACTGAAACACTGGAACAGCTCACGTTTGTTAGCAAGCTAGCCGGATTATCAACTTTATTCAGTAGCTGACATAGCTAGCTAGCCATCTCACAATGTATTGCATTACTTACAAGCAAAATATCTGCTTGTTTTAAAGTAGCATAAATGCACATCCATGCATCAATAAAAGGCGTGTTGCAGCTTAGTTCGAGGACGTGATAGCTGATCAGCAGTTGTTAGAAAG
The DNA here is from genome assembly GCA_029721435.1 of Gymnothorax reevesii. Classification (NCBI taxonomy): domain Eukaryota; kingdom Metazoa; phylum Chordata; class Actinopteri; order Anguilliformes; family Muraenidae; genus Gymnothorax; species Gymnothorax reevesii. Next base: position 100,853,482 of record CM056578.1, read on the forward strand.
CAACTGCAGGAAGGCTAGCGAGCTAGCCAAGAACAAAAACAAATGATGTAGCTAGCTAGCTAATTTCTCTGCAAACTTCGCAACATGTCATGGAAAGCAGGCAATCGATGTACACCATTAATGCCCGCTTTCGAGTTATCTAGTGGCAATACATATACTCGCACTAGCCTCTCTAGATCGTAAAACATAGAACATAATCGACAAAAATATGTATTCAACGTTACCATTCGAGATTGCCGTTCAAGTAAAGGCTCGTCTGCGCAAGCTTGTTCACAAAACAATGACGTCATGTTTAATCTTCTTCATTTAACCGTATGATTTCTTTGAGACGTATAGCGCCCTCGGCTGGTTAAAAAATATAAGCAGATCTATATGCGAGCCATTGAAAATTGATCAGTAACTTGAAATAGTGGTTCTCAAACTCTATCCTGTATGGCAAGCCGTTTTAACATTTATTCCATATCCTTGAATATCAGACGTCAGACGTGAACTCTGCTAGTTCAGTCTTTGTCCGCACTAGTGGGCGTCTGGACCGAACTAGTAACACCAAACTTCTTGCTAGTTGAGCTGAAAAACCACTGACATGTTAATTAGTCAAGCACAAATCACATGTTAACTAGTCAAGCACAAATCACAATTATGTGCTCTAGTTAACTAGTGAGGGTCAATTTGCTTACTAGTTAACTATTGAAAACAAAATTGCTCACTGGTGAACTAGTAAACACCTTTGCTAACCTTACTAGTTAACTAGTGCAACTCTAAATGTTCACTAGTAAAATAAGTTAGGGGCAAAGTGTCTATTAGTAACACTAGTGAGAGTCCTTTAAGTGTAACTAACAAACTAGTGAGATCCAAACAGAGTTACTAGTAAAGGCCAAATATCCACTAGTCGCATCAGTCAGTGTCTTTCTGACCATGATAGTTCACTAGAGAGGCTAAAAATGATCACTAGTAGAACTAGGGAGATCAAAAATGATCTCTAGGTAACTAGTTTGGGTGTCTTTTGGCTTCACTAGTCAACTAGTGAGGCTCAAAATGTTTACTAGTAAACTAGTAAAAGAATAAATGTTGACTAGTGTCACTAGTTGCACTAAATGTTAATGAGAAGGTGGGGAACGAGGGTGTGCTGAGGCTTCCTATTGGCTTATAAGTTCAAAATAAGAAATACCGACCCAGGTGTCAGGATTTTGACATTATCACGCCTGCTTCATTTGCATGTTGTTCACTAGTTAACATGTTGGCCTGAGAAATAGATGGCAATATGGCAATTTCGAACCTTTGAAACAGTTTTGAAACCTTTGAAACGACCACTGTTTTGAAATGTTCCGAATTGTTTCGAAACCAGGTTTATTTCAGTAGTGTACAGCCTAGTGGCAAAAACTTTTACTGCAGCTATTAAAATGTTTTAAAGTGAAACAAAAGACATGATCATTGCCGAGCGGAGCAGGCACTAGAGCAATTTTGTTTCCATTATTTAACTAGTGAACAAATTGGCACTCAATAGTTAACTAGTGCACATATTTGTGATTCACTAGTTCAGAAATTTATGCTTGACTAGTTAACTTGTATTTGATTTTCCAGCTCACTAGTTAACTAGTAAGATGTTTGATGTTACTAGTTTGGTCCAGAGACCCACTAGTGCGGACAAAGACTAAACTAGTAGAGTACACTGCCGTCTGATATCAAGGATATGGAATAAATGTTAAAACGGCTTGCCATAGGACAAAAAAGGTGTTTACTAGTTCACTGGTGAGCAATTTCATTTTCACAAGTTAACTGTTGAGCAAATTGGCACTCTCTAGTTAACTAGTGCACATCGTTGTGATTCACTAGTTCACTAGTCCCTTGTGCGGACAAAGACTGAACTAGTAGAGGGTACTGCCGTCTGATATCAAGGATATGGAATAAATGTTAAAACGGCTTGCCATATGAATGTAACTACGCAAAGCCTCCATCTAGTGACCACATGCAGAGCATCAATCCAGTTGCCATTGCGAGTCAGAAGTAGTTTCAAAGCCTCGTTGTAACCACAGTGAGATTAGTGCTGCTGTTGAGCCATAACCCGCGCAACAGGGGTAATAGGCCTTGCTGACTCTAGCCATGTAATTTTGGACAAGATGGACTGGCCCTTGCTTACTTGAATCAACTGTAAGTTGCTCTGGATAAATGCGTCAGCTACATAAATGAAGTTAATTTGAAAGATGTAATGTAAAAACATAGGCGGAACTGTTAGGGAAGTTACTTCAAAGAAGTAAAGTGTTACATATTACCTTTAATGAAAGTAATGAGTTATGTTACAATATTACTTTCCATTGCCGTAACTAATTACTTTTTGTATTTCCTTTAAGTTCACTTGATCTTCCATTTGGTCTATGCATGTCGACTGTCTGGAGCACAAGAGAGTAAATTTTATTTTTTTTGGCTATAACCAGTAAGTTGGATGCAAATGATATTTCTCACATTGTTTCAGTTTTACTGTGCTTTTTCTCAAAACTTAAAAAATGCAGTTAACCTTTTTGTGCTCTAAGCAGTCAATGTGCTTAACTAATAAGATGCAGCTCTTGTGGCTATAACCCATAATAACACCAGTATTCCACAATTTCTTGGACTTTATAACAGGAAATGATTATTTTTTGTGGTATTACTGCTCTCGTAGTGCATCTGATGATGCACCACAATTGATGAGAAAATTAGAAAAAAATAAGTTACTAAAAACAGAGTAATATATTACTCTATATTATCATAACTGGAGTAACTGTGATATTACCCATATGCTAATAGTAGTTAATTATGTCTCTGATTTATTAATAGACCAACCCCTTTTTCAATGAAGTTGGGACGTTGTGTAAAACGTGAGTAAAAACAGAATACAATGAATTGCAAATCCTTTTTGACCCATAATCAACTGAGTACACCACAAAGACAAGATATTTAATTTTCAAACTGATAAACTTTATTGGTTTTTTGGAAATATTCACTCAATTTGCATTTGATGCCTGCAGCATTTCCCAAAAAAGCTGGGACAGGGGCATGTTTACCACTGTGTTTTACGTAATCAACACTCAATAATCTTTGGGAACTGTGGACACGAATTGTAGAAGCTTTGTAGGTGGAACTCTTTCCCATTTTGCTTGATGTACGACTTCTGTTGCTCTACAGCCTCCGTTGTTGTATTTTGCGCTTCATAATGTGTCACAAATTTTCAATGGGAGACAGGTCTGGACTGTAGGCAGGCCAGTTTAGTACCCGCACTCTTTTACAACGCTGTTGTAAGACGTGCAGAATGTGGCTTGGTGTTGGCTTGCTGAAATAAGCAGGGACATCTCTGAAAAAGACGTCACTTGGATGGCAGCATATGTTGCTCCAAAACCTGTATGTACCCTTTCAACATTAACGGTGCCTTCACAGATGTGCAAGTTACCCATGCCAAGGGCACAAACTCAACCCCATACCATCACAGATGCTGGCTTTTGAACTTAGCGCTGATAACAATCTTGATGGTCCTTTCCCTCTTTAGCCCAGAGGACACAACGTCCATGATTCCAAAAAGAATGTGGACTCGTTAGACCACAGCACACTTTTCCACTTTGCATCACTCCATCTCAGATGAGCTCTGGCCCAGAGAAGCCGGTGGCGTTTCTGTGTGTTGTTGATATATAGCTTTCCCTTTGCATAGTAACTTGCACTTGTAGATGTAGTAACGAACTGTGATAACAGACAAAGGTTTTCCTAAGTGGTCCTGAGCCCACAAGGTAATATCCTTCACAGAATGATGTTGGTTTTTAATCCAGTGCCGCCAGAGGGACCAACGGTAACGGGCATTCAGTGTTGGGTTTCAGCCTTGCTGCTTATGTGTCGAGATTTCTCCATATTCTCTGAATCTTTTGATAGTATTATGGACTGTAGATGATGAAATCCCTAAATTTCTTGCAATTGCACGTTGAGAAATGTTGTTCTTAAACTGTTGGACTATTCGCTCATGCAGTTATTCACAAAGTGGTGAATCTTTCCCCATCCTTGCTTGACAACGACTGAGCCTTTTGGGGATTATATACCTTTTATACCTAATCAAGACACTCACTTGTTTCCAATTAACCTGTTCAACTGTGGAATGTTCCAAACAGGTATTTTGAGCATTCCTCAACTTTCCCACTCTTTTGTTGCCCCTGTCCCAGCTTTTCTGGAACATGTTGCAGGCATCAAATTCAAAATGAGTGAATATTCCCAATAAAAAATAAATTAAAAAATAAAGTTTATCAGTTTGAGCATTAAATATTGTCTTTGTAGTGTACTCAAATGAATATGAGTTGGAAAAGATTAGCTAATCAAGGAATTATATTTTTATTCACATTTTACACAACATCCCAACTTCATTCACACTGAGTTTAAAGTGCGCGAAAGTCTGAAAAAAACATACTGAAACAAGACCTGTGTCATTTTGTAGGTCTTAGTGAGCAGATAAAGAAAATGCAAAAATAAAAAAATCTGTTGGGAATTTTTGTAGAAAATCCATTTTTTATGTGGCAGTCATCTTGAATTGCAAAGTCCTAAGAAAGGGGTTAATAATTGCAAGCAATCATGTTTTTTTTTGATAGTTTGACTTATTATATAATCATACCACAGGGTCAGATTGGTGAAAATACAAAATGGTTACCATGGTAACCGAATTTATTGTCAAAAATATGAAAATATTAAATCCCTGAAGATAACCCATCATGTTGCTCAAAATGTTGGCCAGCTTTAGTCCAATAGTCCAAAATTCTCCTTTTGTGTGGTAGGAACAATTGGCAGCTGATTACATCATGTAAAATAGGCCTTTTCATTCATTACCTCAGCTGGAGTGGAAGTAATGCCCATGTCGTTTTCATCATTATTCCTACTAGGGAGTTAATGCAGCTTAAAGGTTGCATAACCTTACATTCATAAAATCCAGAGCATGTGGAAGATGGGCCTTTCCATGACTGACGTCCTACCATTATGGATCACAGTGAAGCTCGCTCAAGAGTTTGTTGGCTTTGCTTTCGTAAAGGGAGTTTCTCCATTGTGGGTGAAGTTCACCTCATCAAAACAATTCAGGATAACATAATATCTCAGTATGATGTACATGACTGCCGTTTACTAACATCACTTTGTGACACTTGTAAAACAAAAGTTTATAAGATGAGGCAAGATAATCTTGACCAAAAATTCAACTGTCTCCACCAACTGGAAAAGGTAATTGAAGGCCAGCGTTGGATCAGCCCCAGAGTTCAGTCTTGTGACTGTTTGATTTGCCAAGTGGCGAAAGCCAATGGATTCAGGGCCAAGCAGATACAAGGTAGCCTCAAAAGAGGGCGTCCAAAAGACTCCGAAGAGCAGGACACCTCTTTTAGGCTGTGTGGACTCTGTTTTAGCAGAATATACCGAGGCTGTGGACACAGTGGATGGGAAGACCATCTTGCTGACTTCTGTGAGGCCTATGCGAAACTTGGCATCTCGATCACACCCAAATTCCACATCATCAGAGACCATTTGCGTGAGTTCTGTAAGTGCCATGGTTGTGAATTGGCTAGATATTCTGAGCAAGCTTTTGAAGCAGTTCAAGCTGACTTCTCAACATTCTGGGAGAGGCATCAGATAAAGGAGAGCAGCAACAAATGATTTGGTTTGCACTTAAAGCAAGCCGTCAAAGAGTACAATGACGCACATATCTAAGCATTACGTTTAGCTAGACAGAACATTTTTGCCACGTGAGGGTTAAAGAAAGGAGATGGACTACTATTACTATTTTTCACATTCTTTTGATCGACAACCCTGCAGAGGAGACTTTCAGAAATAAATCACCAAAGCGCAGAAGTTTTTTAACCCTTTAACGCCAATTTGAAAATTTCAAGCCGATGAAAAAGTGGATTTTCTCCAAAAATTTCCAACAGATTTTTTTTATTTTTGCATCTGCTCACTAAGACCTACGGAATGACATACAGCACCCTCCATAATTATTGGCATCCCTGGTTAAGATGTGTTAAAAGCCTTAAAATAAATTCAATTTTTATTGCAGAAGCAAACTCTCACACCGAAAATTGTAGAAAAATGTAACCTTCAACTCAAGCGAATTTTAAGGGAAAAAAAAAAATCCCTGACTAAGAAATAATTATTTTTCATAAAATCACCTGTTCCACAATTATTGGCACCCCAAACAATTCCAAGGAAATAAATGTAATTGAAATATTTCTGTCATTTCTACAGTAGTTTACAAAGTTGATCAGAGTATCTAGGAACATTTATTTAGTAATTCATCATTTTCTGTTTCCCTGGGGTATAAATATGATGCGACACAGAGGCCATTTCTCTTATCCACTCTTCAACATGGGAAAGACAATGGAACACACCATTCAAGTAAGGCAGATATGTGTCGACCTTCACAAGTCAGACAATGGCTACAAGAAAATAGCCACTTGCCTGCATCTGCCCATATCTACTGTCAGAGGAATCATTAACAAGTTTAAAACAACTGTAACAGTGGTAAACAAGCCTGGACGAGGATCCAAGGTTATTTTGCCACCACGCACAGTGAGGAGGATGGTAAGAGAAATAAAAAGTTCTCCAAAGCTCACTGTTAATGAATTGCAACAATTGGTGGCATCTTCGGGTCAAAGTCTCCAAAACAACCATCAGGTGCTATCTACATGCCAAGTTGTTTGGGAGGCATGCACGGAAAAAAACATTTTCTCACTCACAATCATAAACGTGAACGTCTAGAGTTCGCTAAGCAGTACTGGGACTTCAACTGGGACCATGTGCTTTGGTCAGCTGAGACCAAGATAGAGCTTTTTGGCAACAAACACTCCAAGTGGGTCTGGCGGAACACAAAAGATGAGTATGCAGAAAAGCACCTCATACCCAGTGTGAAGTATGGGGGAGGATCGGTGATGCTGTGGGCCTGTTTCTCTTCCAGAGGCCCTGGGAACCTTGTTAGGGTGCATGGCATCATGAGCGCTTTGAAATACCAGGACATTTTAAATCAAAATCTGGTGGCCTCTGCCCAAAAGCTGAAGATGGTTTGTCACTGGGTCTTTCAGCAAAATAATGACCCTAAACATGTGGCCAAATCTACACAAAAATGGTTCACCAGACACAGAATCAAGCTCCATGGGCATCTCAGACCCCAGACCTCAACCCCATTGAAAACCTGTGGAGTGAGCAGAAGAGGAGAGTGCAGAGGAGAGGACCCAGGTCGCTGGATGATTTAGAGAGATGCAAAGAGGAATGGTCGAAGATCCCTCTTTCTGTATTCTCCCATCTTGTGAAATATTATCGGAGAAGACTCGGTGCTGTTTTGTTGGCAAAAGGGGGTTGTACAAAGTATTAACATCAGGGATGCTAATAATTGTGGCACACATGATTTGATGTAAAATAATTGAAGCACTGATTACTAAAACCCCACAAGTCAAGTGTGACTTATGGGGTTTTAGTAATAGATGCTTCAATTATTTTTTAGTGTGGGATTTTTTTTCCCGCTGAATAAATGCGCTTGAATTAAAGGTTGGAGTTTCCTCTTTTTTCATTGTGGTCCTAAATTATTTCGAAAAAACTGAATTTATTAGAGGCTTAAGAACACATCTTAACCAGGCGTGCCAATAATTATGGAGGGCGCTGTAGGTCTTGTTTCAGTATCTTTTTTTCAGACTTTCAAGCACTTTACTCAGTGTGCATAAGAATTGGGGTTTTTAATATTACTGTAATAAGTAATTAAAGTATACTATCCCCGACACTGTCACTAAATTACTGGAAGTTCCTCAGGTACAGAAGCCCGATTAAGCTCCTCCCACTGCGCAAATCCAGTCTGTCGGACAACAAATGGCATGACTGAAATACAGACTCGCACTCCATACAGATAAGGCAGACTTACACTGTATGTAGAGCTTCAACAGGCAAAGGACTGAGAGTAGAGAAGTGGAGCAGCCATCATAGGCAAACCAAACAACTCCTTTAGTGATTTCCATAGTTCTTTGCTACAGGTTTGAAGGGGTGTGCACATACCAGTGACCTGCGCGGAGTACAAGATGTACACCACACCCACAGGAATTAGATCAAAATCCACACCACTCTGCGATGCGGTCGCGGCTCCATCGCATTATCCGCTCACCAGTGTGGTGTGGATTTTGATCTAATTCTTGCTGCTGTGGTGCGGACACGGTGTGCATCTTGTACTCCGTGCAGGTCACTGGTGCATACAGGTGTGTGTGTACTTTGTACAACAAAGTGAGAACCAAAAAACATTTTTCTCATACAGAGTGGGGACATTTTTGGGAAGTGAGGTTAAGGTTAGGGGTAAGGTCAAAATTAGGGATAGGTTAACGTTAGGGTAAAGGTTTGGGGTAAGGTCAGAATTAGGGAGAGGTTAAGGTTAGGGTAGGGGTTTGGGGTAAGGTTAGAATTAGGGATAGGTTAAGGTTAGGGTAAGGGTTTGGGGTAAGGTCAGAATTAGGAATAGGTTAAGGTTAGGGTAAGGGTTAGGGGTAAGGTCAGAATTAGGTATAGGTTAAGGTTAGGGTAAGGGTTTGGGGTAAGGTCAGAATTAGGGATAGGTTAATGTTAGGGTAAGGGTTTGGGGTAAGGTTAGAATTAGGGATAGGTTAAGGTTAGGGTAGGGGTTTGGGGTAAGGTCAGAATTAGGGATAGGCTAATGTTAGGGTAAGGGTTTGGGGTAAGGTTAGAATTAGGGATAGGTTAAGGTTAGGGTAGGGGTGTGAGCGAAGGTCAGAATTAGGGATAGGTTAACGTTAGGGCAAGGGTTAGGGGTAAGGTTAGAATTAGGGATAGGTTAATGTTAGGGTAAGGGTTTGGGTTCGGTATAAATTGCTTATTGTTAAGATTAGGGAAAGTCTGAAGAGACACAGGAAGAATGAATGGAAGTCAATGTAATGTAATCACAAAGATATAAGTACAAGGATGTGTGTGTGTGTGCGCACGTGTGTGTGTATGTGTGTGTGCGCGCAAGCGTGCATGTGCTGGTTGGTGTCCATCCAGAGATAAATTGAGAGAACACACTGAGAAACTTCTTCATATACGTAACACATTTTATTGCAATAAGCTCTATTTAAAGCAAAAAAAAAGAAAGAAAAATAAATCAGATAAATATAAACCCTATGTACAATGCTCAGAGTTCCTTGGCTGTTAGTCTACCTTCTCTCTGAAGAAAAATATAGAGAGGCACGTACCGCAATGCACAATATAGAGAGTTATATGTACAATGGAAGACACAGCCAAGTACACTTAGAATTATAATTACCATTATCAATATTATTATTTTTATTTCCTTCAGATATACAGAACACTTTTTCTCATTTTCAAACAGACAGCGCAACCCCCCCCCCCAAACCAAACACATCAGCTCTCACTCATCCACACCTCATGCCAGCCAATGCATTTTAGGAGTTACAAAACAGCACGGAGATGTACAAAACTGCAAAACGTCCTTCTGAAAGTAAGCCCTCTCTTTTACTCATTTGTAAAGAACACCAACCCAGAGCCTTTCCTCATGTAACTACAATAACATCTGAGAATATGTCCCCCTCTGTAAACCATCAAGTCAAAAATGGATGCCGCAAAATATCTGCGCAGTTCCAGCAAACGTCTCGAGTAATATTCTGAGGATTTTGTAACAAACTTTATTAATTTTTTTGTCCAATTTTATGAACATTACTTTTTAAAATCAGTGCTGTGATTTTGAATTATAACTCTTCCAGGAAAGGTAGGATGCTAACAAAATAGATATAAAACAGGTATTTTAGCCACATTCTGTATAGGTATTCAACACTTTGAATTAACACTGGAGGCAGTGGCCCAATATCGGTCAGATGACACTGGACCACAGCTCTTAAATATACAAAAACAAAACTAAGTCAAAGAAGAGGGAGAAAGGACAACAATTCAAAATTGTGAGAAGAAAGACAAAGACAACTTTTTTTCCCGTACCACTGATTGTGTTTTTACAGGTACCATCACCACTGACATACAGAGACACCCACATACGGGGACCACTGACGTACAGAGACACCCACGTACGGGGACCACTGACATACAGAGACACCCACATACGGGGACCACTGACGTACAGAGACACCCACGTACGGGGACCACTGACGTACAGAGACACCCACGTACGGGGACCACTGACGTACAGAGACACCCACGTACGGGGACCACTGACGTACAGAGACACCCATGTATGGGGACCACTGACGTACAGACACCCATGTATGGGGACAAAATGCTTCCAAAGAAGTTTCAAGCTTCCTTCTTCAGGGAAAAGACAGACAAAAATAAACTCCACAACAAAGGGCAGTTTGGTATCGCAGCATGCAGGAAGATGGCTTCACAGGAAGTGCCATAGACATCTCCCTCTTGGGGGAGCTCCACTTCAGCAGGCTCACTGGGAAAAGGCTTACTGACACTCGACAGAAGACAGTCCTCTCAGAGACAGGAGGGAGAAATGGCACAATTAACACAAAACAGATTAAAAACTGTTTTTCAGCAGCAGTTATTAGTAAACAGGAAACAACCCAACCCCCCAAAAAATGACTCCTCCCACCCCCGCAGGGGGAGACAGTGGGCCTTGTTGCGCGCGCAGTTAGCATGCTACAGTTTTTGCAAATGCGACACAGATGCAGCATGCCATGACAATGCAGAAAAAGCGCCCGCTCGAGCCGGATGTCCAGGCTACACCAGGATAGGGGTGTCTCCAGTTAGCAGCAACACCCGGCTAACGACATTCTTCTGGCACAGATTTTAACACCACACAGTACGCATGGACTGACTGTAAACACATGTAAGAAATTCCCCATTTAGGTACCATTTCAAAAGGTTGTACAAAATAAAACAGGCACACAATAAACAGAGACAAAAAACATAAACACTTATATGAAGACTTTTATAGTACAGTATTGGACCACCACGTGTGACTAGAAAGGCCTGAATGCAGAGTCATCGACCTCCATAGTTGAATTTCGAGAGGAACACAACATCTGTCTTCCATGCAAAGGCCATTTACTTCAAGCTCCACCATCTGTTACTCCATCAAAATAAGTTGTGAGAGTCAGGCTACTGCAAACACCAAAGCCTCATTGACATTCTATTTTATATCCCAGGACATCCTGAAACTGCAATTAGTATCAGTCAATTTCGATCCAGTGGCAAACTTTCGATAATTTGTAGATCATTACATTATCAATAGAGTCAAACATCTAGGCCAAATTAGCATGAAAATTCCACAAACAAAGTAATGACAGTAATGACTGATAATGGCCGTATATTATTGGTGTATCAGGGCTCCCATAGCTAGTACACAACCACCAGAAGTTAGGGTCACAAATTTGCAAAAAAAATATCCACTCTGAGGAACCACAGAACATACTCTGTTTTTTTTTCTGATTGCATGCGACCCAACCAACATCCCTTCAAAGTGGGCACACGATTACACATTCTGCAAACCTGGCAACCATGCCCAGGACCTTTTTTCACTTTTTGACGTAATTGCCCACCAATCAGAGCAGAGCTTATCATCACAAGGGGGACGCCCACTCAAAACAGCCTGTTCTTCAGAGGAAAGAGAATAACAGGCAGAAAATGAACAAGAAAATAGAATTTTTTATGGGTCGTGTTGCTAAAAAGTTTATGATCTTCCCTTTTGGGTATCCAATATACTAACTTGGAAAAATAAAGCCTCGCAATAGGGGACCTTTTGCAATTCCAAACACTGATTTTTTCTCAGAGGTGCCATCGGCCTTCAAAATATTTACTCAACACAACTAGAAAAGCTTTCTGTACAGCGCGCACCTCCACCTGCATTCATTTCTGACTTCTCTGTGATGCTGAGCTCGACCTGTGAACATCTCATCACTGCTTACGGTCATCAAATATAACCTTTCCACATAATTTTATCAAATTAGGTTCAAAAATTTGTGATCTTGCTTACAAAAGGACAGACAGAAAAAAAAAAAATGGGGAAAATGTGCTCCATCTACCTTTGTCGACGGAGGGAATTATTTCAACTAACACTGAATGCAAATCTCTGTGCCCCTGCATGTTAGATCAAAAATTAACCAAAAACCAGAGTTCATCAGAAATTCTTCCACGATATGGTCACATAGAAGCAGCCAGAAGGGTGGTGTACAGCGGCAGACCACTCCCATCCCTCCTGAGCCCAAGGAGGTCAGCTGGTGAGGTCAGCTCAGTCGGCCTCGTACCCGGGGCTGACTCTGCAGTGGTTATGTGAGGTGTTGGTTATGAGGTTGACGTTTGGTGACGATCCCTCTCCGGGGAAGGAGGTATGGAAAGCAGTGATCGTAGTGCAGGACATTTCGGCAGAGGCCGGGCTCCGGTCACCTGACACCTGGCCCACACTCGTCCCACCTGCCACTGGTGAGCCCTCATTCGAGGTTAAGAAGAAGCGATCGAGGATGATGGAGCAGCATTCTGCACTCCAAAAACTGAGGATAGCAACTCTTCAGTCTGCTGTGAGAGAGAGAGAGAGAGAGAGAGAGAGAGGGGGAATGGTTAATAAGGTAGAATGACCACAATCCTATTCAAACAGAAGCCAGCACAAACGATAGAACAGAACTGCTCAGTTCTGTGTGGACCAATCACTAAGCATCACAACCCACCACACTGGGAAATTCCTCTGTGATCCCAGCTCCAGTGTCGATGGGCACATCGATAAAAAAAGGCCACTACTGCTACGAACAGAACTTGTAAATGAGACATACAAGGAGGAACAAAGAATTTCATCGCTCCCATTTTTTAAATCAAACACAATATGGAATTTATTTAATCTTTAGGCAGAGATGATGCCTGATATACTGTTCAAGCTAAGCAGGCATCCGGGGGGGGGGTTTAAGCAGATGCGTAAAATTTTTTCCCGTTCTTTTGGCGGTATTGCGCTACCCAAGCCGCCTGTTGAGGTCATGCTAAAAACAGGCTAGTGGGTAGCATAAATTCAGAGCAGTTACAGGTTACGTAAGTCACATCTCTACCTTCCTGCTTCCAGCAACAGTTATGCATTGTGGGGCTGGAGTGATGCACAGATTTGTAGAAGCAGTCTTACCAACGACACAGAAACAGCTGGAGTACTCCGCACACAAAAGGCCACTGGAGAACGCTCACAAGATTAGCCAACCCTGAGGTGGGAAGAACATACTGCAAAGCACTTTCACTTTCTGAACACTTTCTCCTCAGAGATATTTAACCCCATAAAACCTACAGAACCGGTCCATCAAACACAGCTGCTCTATTTAAACCAGTGGAACTTCAGGCCTATTTGCAATTCCAGCGGAGATCCCAGGGTTTCCAAAGATCCCAAATATGTCCTGCTGAATTACAGGGAAATGTGCACACAAAAATATCCCAGATCAAGATATTTTACATTTGATGTTATGCTGAGGCCACAAGATCATGGCGCCTTGGGTTTCAATATTTCCCAATTCCGAAATAGTTGGGACAAAGTGTGAATTGTGAAAATCAAAATGCAATGAATTACAAATCACGAGCCACAAATTCACAATAAAACCGAGATAACATAGCAAATGCGGAAACTGAGAAATGTCAAAATTTTATCCACAAAATGAGCTCATTTCAAACTTGATGGCTGCTACAGGTCTCAGAAAAGTTGGGACAGGGGCCTGTTTACCATAGTGCAGCATCTCCTCTTCTTTTTAACACAGAGTGGAGGCGTCTGGGCATTGAAGAGACAAGTTTCTTGAGTTTAGCCATTGGAATTCGATCCCACTCTTGTTTAATACAGGCTTCCTGCTGCTGGAGAGTTTGAGTCTCCTTTGACGGACTTGTTGTTTAATTATGCGCCGAATGTTCTCAATCGGTGAAAGAACAGGACTGCAGGCAGGCCAGTTCAGCATACAAACTCTTCTACTACAAAGCCATGCTGTTGTAATAGCTGCAGTATGTGGTTTTGCATTGTCCTTCTGAAATACACAAGGCCTTCCCCGGAATAGATGTCATCAGCAGGGGAGCATATGTTGCTCTAAAACCTTTATATACCTTTCATCATTCATGGTGCTTTTAAAAACATGCAAGTGACCCACAACATATGCACCATTTTATCCCCATTCCATCAGAGATACTAGCTTTTGAACTGAACGCTGATAACAGGAGGGGTGGTCTTACTCCTCTTTAGCCTGGAGGAGACGACGCCCACGATTTCCAACAAGAATGTCAAATTTGGACTCGTCTGACCACAGGACACTTTGCCACGTTGCTACAGTCCATTTTAAATGAGCCTTGGCCCACAGACACGGCGGCGCTTCTGGATCATGCTCAACAATGGCTTCCTTTTTGCATGATAGAGTTTTAGGTGGCATCTGTGGATGGCACGGCAGACTGTGTTTACAGACAGTGGTTTCTTGAAGTATTCCTGGGCCCATTTAGTAATGTCAATGACAGAATCCTGCTGGTGAGTGATGCAGTGGCGTCTAAGGACCCAAAAATCACAGGGTCTTCGGCCTTGTCCCTTACGCACAGAGATTTTTCCAATTTCTCTGGATCTTTTGATGATGTCATGCACCCTCGATGATGAGACCTTCCAAGCCTTTGCAATTTGATGTTGAGGAACATTGTTTTGAAAGTATTCCACACTTTTTTTTTTAACACAAGCCATCACAGGCTGGAGACCCTCTGGTCATCTTTACTTCTGAGAGACACAGCCTCTCTCAGACATCCCTTTTATAGCCAATCATGTTACACACCTGATGCCAGTTAATTACTTGCTAAATGTTCTTTCAGCTGATTCTCTTATATATTAATTACTTTTTCAGCCCCCTTTTTTCAGCCTGTGTCCCAGCTTTTTTGAGACTTTTGAAATAAGCTCTTTTTTTGGACAAAAATGTAAAATGTCTCAGTTTCAACATTTGAAATGTTATTTGTGTTCTTTTGTAAATAACATATTGGCTCATGTGATCTGAAGGTCATTGCATTTTGATTTTATTCACAATTTACACTTTGCCCCAACTATTCCGGAATTGGGTTGCAAGTCTAAATACAAGATTGAAGTTCTTAGTAAGACTGTTCTTATCAGTATGCAGCACACTGCAAAAGCCATATGAGCTACTGGCCATTGCCCCAACGGTGGTGAGCTTCAGAGGAAACAGCACCACCTGTTGGTAAAGAGGAGTTAAAGCGGGCAAGGTGCCCCCTCTGCTGGAGCTGTTGAGCTCCAAACCAAGAGATCTACTGTTCAGTAAGCAGCCACACCAGTCCTAACAAAGTACCATTGTGGCCAATTACTGAAACCAGCACAGCTAAATTAGAGCAGAAATCCTTACTAGCAGAGGGGAGATCTCCAGGAACAGCAATGTGCTGCCCCACTCAATCACCAAATCACCAAATCACTGCACAATCCTGACAAAAGCTGAGTGGGCAGCCTGCCTATTCTACATGTTGAGTACTATATATGATTTTATATATGAATTTATAGTGAAGGATTGCAGCTTATTCCAGCTGCAAATTTGTTGTCCTTCACAAATTCCGAGTCCCATGTGGGTTTAGAACCCAGTAAAGATGCTGGAGGGTCATTCCATGTCAAGTGGAAAGATACCTGGGCCATCATGGTCTTGGATTTTACCTTGCCTTGGTCCAGTTATCCATTATTCGGGCCAAAATGGACATCTCTGAATTTTTTGCCAACTACCCTCCCGTATTGGTTTTATGGACCTCTGAAGAAATGGCCTGTAGGGGCGCTTTTTAAAACGTGCTGTAGAAAAACCCTTATATCTCCGGCCCCATTACTGACACAGGTCTGTGGTTTGGATGGATTTGTAATATGAGGCTTCCTCTATAAACACAATCATTTACAATGGTTGTCTGTTCTTGTTTCCATGGAAACTGTGTTTGAAGTTGGACAAATTTGAGATTTTTTCCACTTTTTGGACCCTTATTACTCACCAATTACTGGTGATGCTGAAGAAGCGACAAAAGAAACATTTATTTCATATTGATCATTGACACTTTTATCAAAAAATTAAAGCAGAACATAATAGTTTATCAGATTAACCCTTTCAAAGTTGCTTACAGCAGAAAAAGTCACAAGTTGAAGGGGTCTGTCCATCCACGGGGAAAAAATGCACCATTATGAATTTGCACCCGTTGCATGTCAGATGACCTGAATTATACTGGGAAACATCATTAGTCCAATATATATATATGCTTTTTGCACCGCAAGAAAAAAGGACACAAAGTGAAAAATCTCATATTTGCCCATATTCAAACACAGTTTCTATGGAAACCAGAACAGATAAAAAAATTGTAAATGATGGTGGTGCTAGAGGAAGCCTCATATTACAAATCCATCAAAACCCCAGACCTGTATCAGTAATAGGGCCAGAGATATAAGTGTTTTTCTACAGTATGTTTTGAAAAGCGCCCCTGACAGGCCATTTCTTCAGAGGTCCATTAAACCAATACCAGAGGGCAGTTTGCAAAAAAAAAAAAAAAAATAGGCATGCAATGCACGGAATACCCCTCAGCCCGATGTCGAAGTTTTTGGAGACGCCCGCCCGCCCTCCGCCCAACCGCACGAAGGATAGCAATACCCCGTCAGCCTTGAGGGCTGAGGGGTAAAAATCACAGATATCCATTATTTGGACCAAATGAACAAACAGACAAAGTTAAAGTAAAAGCCAAGACCATGATGGCCGAGATGTGTTTCCACTAGGCATGGAATGACCCTAATAAGTTAACTACAATCATAAACAAAATCAATATCAGGTATTCAGCTCAAATAAAGTAACCTACATGATGTTCAAGCGGGTTCTTTTCAATGTACATTTCAATGCAAAGAAAAACAATGATTTTTACAACTTTTTAGGCCAGCTTTTTGGAGGGAAACAGGCCCATATACTGGATTTTTGTAATTCAGATCATTAGACAGTGCTCATGTGCAAAGTGTTGTCAAAGCAACTTTCCCCCCAGGGGCGAGCCAGGCCCTTAAACTTGGGCTCTTTTCAGCTGCCACCAACTTTGTAAGGGTTCATCTGAACAACTATTAAGTTTTCTTTTGATTTTTTGATAGAAATGGTAAGAATCTACCTGAAACAAAAGGCTCCTGGCATCAGTTGATCACTCCATCCAAGAACTAGTGTGAAAATTAGGATTGAAAAAGTGGAAAATATTTTTGTGAACCTCAACTTTGACCTTAATTTCCATGGCATTCACCACTGATACAAGCTACCTTTAAGATTTTCAGCCTAGAGCAAGGCTCATGTCAAGGATCAAGCCACCTTCCTGATCTGTATCTGTCACAGAATCAAAGATATAAGACTATTTCCACAGCATGTTTTGAAAAGCGCCCCCCACAGGTCAGTTTTTCAGAAGCCCATAAAATCAATACCGGTGGGCCGTTCATAAAAAAAATTGGAAATGCCCATCAATTGAGTTCAAAAGAACAAATATACAAAGTTAGAGAAAAATCTGAGACCATAATGGCCCAAAAGGTACCTTAAGCGTTTCCACTTGGCATGGCATGACCCTGGAGTCATATCAATGAGATCTCTCAGTGATGAGGTGCTGACCTCAGATCAGGATGTCCTGCCTCTTAACCTAATCTTATTCATTAGGGGCTAAAAGGTGGACATGATCTCTGGTCAGTGCTCTTAAATGTTAAAAAAATAAGGGCTCTGAAAACCTGAAGGTGGTACTTTTGAGTCACAGAGGCGACTCCTATGTCATGTCTTGCGCAAACTGGACGCACCATTAGTTGTGCTGGATCAGAGCACTCGTATCGCTTTACTGGTTTGCTACAATAAACAGTGATGTAAAGGACAAATAAGAAATACCCCAGCAGTACTTCACAGATTCAACCAATGAAGGCATGCTAAGTCTGTCGTACTTATACAGACTGTTCTTGATGAAGAATCCATTAAAAAACAAAGCAAAAAAAAAAAAACAAAAAAAAAAAAAACAGACAGTGCATTTTCAAGTTTTTTTTTTTCCTTTTTGCTGTGATGTGCCTAAATTGTTTTCCCCAGGGATTAAGAACCAAATGAAATGCCACAGTCAGAGATCTCCGCCGTGTTTGGAATCACCGTTCAAGGTCCTAGCCATTTCTCATGCTGACTTTAGTTTCGGTTCCCCAACGCTGAATCTTCACCTGCAGGATATGAGGAGTGCGAGCCAATACTCAAAATGATTCACCCTTTTCTCCTCATCTCCTTCCAATATACAGAAGTAAGGGGGAGGAGACAAGTGTAGGACACAAGGATGCAGGCAGGGTTCCAATGAAGCTGAGGTAAGGGGTAAGGTGTCAAAGGTTAAGGGACAGGTGCAGCAGGAGATGATAGGGGCTGTAGGGCCTAACGTTAACCAGCGGTGCCAGGAACAATACATCGAGCTTCGATGAAAAGCGCTGACGCTCGCATTACCATGAGGTTCCTGTGGTAAGCCGATAATCAAACCACATTCAAATTCTTGAGGAACATGACGTAAATCCTTGATTGCGAGATAAAAATAACAGAGAATAACAATATTCTTTTCCTATGTACAAAGGTCCTGAAGCACTTCGAAAGTGACATATTTTTCATCGGCTGCAACTCCTACATGGTTCACTCCATGTGGATGCCAAATAACAGCAGTCCACAAATTAATTTGGGGCAATAACGTCCATTTGAAGAGAAATATGTCCAAATTACAGATTACTATGAGGAGCAAAAACTGATGAACTGATAAAGAGCCAAAGTTTTGGTTAACATTTTTTCTGTGTATAGCGGGCTGGGTATAGAATTCGTTCTGAGGTGCGCTTACCGGACATTACATAAGTCACCTTATTCCAAACAAAGCCGCTAGCACACTGGTCGCGAAATGTGTATTTACATTCAAAGTCAATGCAAAGATGCAATCTGTTGTACGAAAAATTTGTTTCGCGACCAGTGTGCAAGCAGCTTAAGGCAGGCTATGCCCACTTTTTTTGGATATACGCTCAACTAACGTAAGAAGAGAAATTGCGCCTCCAGGTTTCCGTTCAAGCTGGCAGCCTGGAAAAAAAAATAAGAGATTTTCCGGGTTCAATCAAACAGGATTTTTTCTTCCGGGTCACAGCACTATGGAGAGCCTGAGGAATATCTGACTAAAATGCTGCTCATCACAGTTGCTGTGTCCTTCTCCTTTAGCACGGGGTGACCAGAATTCAAACAAACTCAAGGGATGTTCTTAAGGAGTGACACCGGATCGTAGTGTTACAGGACAGGACAAAACCACGCAGATCAGGGGTCACTGCCTGGCCAGGTCACGCAGTAAAGGAGTTGCATAACTCAGTTACCGATCCAGTTTTTTGTCGTTTTCACCCAAAATAAATCAAATGACCAAAATTAGCTATTTTGTTGTTTGAAGTGCAAGGGAAAGCCTACACAAAGCCATTTAAATTGTAACTCTATCTTTGTTAGTTTTGGAGTTATGATACAAAATACACCAATTTTTGCAACTCCGTTACCGCGTGACCTGGCCCAGCTGCTTACAACACCGGGACCGTTTCAGGCGTCCCAATCGAATGCTGTAGAGGTTGAATGTTGACCCGTTGCTTGATTTGTCTGACTTAAGCTGGAAGCCTTCAACAGTTATTTAATAGATATGAAATCTGTGAGCTATAGCCACTGGAGACAAAGCAACCAAGATGTGCTTTAATTTTCTCAGTCTACCTGTGCAAATGTGCTGCTAACTAAAGCTGCAACGATATGTCAATTAACCAATTCGTTTCCCACTATTTAAAAATCTGTGACTATTTTGAGCATCGATTAATCGTATAGAGTCAAGAAAAATTCCGAATACACAGATTCCAGTTTCTCAAATGGCTATCAAAGGAAATGAAATATCATTGGGTTGTGGACTGATAGTTGGCATGACAACAAACATTTGAGAATCTCTCATTGGGCTGTGCGAAATAGCCATCAATATTTTTCACCATTTCCTGACATTCTGTAGACCAAACAACAAATCAACTAATCAAAAAAAAATAATAGACAGATAAATCGATTATGAAAATAATTGTTAGTTGCAGCACTACCGGTGACGCAAAGCCAGAGAATGCGCCGAACAATAATTAGTCATTAATGAAGAGGCAATCACAATCACTGCGTCAACCCAAGAGGAGGGTCTCCATGAAGCCACTCATTGATCACAGCTCTTTGCCCCAATACAAGCCAACTGAGAATGAGGTCATGAATTTTGGGGTTAAAAATGCAGCGATGCCTTGATTGTGTTGCCTTTGTATAAATGCAAGGGTGGGGTGGGGCTTTGACTGAATGGAAAATCAACAAGGCGATTGATTCCCGACTTCTACCTACTCACAATATACGGTGTTAAAAAAATCAATATCGGTCTGGTTTATTGGGCTTGGGGCAGCAGTATTCGAATCAACTTTGTCCAGTAACTTCTGGAAGGAGAGAGCCAATGGATGTCCACGCCACCTTTCAAAAAGGACCAACAGTTCACCATTTCTAAAAATTCAAGTACCCATTACACTTGGTTGGCTGTTCAGCGTCAACTCTCACACTCAATCACACTCTCAACGCATCGCTCACACAAAACAGCAAAAACATTTGTTTTCATTTGTCAGGCAGAATTTACACCTGTTCCTCTTTAGAGGTAGGGCTCTGCTGTGCAGTTTATCCAAAACCATTCACTCACGCAAGCCAAAGTTTTCAGGTCACGGGAAATTCTGACAGAGAAAAATTGCAAGCACAGATACACAAACACATAAATTCATACACAGAAGAACACACAACCATATCTTTGAAAATATATCCAGGCACTGGAAAAAGGTTCAAAGTAGGCCAACAAATTGACTTCTATTAAAAAAGATACAAGTTATGGGGGCTGATCGGGGCTACATTTCATTCATGCCAACATCATATTCATCTTGCTGCCCGTGGTCGTGCTAATGGCAAATTGATTGATTGATTGATTTTACTGACTGACTGACTGATTTATGTGAGTGATGCTTGAGTCTCATCACACCATTCCTTTGTAAGCTTCACTAATCCAGAAGTAACAAGTAGATCAGAAGGATCTAATAGCTGCGACCTCGCCTAGCATCGGTCAAGAGGCCTAGTGTCCATGACTGGTGGTTTCTTGTACAAAGGTGATGTCGAAATTGGCAAATGACCTTGAAAATCAATAGGGGACCCTATCTCTGTACCAAGAGGCTTGTTCTAAGATGTAATAGTCATCCATCAAGTTAGACTCGGGTTACGGTGCGAAAACTGTGAAATTGGGGCAAAATTGACACTTTTTTGACCGGTGTGACCTTTGGATTCGACAGATGACCTTGAAAATCAATAGGGAACCCCTCCTCTATACCAAAAAGCTTGTTGTAAGATTTCATAGCCATTCATTAAATTAAACTTGAGTTACGGTGCGAAAACCGTCAAATCGGGCAAAATTGATACTTTTTTTACCTTTGTGACCTTGGGATTTGACAGATGACCTTGAACAACAATAGGGAACACCTCCTGTATGCCTAGAAGCCATTTCCAAAATTTCATAGCGATCCACGAATTCTAACTGGAGTTACAGCGCGAAAACCTGCAAACAAGGTCGTGACCTCTGTGAACTTGACCTTTGACCTCGACCTTTGGTGAACGTCAATAACTCCTGAAAATTTCATGATGATACGACGACAGGAACATGGTGAAAAAGGTGTCACAGGCGGACAGACAGCCGGACTGACAGACAGACAGACAAGCGTTCATAGAGCTGCTTGGTCGCAGCTAAAAATGATGTCAATCATATGCTGTGGCCTTCGCAGTGACCACATCACAGGCTTCAACACCCATGCAATATTCTGGATCAATTTCTCAAACCACATTCTTTTAGCACCATAATTACTTTGTAACTCCATAAAGAGATTTTCTGTTTAAGTTTTTAATACAGTTGAACCCCACTTCACGTCTTTTTGGTACATATATTGGACATGTAGGGCTATCAAATAAAACAGACTTCATTTAAATCTGATGGGGGCCCATAGAGATCTACAGCCGCAGAATCATTTTTTGCATTTTTACCGAATTGAGTGCCACCTATAATTCTAGGCCCTCACCATCCCACTACACTTTCATGTGGAATAGCACAAAGCACTGTTATAGAATCATATTCTGCATAAAGAGCCTTGGGCTAGTGAGGGCGCAGGCAAGGAATGCCTCAAACGTAAGTGCTACTTGGGCTCAAAGTGGTGTAACTATAGGTGGCGCCCTCAAAAGCCCACCAAAATTTCATGATTGTCCAAAACTGCCCCCAAGATAGATTGACATCCATTAAAATGAAGCTGGGCTCTTGAGGGCGCACTGAGATATTTCAACTCAAAAACCTACTTTTCTTAAAAGTTCAATTTTGGACCTCCAGTGACCCTTCTGGAGGCCCCAGCAACCAAACCGTTCAGTTTTGGAACCTGAAAATTTGGGGTTTTCCTGTCCACCCAAAGGCCTTCCACTGGAAAAAAATTCAGTCAAATATCTAGCAGACATATATCACCTACTGCCTGAATGGTATAAATTCTGGCAGTTAAAGAGTGTGCAAGGTTTGATGTAAACATCTTCAACGGTTTCAGAGTTACAAACCAGAAACAGTGGGAATGCCGACACGAATGCAGACGGGAAAATGTACAAAAAGCAATATGTCTCCCCTCCCTCCTGGGGGGAGACATAATAACAGATGGGCATTTCTTGCCATTGACACAGAAGATAAATTCAAAGACACCTCTTCAATTCAAAACACCACATTTAACTACACAAAAAACTTATCTTAAATATAGCAGCTGTACTTGCATCCAAACATGAGTGCATTAGTGTATTTGGTTCACTAAAGGGAACTGTAAATAAAAGAAAATCATGGCATTATTGAAAACTCGAACCTAAATTAATTCAGTGCTGTACTATGTCGCTGGGAAAACCTAAAGTGATCTTCGACGATACGCATGCGCTGAGTGTGGGCAGTCTCGATTTGAACTATCCCGAAGAAGGCTGGGAACAGCCTAAGGATGTCTCAAATTCTGAATGCCTTAGACTCAATACAAGCCTGAAGACAGTACTTTTATTTATTACAATCGGTGATGCCACAACTTAATTTAGCTTGTTTAGAACACAGATTCTGACCAAACACTGACCGAAGGCATTTCTCTAAACTGGGGTTCGAGGCTTGACCAGTCCGTGCGCGAGTCGCCAGTTCAGCACAAAGCAGAATCCAGGGTGATGTCTCAGTTGAGAATATAGCCCGGCCCGCAAAATGTTCTCTCCTTACCCCGGTTCTGAGCTCCAATATACCATACCATATATGACCAATCACTTCTCGTGTCAGAGCTGCACACAAGAACTGGGAGTAAAGATGCTGGTTCTAGGGAGCCTTTTGGCATGCATTAACACTTGGAACGACGAGACACAGCCAGTTTGCCAATTCTTTTGCGATCCCCAAAGAGTGAGCACATACACACAGCACAAGAGCATAACCACATGGACAGGGTCAGCCAGGCAAGCACACATATGCAAACATACACGTGCACAACCATACAATCCACACACATACAGTAACTGTCAAAGAAAACGTGCACACCTGCATAGAGCATTTCTCAAACGGTTCAAAAACACTGGTTTAGATGTTCATCGCCCATCTAGAATTACGAACTGCAGTGCTAAGTTTACTCCCCAATCTAGTTAGCCCTGCTCGATTCAGAGCCTATCCCAGCATTCAATGGAGCAGACAGGCAGCAAATACACTCAGGAAAGTTCAGCGGATCACTACAGGGCCCGCGAGTGCGCACACACAAACACACCAAAATCTATGGGTTATTTAGAGTTCTCCATTAGCCAAGCAGTCATGTCCTTGGACTATAAGAAGACACTGGAGTTGGTTGAAATTCATTCAAACGTGAGGAACACACGCACGCTCCAAGCCGAAAGGTCCCAGACTGGATTTGAACCCATTAAATTGTTGCTCCAGGGAGATGATGCTGCCCACTGCACCACAGCGCCGCCCTCGGATTCCACAAATGTAAATAAATGATCCTTCGCGGCAACAAAACTGCACACCAAACAGACAGAGACGACATGCCCCGCAGGACAGTCACAGCCAATCAAGGATTTTATTTCACTTCCCCCAGGAAACACGGCAGCATCCAAACCACTTGGTACACCAGTCACTATCCCTCTAAAACCCCGAGAAGTAAAGTCCAGGGGGTCACCAAGTTAAAGTACGGCCACGGGTGTCTAACATCGGAGAACTCAGGCAGAGAGACACTGGGCTAATTAGGAAATCCAGGTAATGACAGGAAAAAAATAAGAAGAAAAAAAAAAAAACTGGAGAGGACTTTTATTTACTGAACTAAGATTAGGATATACTGTATATCGATATTGTATGGATATTGTGATATCGTCTTGGACTTTAGATATCCCAATATCGTGATTTGACATAATCTGGTTTTAAAGGCTGCATTACAGTAAAGGAGACTGTTTAGCAGTTTCCTGTACTTAGTTGGTCATCATGTCCACATTACTAATGACTGTTTATCAAAAATCACATCGAGCAAATAGTTCGCAAAAGCATCAATAGTTATCCCTACGATATTGCCACAATGTTGATAAGGAGGTATTCGGTCACTTATCGTGACACATCGGCCAATTATTAACATGGATTTCCCTTCCCTGCTAAAGATGTACGCAGCGTCTCGATGAAATATTCAACGAGAGCAAAGAGCCAAATAACCATGGTAGCTCATTTCTCTCCAGGCTTTGGAGTTTAATGGTATGACTAACAGCACAGCTACCCAGGGAATACATGTACTTTCAATACCGCTCAGAGAAGTGCATTCAACTCCAGTTCCAGCAAGTAATGGATGGTACGAAGTGATGAGTATCGAGTACAGCGAGCGGGTCTAACAAACCTTCGACAGCACGAATGCAGTGAGCACAAATAAATCACCGAAGGGAAGGTAAATAAATCTAAGGCAATCCAGCAAAGGGACCCATTACCAAGGGCCAGCTTAACATGCCAGAGATGAGTAGAGTGCAAGTGCATCTACCTCTATAACCCAACCATCATTTCACCCTCTTAAGAGTAGCGTTTTTCTTTTTTACATTGTGTTCGTTTTTTTCTGCAGAGTTCCATATCCTAAAGTTCACGAACTTGAGTGCTAACAAATAACCAGACATGATTCCTGCATCAGCATAATAATCTCCAGATGAAAACATTCTAATCATATATCGACTCACATCTGAAAGGGTTAAATTTACCTGAGCAGCAAGCTGCTCTACGGTTTAGAGATTTGGGGGGGGGTCAAGGGTCACTAGACACCTCCTGCTCGCTCTGATCACTCTTCCAGCACACTGGGATACAGAAACATAACAAACCTTTAGAGGTTGCAGCGGTCAGGTGATCGGACCGGGAGAAGTCTATATGGGCGTATCCGCCATTCTCCGGCGGCCCGAGTGTAGATGGCGAAGGGGTGGGGTCTGGAGTCGGGGCGTCGCGCAGATCCAGGGCGATGTAGTTGAGACCGTTCCGGAACATCGTTCCCGTTGGAGCGCAAGCAGCATTAGGGTTGCTGGGCGAGGCCACGCCCTCCATGCATAGCCAGACACTGTCGAAGGAGGCGGAGCTGTGCCAGCGCATGCCGTCTGCCAATCGGGGGCTGGCGGCACCGGGTGCGGCAGAAAGGGAGGGGTCCATATGTTGCGCCTGGGGGCTGGCTCCACCCACAGAGGATGAGGAGGTCTCGGAGCTGTGTCTCCGCCTACCTTGGGGCATGGCGCAGGCCCGCGGGGACGGGCGTGGCCAGGCTATTCCAGACCCGCCCGCTGCATCGAAACCAACAGCCGCCTCTTCACAACATTCCCGCCTGCCCTCGATCGGACGTGTGTAGCTTGGGGGGTTCCAGGGGGCAACAAGGGACAGTCGAGGACCGGGGCCCTTGGTTTCCAGACTCAGGTAGTCCTCCTGGAGGGGGGAGTGGCGATGAGTGCACACAGACTCAGCAGTTGGGATGCGAGGAGGCAGATTCTGGGGCTGGGCTCGAAATTCAATGTCGATATACTCTCCTGGGCTAGAGGGAGCTTCCAGCGGGGGTTCCGAGCATGCTTCACTGCCTTCGCTGCCCAGAGACAGGCAGGTGGGACGCCGCGTGGGTGGGGTGTCCTGTAGGACAGGGGGCGGAGGCGGGGTCTGGGAGTCTGCGCGAGGTATAATCTGAGAACCCTGGCGCACTGGTGCCTTGTAAGACCGAGGCAGGGAGAAGTAGGCGCTTGGGGACCCAGGGCTGTCCGGGGCACACTGAGCAGGGGGTCGCTCCACCGACGCGCCGCGCGACATGTCCATGTATTCATCGCTGTCCTGCTGCATACTGCCCAATGCAGGGGAGGTCCAGCCTGGAGCAAGCATCATCATATAGGCCTGGGTATCTGACTGAGAGGCATGTCTAGTGGGCTGGGCAGGGGAGGACGAGGGCAGCATTGGCATATAATCTGCTTCCCGTGACGGCACCACCCCAGGCATCATAGGCATGTAGCCGTCGTCCTTAGCTGGGTTGCGAGTGGTTTGAGGCTGGGCAGGGAGCTCGGCCTGGCAGTAGGCATCAGTGTGTGACCCACTGGACAGTGCTGAAGAGGACGAGTGGGCGGAGCTGGCATCTGCGACACTTTCCTCCAGTGAAATGGTCTGGGTCGTCTTCTGCTGTACTGTAGTCAGGCTGCTGCCCCCTGGTGGCCTGGAGGGGAACGTCTGGCAGTACAAGGGCCTGTCATCCACGGCCCCCTCGTTTGGTTTACAGTACCGGTCCATAGCCATGTAGTCGTTGAGGCAGTGTTCCTCCTGGATAGGAGGGGTGTTGCCCAGTGATTCTGGGGTGTTGCTCCGGACACGGAAATAGCGGAAGTCACAAGGGCTGGAGTTATACTCGTCAGAGGAGTTGAAGCCGCCGTCGCTGGGCGAGCCACAGACAGATGCACTAGAGGGCCGGGTCAGGGTCTCGGAGGCCGAACCGTGGCCGCTGCTGCTGGATACACTGACAGGGCTAGAGGTGAATGGGAAGTGGGACACCGGCAAGGAGGCAGAGCGAGTGTGGTAGGCGGGGCCAGGCTGTGCGCGATGGTGCCGCCCTCCTCCGCCGCTGCTGCCCTCCTGTCGGTTGAAGCTGGCACGGGCAGAGCCGACGTGACCCAGGCTGCCAGTGGCAGAGCGGAAGGGTCGGTTCATGGTGCCCTCCCCTTCGCTGGAGGTCCGGAAGCGATAGGTGCTGCCCCCGCCACTCTTTGCGGCGGGTGGGGTCCCCGTCGCGGCATCGGTCCGTGAGCGCCGCTGCAGCCCTGTCTGGCTGGGTGGCAGGTTGCCCAGGTGGCGGCGCGTGGTGATGAACGCTATGGCATTGGAGCCCGAAGACTGACTCTTGCTGCGCGGCCGGAACTCCGCGAAGGCCTTCAGGGCCTTCATGGTCTCCAGGATGGTCTCGTGCATGTTCTGCGCCACCACCGAGTCCTCCACCTGCATCCAGATCTCTCCCGGACCCGTGGAGGACGAGCGGCCCACCTCGATGAAGAAGAAGCTCTCCGAGTGACCGCAGCGTCGGATGTTCATCAGCTGCAGGTTCACGTAGGGGGTTTCCGAGTTGAGCTTAACCAGATGCATGCTCTGCGCCGACAGGCACAGACGGTACACCCCGGTCAGATTCTTCGTCTGTCCCAGCCCCTTGGGCTTCACGTTCACCTGCCACACCTCCTTAAATCCACCGCTGGGAGCAAGGACACCATAGCCTTCGTCTAGTTCCTCGGGGTCGACAGGTCGCTTCTTACCTTCATTCATCAGGTCACTCAAGGCCAGGTACCAGTCTGTCTGCTCCTGTTCGTTCTCTGCGACCATGGCAAAGTATTCATCCTTCGTGTACAGAGCAATGAGGTGCTTGTGCTTAGCGTCCGCCCTCTTGTTAACAGTGAAACACTGGTATAAATAAATCACCCGCTTCGGAGAGAGAGCGGCGGCGCTTGGAGCGCTAACGGCAGAACGCAGACTATTTCTAAATTTTTTCTCGCTGTCGTAATATTCCAAACGGCTAGGCCCTGCATGACTCTGGCCCCTCAGCACGAAAAAGCGCTTGTGGCCGTGCTTCAGCTTCCTCAGATATCCGCACTTCCATATATCAGCCTCCACCCCATCGGTGCAAACAGCAGCAGCAGCAGCGGTGGCGGCGAAAACAGAGTCTGTCTTGGAAACAAGTGAATGCCCAGCGGCAGCGGTGTCTTCGTGACTCGGGTTCCCCGAGGAGGAAGACTGCTTTCTAACAGCGTCTTGCTGAAAATTATCCTGGGGCTGATGGACTGAGGCGTGCGGAGAGTGCGGACGGTGTAAGCGAGCGCCGCCGATATTAATTAAAGGCGATGGGGGTTCCCCGGCTGAGGTATCGCTCACCGTGACTGAAGCCGTTTTCGTACCAATCCCTCGCTGCTGAGTATCCAGCATCAACATGCCGCCGCTGTTTTCTTGATGATTTGTTAAATTTTCCATGAGACAGCGCGATAATACAACTTGCTAAAGGTCACTATACCTTAACGACCGTTGTCGATGCGCACCCCATTCTGAGCAAGCAATGTGCAGCTCCAGCACGATACCTTTCTCCAAGCAGCTTCTCCGCCCGTCCTATGAAAAAATATATATATATTAATGAACACGGCAGGTTATCCCCGGCTCTGGCTCCATGAAACAAATGCTACGTGGCTAGCATACCGCATTTACGCGTTTCTATGATCAAGCTTGCTGGCTATCTGCCTCACCCCCTTCCACAGTACACATCTCTACGGACCAGTGAAAACATCACGTGACCCGCGTATGCCCTGGGTGGGAGGAAAAAAATACCAAATCGCTCCTTTCCAATTGGATGAACTAGGCATATCCAAGAAGACCGACAAGATTGTACACCAATCATTGCTGACAGTCGGCAAACTACGGCAAGATAAATATCGCATTTCGCAGAGTTCAGTTTTATAAAAAGGAGCGAAGCCGGGTATGGCTCTACCTGGTCCAATAATACGCGACTGCTATGGTAGGCGTTGCAAGCGTGCTACTGATCAATAGCCACCTTTCCTTGATTGACATTGTTTATACCCATTCTGTGTATTTGTAAATGGTTTGGCCTTGTGCGTTGTTACTCGGGTTTGGCGAGCAAAGTGCATTCTCAGTGTAAACAAAGATGAACTGTATTTAGCAATCTCGCGAAACACGCACAACCTCGTTCACTGACCCTGTGAAGCGTCCAGTTTGGCTCTTATGAATTTTAAAGCATTCAAGAAATATTCAGACATTTGAGTAAATTATTTGCACGCTATTGCAAACAAATTGCATTTGTCATCTGTCTGTATAGTTTTGCAGCAGAGTGTCACTCACTGCAAAAAGTTTTTCTCTTAGATGAAATTTAAATGTGGACTCCTCTTTTCCATTGTGCACGCAAGCAATACAATTCTTTGCAGTTGAGGCAATAGGCTAAATTAAGACGGGACAGGGTTACAGTTAGTCGGCCCATTTGTCGGCGTAGTGTCGTTTTGGTGGCTACAAACGTTCATAATTATTTTTCTGCAGGGTAGTTGTGCCTTGCCTTTAATCATTAGGAAATCATCTTGTAACTGGATACCATGCCACTCGTGCGATCTAATGAATTGCGGCAATCCAATCCTCCACATGTCGCTTCCATGAAAACTAATACATACTGCAAGGACAGTGTTCTTTCCAAATGCATTCTCATTAACGGTTTATTCAAATGTCATATTTCCATTTTCAAATTTGCCCATTCTCATTTGACCAGAGTAGAATGAGTGAAGCCTGGCTTTTTGTCTTTAAGCGTGACATTCGGACGAAAAAGCTGCTCTTCACGCGGCCATCATTTGAGAACTTCACTTAACTTTCCGTGAAAGCCATATCTGTCCGTTATTTCTCTTAGGAAAAGTCAGAGGACTGGAGAACAGTGCTGGCGAGCTCGACACTGACCTAACATCTCAAATCATACACTAGCACTGCTCTGGGCCCATCGATCTCACACATTATCAGTAAGTCATAGCACTCCGCAGTGGTCCCCACACTTTTTAAAATAGCGGCAGTAATTCCTCACGAAATCACACTATCTGGACCGGCGAAATTCCACCAGCCTACTCTTGAGAAATTATGGCCAGTCAGCCTCGTGGCTCTTTACAGAGAGCTTGTAATGAACCCAACGAGCCTATCCAATATTGGTTTCACTGGAAAAAGACTATGAATACACCCAAGTTTCTGCAGTTTGGTTAATAATAGGAAGACGTGCCTCAGCTGGATTGGTGTGATTTACTGTGCTGATGATCACAATGGCGCTGATGACAATTTTAACACCTCCGCCTCCCCCACTCTCTCACGCACACTGCTTGAGATTATCTTTTTGCTTGCAATGAGTGGGCTTTAGAGAATGTAATCTTGTTATCAGTGACCTGTCCTGTGTCCTGATTATTCTGCATACTGGATAATCCTGACGGCGCTGCCGTCTGCTGCTATTTCATGATCCTCCACAGGGGGGTGCTGTAGGTTCCGAGCAGGACCGGTCACCCTTCTTCAAGGCAACATTACCATGGATCTATAGGGAGAAATATAAAACATCCTTGAACATAACGCATTCTGTATGATAGCTGAAACCCCTCTCCAAATGACCACCACAATCACCTATCTTAGGTCACTGCTGATTCGATTAAAAGCACTCTGAACAAATAGAAGCCACAGTGTTCAGAACACACTGACAACTGAAATAATATGATTATAATGAAATCTGCTGCATTCTGAAATATAAGCAATGCAGTTTTCACATAATAGCTTAGTGGTCAGATAATTTCTCATCCCTCCTGTTTTAATGAAAATGAATGAGCTAACCTGCATTCCATTGCTGAAATTACAACAGATGCTTGCTTCGCACAGACTGATGTAAAATGTGCACGATAAGGACTGTTCACCATTTATTGCATTCAGTTTCTACATCAACAGCTTCCATACAAACAAATACACACATCAAAGCAGATTTGCTTTTTTCATAAAAATGTAAGCATAAAAATTATTTCATTTCTCCAGGTCAGGTAATATGATGTTTAAATCATGAACTGTTCATCAAAATCACATCTTCCTATTAGGGCTAAACCTGTACCCCAGTGATCTTAACTCCGTTCCTGGGGACCTAATTCCCAGCATGTCTTAGTCGTCTCTCTGCTCTAATACACCTGATTCAAATGACTTCCTCATTATCAAGCACCTGAATCAGATGTGTTAGAGCAGAGAAACATCAAAAACATGCAGGGATATGGGTTTCGAGGAGTAGGGTGCTCTATTCCCGCTGTACTCATATAAATATACTGTACAGCAATGAAAATGTCATAAATACTTGTTACGAGCAAACAAATAAGACAGCAAAATTATCTCCTTGAAGGATATCTAAGAAACTACAAAAATTTTACAGGAAATATGTTTGCTACAGTATTGCAAAATTAACAAAGGAAGTATGAGGCTAGCAGAATCTACACAGAAATTGCAATAGAATTCAAACAATCCACGGAAGATTCTGCATGTAAAAATTCATTTGTAAATCATAGAATATCTGTTGTATAAAATGTTGAGAATCGGCCAGATTACGTGGTGCACATTGCATTGCAAATGCCGACCCAGAGGCGATGATAGACCGATGGTTCCGTTCAAATGTTTGGAGTCACTGCAATTAATTTATTTGTTTTTGTTTCTGAAAGAAACTGTCACTTTTAAATCTAAGTCACCATTACAATGAGCAAAAAATACAGTCTGATAATGATACAAATCATGATTACTGTTCATAAAATAAAAGTTTGTTTCATTTAGAGTATATACGATTAAAAAGCCCCATTTTTCACAGCTATTAATCCTGTATACGATAACAAAAAAATACATAACGTACATGCATAAAAACCAAAAAAAAAATAAAAAATCAGTATCATTATAAATTTCTTGGCTGTATGTCATGTTACCTTTTAGAGTAAAATAATTCATTTCCCTCTAGAGCAAAATTTTCTCAGTGACTCCAAAATCTTGAAGGGTACAGTAGATGTATGTAAAGATGTCACAACAGAGCACTTCATTTTACAGGACCGCATGCAGATAATCTTGGGCGAGAATTTACATGCTGGTGGGAAAGACAGTATAAGGATCTTTAATTCTAAACAATACTAAACATGAATTTATTCTGTCTCTGATATACACCTGCCTGACGGGAATATGTTTTTCCACATAAAGTATATGGCACCATATAAACCTACCACTCGTTCTTACAGAATCAAGAGTCTGTGGTGATAAGATGGTCAACCTGTAGTCATGGGGTAGTGTGTCTCTGTGCTGATATGATATTTCGTGTCTGTATCTGGTGTTTTAGTCTGGTGTTGCAGTCATGGAGCATTGAGTGTTTGAAACTAATGGGTATTTATAGTGAAATTATTGGATATTCCACATCTGTAATTGATGGGCATTCAGTCAGTAGTCAATAGGGTGTTCAGTTATCAGTACTACTGCGGATGTAGTTTTGGTGAATATATATTGTTTGAGGATAAAAGGATATTATTCACACTATATATAAACAGTAATATGAGCATCTGTACAATCTAACCTTTATCTTTCTGGTACACAGAATCTATATTTAATCTTTAATTATGGGTATGTTATTGCCTATACTGTTATACTAGTGTTTATCAGTATCTGCACTATTACACCTATAAATGTACGATATTCAGCTTCTGTGCTAATTTGATTCATTGCAATGGGGTTCTTCTAAAGTCTCATTTTTCATGTAAGACGCAGGGCGCACAAAAATCTTCAGTCCCAGAAAATGATGACAACTTCTCATAACAGACGGGCTGTGATGCAGCAGGATTTACAAGACCAGCGAGAAGAGACTATATATCGCACGCTACAGCACTGCAGTCACGTGACCTAAATCACAGAACAGAGGAGAGCGGCAGCGTGTTTCGCCCCGTAACAGTCCCACCGCAGCCGCCGCTGACTCAGAAAGGTTCCCGCGTGGGACACCGTCCTCGTCCGGCTCTGCCTGGAACCCAGCCAGATTATTTATGAGCCTGGGAATAAACGGGTGTCACGAGGCAGTCTGTGCTGAAATAAGGCTGCTAATCCGTCAACAGCCAGCAGGTTGTAGCTCCAGCCTCCATCTCTTCTTCTTCTCCACCTTTTTCAGTTTGTTAGGAGAGCTGCTATCTGCCCGCATTGCTCTCTCATCAAAAAAAAAAAACCAAACAAACAGGGCTGCTAGGGTCCATCCTCTTAGATGTATATTCCTCCCTCTCTCTCTTTCCCCTCCCTCCCTCTCTCTCTCTCCCTCTCTCCCCCCCCCCTCTCTCTCTCTTTCCCCTCCCTCCCTCTCTCTCTCTCCCTCTCTCCCCCCCTCTCTCTCTCTCTTTCTCCCTCCCCTTTCTCTCTCCCTCTCTCTCTCACACACTCATTGTCTGTGTCTCTGTTATTCTGACTCCCGCTGTAGTCCAGTAGGGTCTAACTGGTCCCAACTTCCTCATAAAGACGGAAGAGACGGAAGCGTAAAGATGTCCCCCGGCCACACAGCTGTGTGTGCGGCAGCTGCTGCAGTTCTCTCTCTGTGGGTGAGCAGGGAGAAGCACCATCCGGCTCGGCTGTCAGACCGCGGTCTCTCTGCTCTGCTGCGGTAGGTGGGTGAGGGTCTCTGCTCCGCTGCGGTGAGGTGTGTAAGGGTCTCTGCTCTGCCGCAGTGAGGTGTGTGAGGGTCTCTGCTCCGCTGCGGTGAGGTGTGTAAGGGTCTCTGCTCCGCCGCGGTGAAGTGTGTAAGGGTCTGTGCTCCACCACGGTGAAGTGTGTAAGGGTCTCTGCTCCGCTGCGGCGAAGTGTGTAAGGGTCTGTGCTCTGCCACGGTGAGGTCTGTGAGGGTCTCTGCTTCGCCGCAGTGAGGTGTGTGAGGCGAGATGTGAGGGGGATCTTTATGGCCTCACGGCATCCCGTCTGGAGCGCGGGGAGAGAACACCAGGAATCAGGGGCACAGCAGCGCAGCACAGCTCAGGTTTAACACAGTCCAGCACAGTACAGCTCAGCCTAGAATAGTCCAGTGCAATCTGCCAAACTCCAGCATAGTCCACCATACCCCAGCTCAGTCTGACATGGTGCCGCACAATTCAGCACAGTTTGGCGTAAGCCTAGCCTAGTGTAGTCCAGCACAGTCTGGAACACTCCAGTGCAGTCTAAAATAGTCTAGCACAGTCTGGAATACTCCAGTGCAGTCTAAAATAGTCCAGCCCAGTCTGGAATACTCCAGTGCAGTCTAAAATAGTCCAGCACAATCTAGAATACTTTAGTGCAGGCTAAAATAGTCCAGCACTCTCTGGAATACTGCAGTGCAGTCTTAAATAGTCCAGCACAGTCTGGAATACTCCAGTGCAATCTAAAATAGTCCAGCACAGTCTGGAATTCTCTAGTGCAGCCTAAAATAGTCCAAAACAGTCTGAAATACTCCAGCGCACTCTAAAATAGTCCAGCACAGTCTGGGATACTCCAGTGCAGTCTAAATAGTCCAGCACCATCTGGAATACTCCAATGCAGTCTAAAATAGTCCAGCACAGTCTGGAATACTCCAGTACAGTCTTAAATAGTCCAGCACAGTCTGGAATTCTCCAGTGCAGTCTAAAATAGTCCAGCACAGTCCAGAATTCTCTGGTGCAGTCTAAAATAGTCCAGCACAGTCTGAAATACTCCAGTTAAGTCTAAAATAGCCCAGCACAGTCTAGAGTAGTCTCGCATAATCCACAGCAGTCCAGCATAGTTCAGCATAGCCCAGCTCAGTCCAGCACTGTCCAGCCCAGTCGAGCGTAACACAACACTTTAGTAATTTTTTCCGCCAAATGCACAGAGCAGCACTCTGCCCAAAGTCTTGCGTATGAGTTCAAAATCTGTTTTCTCTCTGCTGTTTGGCAAAAAAAAAAATGTGACCATCTGAATTGACCTCTTATTACAGTCAGATAATGAACGGAAACACACATGAATCTGTACGAAGGACAGGACCGAGCACGGTAGAGTCCAGTCAACTGTATGTGACCCTGTGCAATCAGCACACCGCCAGAAACTTCCATGCTTCTGCATCGCTGTTACCTCAGTTTGTCTTGCCGCCAAGCTTTCGTTCTGCCTTTCGTCGCTTATACCGCGCTATTTCCTCCATCTGAAGCCCGTGAGCCTTTTGCCTGCAAGACAGATTATTTACTTCATGTTTACTTTCAGT
Source organism: Gymnothorax reevesii (assembly GCA_029721435.1). NCBI lineage: Eukaryota > Metazoa > Chordata > Actinopteri > Anguilliformes > Muraenidae > Gymnothorax > Gymnothorax reevesii. The sequence goes on from CM056578.1 coordinate 100,888,760, forward strand.
GCATCATTTTACTGCTCATCCGTCGTACTCTTCTAAAAATGTATAGGACTTCAAACACATTCCATTCACTTGGACAGAGTTGACTGGGGTCCAATGAGCCATAAGGATCAATAAGCCATGCACAGTACATATTTGTAATAGATGTCAGAGTTGCTTAAAATAGCCAAAACAATGTCATGGCTCACTGGTCCCCAGTCTCCCCTACTCTTATCTACGGGCAGTTTAAAGTCTGCAGTTAGTCTGACATGCATGTTTTTGAACTGTCAGGGGAAAACCAGAGTACCTGGTGGAAACCCACAGAAACACAGTGAGAACATGTAAACTCCACACAGAGAGGCCTCGGGCCTGAGTCGAACCCATACCTGTCTTGCTGTGAGGCCACACCACAATACACTGACCTTGCACTACACACAAGGACTCAAACACACCAGGGAGACACACACAGTGGACACACAGACACACGGCTGCAGACCGGCTCTGCTTTACCCAGGTTTGAGCACCGGTGGGGTGGGCAGGGGTTTGGTGAAGCCCTCTTTACCCGTGAGCCAGTATGTCTCTTCCTGTCCTCTTCCCTGAACAACGGAGAGAGAGAGAGTGAGAGAGAGAGAGAGAGAAGGTAAGAGACGGGGGGAGGTAGAAAGAGAAAGAGAGAGAGAGGGGGTATATGACAGACAGGGAGAGTGTGAGACAGAGAGAGGGAGAGAAAAGTGTGAAATGGAAGAAGAGATCAATAGTGAGTGTACAGATGGGCGGAAGAGCATGAAAGGGGGAGAGGGAAAGAGGTACAGTCGGAAAGGGGGAGAGAGTGTATGAGACAGGGGGAGAAAAAAGATGAAGTGTGAGAGAGAGGGAGAGAGTGTGAGTGTAATTAATGGCACTGCAATAGTACAACACATCAGGCTCTGTGGGGGTATTATTTGGATGTATTGTGGGTATATTGAAAATATATTGAGGGTATGCTGTAATATAATATATAAAGAGTTTCCATAATGCAATAAGTGCCAAAATGACAAAAATTGAGATAATACCATAGAGCAATAGCCCTGCGCTTCTTACACATGGTCCAAAAATCAGTTTTGAGAAATTCATACTATAAGGTGTATTTTGTCGTGTCAACTGTCTCGCCCTTCCGAGATGGCAACATGGGGTCACATACAAGCGAGCTTGAAGACCTGGAATATAAAAGACTCCTTCTATATCATCTAATATTCAATCTATCATCTTCCTCCAGTAAGTACCTCTATATACTCTTAATTTATTATTTATCTGACTAAACCTAATTGGAAATTAATTCCAGTTTATAAAGACTCTGAAGATTAGTCATTTTCAACGAGTTAGTCGCAATGTGACCATCACCGGCAAATCTAGTGTGATAATTTACATTATTACAAAAAACGAATTGATCAAATAGAAATGCTGGCATCTTTGAGTTAATAGTGTGGCTGTATAATTCAGCCATGGATAAAAAAAATTGTGGCTATATTGAGAGTGTATTGTTGGTATATTGTGACTATATTGTGGGTATATATTGAGGATATAATCTAGGTGTACTGTGGGTATATTGTGGGTATACTATTGATATAATGTCAGATTATTGTAGGTACGTTGTGGGAATATTGTGACTATATTGAGAGTGTATTGTGGGTATGTTGAGTGTATATTGTGGGTATAGCATGGGTATATCACTGGTATATTGTGAGTATAGTGTAAATCTAATGTTGGTATATTGTGGGCATACAGTAGGTATGATGTACTCATATCTTGGGTATGCTGTAGGTATAATGTGTGTGTATATCGAGGGTATATTGTGAATATAGCATGGGTATATCACTGGTATATTGTGAGTATAATGTGGATATAGTGTAAGTGTAATGTTGGTATATTTTGGGTATACTGTGGGTATAATGTGGGTATATCTTGGGAATGCTTTTGGTTTAATGTGTGTGTATATTGTGGTGTAGTGAGGGTATATTGTAAGTATATTGTGGTATATTGAGGGCAAATTGTAGGTATATTGTGGATATATTGCATGTATAATGTTTGTATATATTGTCAGTATACTGAGGGTATGTGGTGGGTATATTTTGAGTATATGGACGTTATGTTGTGAGTATAAGATGGGTATGTTGTGGGTACACTGTCGGCATGATGTGTGAATTTTGTGGGTATATCATTGGTATATTCTGGGTATTTTGAGAGTATATTGTGGGTGTACACTGTAATCCTGAAGCAGCCCAGGCAGTACATGAGTCGGGTCAGGTCAGGGTGACCCTGGAGGTACTGCACAAGAGCCCATCTCTCTCTCTCTCTCTCTCTCTCTCTCTCTCTCTCACCTCCAACTGTGTCAAGCCCCTCAGCTCCACCTTATAGCCCTGCTTCAGCTCCAGCAGGATCTTCACCGTACTCTGGCTCACGTGGATACGGTACGCTGCCGAAAAACATCCGGGAGACACTGCTGTCATATCGGGTAAGTTTGTGCCAATTACAGATAGGGCCTAAAGCTTGTATCATTAGGGAAGAAACAAAATCATATCACTTGAATTTTACAATTATTTGCGAAGATTTAGCTAATGTTAGCGAGCTAGCTTGCTAGATGGCAGTATAATTTATAAAATCATATGCAATCACGTACATGGCAGTATACCAGTCTAGCTACCATGGTATAATCGGCAAGCAAACTGCTAAGTTAGTCCACCCTTATTAAGAGTTTTCTTATTGCTTCATCAGTCATCATCGTTGAACTTAAAGGGGAACTCCGGTGTGAAATTGACATGGGATGTATTGAAACATGATAACGAGTACTAACTTTTGTTGAATACCCCGCCTCTGTACGCACCCAACATTTGGAAATACAGGGCTTTTTAGCCGAAGCTCCCAACATGCTTACAATGGTGGTGAATTGGGCATAGCGTTGCCATGCAAAGAAATCGCTATTTTTACATCATTAACAAGGCTCAAAGTAGATCCACACTTCATTGGTAGAATTCCAGGGGCCCTGACATTTAGAACGAGGCACTGAGAACTTGCACAGGTGGTTTATAAAAAAAAAGACTGTTTATGCAGACGGTACCTTGAGGTAGTTTCCTGTTGCCGCCATCTTGAAAGTCACGATAAGTCTATTGATGAGCAAGTGCATTTCCATGGAATTAATTTAGCAATCTGTTCCCCTATCCTACCTATTCGTTCGTGGTCGTCAATCGACTTATCTTAAATGTTGCTTGTGTATGGAGGTGGGGTATTTAACAAAAGTTTGTACTCGTTATCATGTTTCAATACACCCCAAGTCAATTTCGCACTGGATTTCCCTTTTAATGCCAAAACTCAGTTGTAAATGTCTGCGGTCAAACTGTCTGCTTGTTGTTCAGAAGCTGCTAATCTGGGGTGTGTTTTCCGAAAGCACAGATGCTAACTTACATAGTTGGAGCCACTGACTGTGAATGGACGAACTATGTATGTTGCTAGCATGGTTAGCAACTAAGCTCTTAGGAAACGCACTCCTGGGTAGACGAAGGTTGTCTCAGTGTGATTGCATTGAACGTTGAAGGAGTTCCCTCCGGAACTCGTGAAGCAGAAACTCTCTCGCATGTGCTGCCATTCTGCATGCGTGGAGCAATATAATTTGCTCGTGGGCATGTTTTCCCGCACTCGCGACTTTTGACATAAATCTAACGCCATAGGGCACCAGTGCAAATGAGACTGAGGTCTCAAAGGGTTTCCCTGGATAAATAAAGGTTAACCAAATAATTAATAGGTAAATAAAATAATAAATACTCGCATAGATAAGTAATAGGTAAATAAATGAATAAATACTCACGTAGACCCGTAGACTCCATTCGAGAGGCTGTGTTCACCGTGTCACCGAACAGGCAGTACCGCGGCATGGTCAGGCCCACCACACCAGCCACACATGGGCCTAAAACCAGAACCAGCACCAGAACCGCCACACAAAGACACACTGGGTTACACACCGCCATCCAACTCGGGGTGATTTTCGCGTTACGTGTGTGACATTTGGAAAGTATTCTTGACATTGTTCAATGCACAATACTTCTATTGGGTTGCAAATGGGGATCTGTAATAGGCGCTGATAGGACGCCAGGTGCCACCACCAGCGAGAGAAAGACCAATGAGCAGCTAGGATAAGAGACAAAGACAAAAGAGGTAAAAACCTCCGGTAAAGGCTCGCACTTCCAAGGACAAATAAAAGTCCGCAAAACGGAAGCAGTGTGAGAGAAAATAAACAACGAGAGAGAAAATTTCTGAAAGAAGCAATTCCTAACAATAAATGGAATATAACAAATCACTGGGAAGTTTAACTAGAGATTTTCTCCTGCCGAAGTCCTAAAAACAAACAGACAGTCTAGCAATAGGCGTGGCGAACCCCCAGTCATATATATAGGGTCCGTAAAACTCAGCCCCAACTCAATTAGCCAGCTGGGCCAGGAATTTGATGGAAAAGAACTCCGATATCGTCCCGGACGATACAACAAAGAAAGGTCCAACAAACAAACGCACGCCTACCATGACAGGGATCAATATAGGACAACCACAAGATACCCTACAGGCCAGCAGATACTGCCTAATTCCCACGAGACATCTCGTGTATCTCTCGTGGCTTTCTCGCAATAATCTCCTCTTTATGTGCATGCTATTATCAACCTCATACTCCGCTGAGACAAGCTTCGCAGTAGCCCGGCCGCCGAACCTACAGCCTGCCAAATGCGCGCCGTAATGTAGTCCGAATGAGGCCTATGCCCTCAGAATTACTTTATATGCCGATTTAATAGATATAATACGTTGTTGCGTTGTCGTTGGTAATCGCTAATCATTAATCTGTGAAAATCGAGGGTGGGCTGAAAAAGAGTTTAAAATATCCAGCAGCAGTTGAAAAATCACTTTGAAAATCTCAGTATACATGTACCGCTGGTCTGAATGAAACATAATGTGCTACATACATGTAGATTGTACTTTTGCTTTTATTTCCGCCTGTTTGCTGTTTCATCATTTCATCAGGTCATGTGGTAGAGGGACATAACTCATATTATGTTTGCAGTTTAAACGTTCGGTTTGACAATGTTGGTTTATTCTTTAACATTTATACTGTAAATGCACCATAGAATGTTTTCTGTGCAGGTCTCATTGTGTCATAAATGAAGCAACAAATCTATTGATTCACATGTCAAATTATATTTAAAGCGACGCCTTGTTGCAGTATCCTGAAAACGACAGAGCTCACATTCCATGTCTTTTTTCTTTCAATTGGAATTGGTTAAGTGTACAGTAATTATTAGTTTGATATTTGTTTGGCGTATAGATTTTGCCTCTGTATGTACAGTTTGATGGATTTAGATTGAATGGAAATCCCTTCTTCTGCGATCAGACAGTCTCTTATGTGCGACGGCGATTCTTGATTTTCATACAGAGACATTATACGCGCTCCTAAATAGGGGGAAATATGACGTATCATCTCTACTGACATCTTGCTTACTGAATGATAATTTTGCTCATTACGTATGACTTTTAAGGACTGATGAGCGGGCCTCAAACTGCGGATACAAAAACGACTCCTGTTCCATTTTGACATCTGGAACTCACGGCCATTGTACTATCTAAGCTGTGGCTTCTTTCACAGGTGGCATGAAACACTTGAGTGCAAAGGGACATCTACTCATTAATCAAGTATAGGATTATAAAAATAATGTCACGCAGGGTTGCATTGTTAACAGAAGAATTTGGTTTTTCCTCTCTGTATTTGTGATAATATAGCTATCCTTAAACACACCCCACGTCCCAATCGATCGGTCCAAAACTCTAAACTTAACAGAGCCGGTAAACCTCTCAATCGGATAAATACAATAATCACAGACTAATAAATCTTTCTTTGACCAGTTTAATAATAATCTGATGACCTATACGCTCATAATATGAATTTATTACTTTTAACAAAATGTTTAACAAATTAATTTGTTCCATGAGAGATGAAAGATTTGTTAAAATGAATCCAATAAAATTAATTTGTTCAGGAAGTAACAGATTCGTTTGTTTTATTAACAAAGTAAAATTGTTGCTGTATGAACAAAATAGGTCTATTGTGTTAGACTAACAATTAAGTAACAAGATTGGCCCATAAATTATTTTGTTAGGATGTTTGTGCACAAACCGATTATGCGGCTGATTTACATGTAGATGTACATCCATTTCCTAATTCTCAGTATTTATTTATTTTTTAAAAATAATTTCAATGTACAATTTTCGTGAAGGTTTTTCATGTTTGTAGCCCTGTTTCTCGACCACAGAGTTTCCCAAACCTCTCCTGGCGTAACCCCCTGTCCTGCAGGCTTTAGATCTCTCCCTGCTCCAGCACTGGTGATTCAGATGATCGAGTCATAATTAACCCCAGAAGCTGCTTGATGATAAGTGAATCATTTGAATCACCTGGGCTGGAGCAGTGAGAGATCTAAAGCATGCAAGACAAGGGGTACACCAGGAGAGGTTTGGGAAACACCACTCTACCAAAATCATGAAAATAAACTGAAATACAATGACCTACTAAATGCTGCAAGTGTATTATCTCAGTTAAGCCATGTTCCATCTCTCATAAAGCATTAAATAGGTTAACGCATAATATTAGGTTAACGCAGTATTACAACTAAATTCTTTCCTGCTTTGCACATCGGTATACACATCAAATTTTGCAAAAATCTGGCAAAATATTTAGGTCAAGTGATGGGGTGGCTGACCTTCATGTTGTCGTTGTTGTTATTCTGGATAGAGATAACCTAGATTACCTTTAGACAGAAGTGTGAACTAAACCTTTATTAGTCTAAATATAAAGGAAACAGGTTATTAATGACCTGTCATAGCATAGGCTTTGTACTTTGGTCACACATGTAACGTCAAATGTCACACATGTAACACCACGTTACGTGTGTGACAGGTACATTTTTGGCTATAAAACCGATTCTATTTGTGGGATTGAGGAAGTTATCCCCTCCAAGCATGAAAGGTATGGTATTAATTTATAATCTCAGGTTTTTCATATTTTCCCTTGGATTTATTAATTTTATAAAAACTTTTGTTCCTATGCGATACGTGTGTGACATCATTCACCACCAGTTATTTTGACTCCCTTAAAAAGGGCAACTTTTAAGCCTGCAGGGACTTTTGCTGCAAAAGTTGAAAAGTAACAACCTCAACAATAGATTATTTCTGCAGCTGAGTTTGAAACTCATCCAAATCATCAAAAGACTACTTTAATTTCAAGAATGATCCATATCTCAAAAAATGGTGAAAAGGTAAAGGACTTTAAAATTGGAAAATTTTGCCCCAAAATGCAATTTTTCTGAAAACGGCCTTTGCCATTCTACACTAGAGTAATAGTATTTAGAAACACATGCACTATTTATTTGATGGAGCTTATTTGAAAATTTGCCCTACCCCGGAACTAAACCATAGTATCTCCCGACTATCATTGTTGGGTAGATACAACAATGTGAGACTGTTTTCTTGTTAACTGGGTTTAAATGAAGAGCTAGTACTGCTTTAAGAGGCAGGAACAATTCAACTGACCAAATTTCTCCCTCCCTGGGTGACAACAAGGCTGTCCGTGACAGGAGTGTGACTGTCATATGTAGCCAGCATTGTCACAGACAGGTTACCAGGCAGCACAGCAGTCATATGCATGTCTGGACCAAATGAAGGTGTTGCTCACCACAGGATGATAACACATCCAAGGGCTTAAACCCTACAGCGGGGTTTGGGTCAAAAAACCTGTATTGAGCATACAACACTAAAAGATACAAAAAAAAAAATTTACCATTTTTAATCTCAGACTCCTTGGTGATGCATACTGTAAGACACTCATGAGTGTACATGCTTCCCTACCGGCCCCAACAACACACACAGACACACACACACACATACACACACACACATTTGGCTCTGAACACTGAACAGAACAGCGGATTAAACACGGTCTGCTCTGAGGTGACCTGGCAGCTCGGTCTGAGGAGAACTTCTCACTTTCACAGGTGTTCTGTGTGAAGTAAGACGTCAGTGGTTCAGACCTGTCCTCCTCACCTGTGTCACATATCTCTCCCTCCTCCTCAGTGTGTACTCTTATCATCACTCAATGCCAAAACACTGCCATCTAATCCCGAAAGCACTGAAGTGGGTAACGGTATTTAGCAAGATTCAACTCATGAACCAGAACCAATCAAGCACTTCAAACAAGCATGAAATACTCAGATCCCCTCAGATCTCAGTTATCTGGTCTGGAAATAAAATTCAGTGGAAGGATGGACAGACAGACAGGAGGACAGACGAAAGAATGAAAATTCTCATCTACAGAATCAGATATATGCATGAATGAAGTTTTGTTGAGAAATATTGAGCAGTTTAGGGGCACTGGCCAGGAAACGAAGTCTGACGGACGGACAGATGTACATGTGGAAGGACAACACTAAGTCCTACATCCCCATCCAATTTGTAACGGGGATAACAAATTATCTGAGGCAAAAACCTGCTCCCACTCTGACCCTTTTTCAGATAAGACTGGAGACATCAGCTCTATACTGTTCTATAAAGCCAAAAAAACCCTAAATATGTACATTTTAAGAACTGAGAAGCGTCATTCCCTGTGCCTGGGCTCACCTGTGTGCAGGCCGATTCGGATGCGCACCGGGACGTCCGGCATGTGCCGCATCTTGAAGGTGCCGACGGCGCTGAGGATGTCCAGGGCCATGCTAGAGATCTCCGCCGCATGCCGATCCCCGTTTGGCACAGGGAGCCCTGATGCCACCATGTAGGCATCACCGATCGTCTCCACCTGCGGGAAACACACGAAGACACTTCACTGTGTGGCACAGGAAATATAATGGGGACAATTATCAGTGCTGCACACCTAAACAGGGACACTTTGCTGTGCTGCACAGTGGAACATATTGGGGCTCTAAACAGTTTTGCACAAAAGACAAACAGGGATGCTTCACAGAATTGGAAAAAAAAACATGTATATGGGCAGATCACTGTGCTGCACAACGTAGCATAGGGACACTTTGGAGGTAATACTGTATATGGTGTTTAGCATCTGGGGAGAGTTTAATATGCTCCACAAAAATATGGAGGAACTTTAGTGTCCTCATAAACAAGTATATTAGTGGAGAGGAGGGGTCAATTTATCCCCAAGACTGGACCTCATTGGATAACGCATCTGGACAGGTATACTGTGTTGTGATATCATGGCGGCAGCACCAATCGCACCAGGGGGAGAACGGTATTGCCAACCTTGTAGACGTCATGGTCTCCAATGATGGCGTCAAACAAAGTGTAGAGGTCGTTGAGGAGGTCGACCACTTCAATGGGCTCGCTGTTCGCGGATATGGTGGTGAACCCTACGATGTCGCTGAAGTACAGCGTCACGCCTTCAAAGAATTCAGGCTCAACCGTACACCCAGTTTTCAGAGCCTCTGCCACAGAGCTGAAAAATGGGGTACACACCAAGAGAACTGAGAGATTATATATCTACAGTCAGGTCCATAAGTGTTTGGACAGGGACAATTTTAAAGGACTGTAATTCCTGCAAGGCTCACCTGTTACACAGGTATATAACTTCAAATTAAAGGTGTGTAACGATTTCTGCGCATGTGCACAACTTTAAACAAAGTAAATCTACTAAATTGCAAGTCAAAATCTATGTCTATCCTTGCAAATCCATTATCGTTTTGCATTGTATTTGCATATTTTAGTCACTCAGGCATTATGTGTTAATATTAAGGAGTTTCCCATGGAAATTCGAGGATTCAAAGCACTATTTTCTTGCTTTAGCTGAAGGATACAAAGAATGTTTGTGTTTCTACTAATTGGCTGACAAAGCATGTTAAATCTATTGAAACAGAACAAAATACAGCCAATTCATTCTGAACCACGTTTGTCCACCTGATTGTATGTATATTTAACAATTTTCATACAGTATGCATAGCAGGGATATCCAACCTCATCCAGAAAGCCTCAGTGTGGGCGCAGGCTTTCATTACAACACACGTGAGTCTACTAATCAAGGGTTTCAACAAATATTGCAGGGCTGATGAGCCTGAGTACCGCTGGTCTGTACAGTGAGCGTAACTAAGTACCACTAGTCTGTACAGCGAGTGTAACTAAGTACCCCTGGTCTGTACAGTGTGTGTAACTAAGTACCACTGGTGTGTTCAGTGAGAGTAACTAATTACTGCTGGTCTGTACAGTGAATGAAACTAAGAACCTCTGGTCTATAACGTGAGAGTAACAAAGCACCCCTGGTCTGTACAGTGAGAGTAACTAAGTTCTGCTGGTCTGTACAGTGAGAGTAACTAAGTACAGCTGGTCTGTACATTGAGAGTAACTAAGTACTGCTGGTCTGTACAGTGAGAGTAACTAAGTACTCTCGGTCTGTACAGTGAGAGTAACTAAGTACTCTTGGTCTGTACAGTGAGAGTAACTAAGTACCGCTGGTCTGTACAGTGAGAGTAACTAAGTACCGCTGGTCTGTTCAGTGAGAGTAACTAAGTACCGCTGATCTGTGCAGTGACAGTAACTAAGTACCGCTGGTCTGTACAGTCAGTATAACTAAGTACCCCTGGTCTGTACAGTGAGAGTAACTAAGTACCCCTGGTCTGTAAAGTGAGCGTAACTAAGTACTGCTGGTCTGTACAGTCAGAGTAATTGATTACTGCTGGTCTGTACAGTTAGTATAACCGAGTACTCCTGGTCTGTACAGTGAGAGTAACTAAGTCCTGCTGGTCTGTACAGTGAGAGTAACTAAGTACCACTGGTCTGCACAGTGAATATAACTAAGTACCCCTGGTCCGTACAGTGAGAGTAACTAAGTACCGCTGGTCTGGTCAGTGAGAGTAACTAAGTGCCCCTGGTCTGTGCAGTGAGTATAACCAAGTACCCCTGGTCTGTACAGTGAGAGTAACTAAGTACCCCTGGTCTGTACAGTGAGTGTAACTGAGTACCACTGGTCTGTGCAGTCAGTGTAACGGAGTACCCCTGGTCTGTACAGTGCGCGTAACTAAGCACCGCTGGTCTGTACAGCGAGCGTGACTATGTACTGCTGGTCTGTACAGCGAGTGTAACTAAGTACCGCTGGTCTGTACACTGAGAGGAACGAAGTACCGCCGGTCTGTACGGCGAGAGTAACTAAGTTCCGCTGGTCTATACAGTGAGAGTAACTAAGTACCGCCGGTCTGTACAGCTAGAGTAACTAAGTACCCCTGGTCTGTATAATGAGTGTAACTCACGGGGGGAGCATCTGAGTGAGCAGTTTGTCGGTTTTCTGTTTCTCGATCTCCAGCTCCTCGGTTCTCTCGCGGATGAGCTCCTCCAGGTTACTGGAGTACTGCTCCAGCATTCGCAGCATGGAGTCGATGATGTTGGTCTTCTTGCCCTTATTCACGTTCTTAAACTGCGAGAGGAGCAGCACCGGTCAAAAGGTCCGCAATTAGTCATTAAAAAGACATAACCACCTTCAGACTTGCCGGAAATTATCCAAACGTTTTCAACAAAGTTTGCACCAAAATGGCGACTTAAGTTCCCACAGATACGTTGGAAAAAAAGAAACAGGGAAATAAAACATTGGTTAAGTGTACTCAAAATTTTTACTGCTACTACAGGAGGGCTAATTGGAACAGTGCACTCTCAATGCTTTCATTCAGGACTTGGTGGTGCCGTGGTCACCTGGTCAAAGATCTCGTTGAAGGTCGGTCGCTTCTCGGGCTGTTCGTTCCAGCACTGCTTCATTAACTGAATGCACTCCATGGGGGCGTGGTCCTGCGACACCACCGGCCGACACAAGGGCGGCGGCTTCTCCAGCCTCTGAATGATCTCTGCAAGAACCAGAGCCAGAGGGAACCAGAATCAGTTCTGTCTCAGCAGTAACCAGAACCCGAGAGAGTTCTACGTTGGCAAGAAACAGAACCATAATTAGTTCTGTCCCTCCAAAAAACCACAACCACAGTGAGCTCTGCCTTTGCGAGAACCAGAATCCGAATGAGCATCGAATCTTGAAAGAATAATCGGAACCAGAATGATGAGCTCTGCTTCAGCAAGAACCAGAACCAGAACCTGGGCAAGCACTGCTTCTGTAAGAACCAGAATCTGCGCTTGACCTACCAAAACAATCACTGCTTACATCACATAATAAACCACATCCTGATATGAATTTACTGCTCATTGCTCTGTCTGAAGATATAACAACCTCAAGCTTTTCATTTCAACACGACAAGCCTGATTCTATTAGTACTAGTGAGTGTTAACCAGCCTGTTAGATAGACCAGGGGATAACAGCCCTTATCAGAACAAACAGCTGACTATTCACCCCGATCGAGCCTAACCCTAGGTCAGTTTGCAATGTCGTTATGGCTGATTAGCTGATTAACTGATTGCGGCTGATTGGAGGTCATTTTAGATCATGGTCAGGGCTGATTAGTAAACCGATTATGGTTGACACTTGATGAGTGTATGCGAGGCTGAGGCTGACCCCAGATCTGTTACCCTACCCTCGGCTGGCAGAGCCAGCATGCAGAAGGGCAGACCCCGGGTCACCACTTCCTGCATGATGATGGAGAAGCTGTACACGTCCCCCGCCTGAGAGCCCATGATGCCTGGCTGACGGGCCCTCAACAGCTCTGGGGCTGTCCACAGCAGATCTGGAACATGCACAAACACTGAGTCACACAATAAGTTACATACTGAGTCATATACACACATACACCACACACAGAGTCACACACTGAGTCAAATACACAAATACACCACACACTGAGTCACATACACACAGTCACATATTCCACAGAGTCACATACACGTACACCATGTACACACACAGTCACACACACAGAATCACATAGACACAAACACCACTCAGAGTCTCACACACAGATTCACATACACCACATACAGTTACACACACACACCATATACACACACACAAACAGTCACACACAAAGAGTCACAAACATACATACACACACAGTCACATACACACATACATCTCTCTCACATACACACACACCATGTGCCCACAGTCACGCACATCCTCACACACATGCACGCATGCGGATAACTCTCACATTCAAACACACCCAGGGTCTCTCACACACACACACACACACACACACACACACACACACACACACAGAATCACACGCAGTCACATTAACACATACACAGACATGCACAAACAGAAACTCGCACACAAACATGAATGCACAAACACACAGACACAAAAGCACACACACACACACACACACACCCACACACAATCACATACATGCGCACACCACATACACAGACATACAGTGCTTAACAAATTTATTAGACCACCTGTCATAAAAAATGAGAACACACAAAAATTTATATCTATAAATATTTCTAATAAATATATTTCCAATAATTATATTTTAGCATTAAAAATATCATTTCAGTTAAGGAGCTTGTGCTTACTGGTGGATTAACCATTACAGAAACATACAAATGATTTTGGTAATTACCAACACTTCATTAAGGGCAGCTGTGGCATAAACCTTACAGTGGGTGGTGGTCTAATAAATTTGCGAAGCACTGCACATACAACATCTAACATTCCCTGTGAAAATTCTATACACAAATCACAATTCCTCTAAGAATTCTAGACTACATGAGTGACTATCCCTATGAGAATTACAGACCACAGAAATATCCCCGTGAGAATTACAGACCACACACAGAACTGCCCCTGTGAGAGGGACACAGACCACCCCCTACAGACCCCACTAACCCTCGGGGGCCGGGCGCTCATAGGGAAACCGCTGGGCCTCCAGCACCGCTCTGTAGCCACAGTCAGCGATCTTCAGCACAAAGCGGCCGTCCACCACACAGTTCTGCGACTTCAGCCGGCCGTGGCACAGGCCCTGGTAATGGAGGTACTTCATGCCCTGAGCGGGGGGCACAGACATGGTGACCTCACACAGTCTTCACACAGCAGGAGCTACACTTACTCAGATGAATTTACCCACAGAGATATACAGCCCGCATGTTCAGTGCTTACACCGCTCTCTGCTGCCCCAGTGGCAGAGAACTGTTTGTTTTTTCTGCTTTGTTCTTATAATGACAGGGTTGGTGTCACCAGCGCAGAAACCTAAAGCAGCACTGTTGACGATGAAAAATACGTTCATCTTACCAAGCATTTTATTATTGTATCTAGACTTACTTCTGCGACCCTTTTCTCAATTTGAGAAAAATTTTTTGATGAGGTGGGATCATTTTGACGTTTTGATCATTCTTTCCCAGTGGAATAAGACAATTTCATTTGTCAAGCAAATAGAAACTTACATTTTTTTTTTTACCAATTTTCAGGTAGAAGCCACTGCTGGGCAAACAAACTGGAATCCACACCGCCCTATTTTTTTATTTTATTTTTTCTTTTTTGGCTCTATTGTAGGTAAATATGCCCACTGTTTCATAAATATGCTTTTCCCACATTTTATATCGCATCTCACTGCAGCAAGTGTGCTCAGTTTGTTCCCATAGGAAGCAGTGGACATGCGCATTACAGGCTGACTTTGACCCAAAGGGAGATATTAAAGAGAGACCAAATCCGCTTCAGTGAATGTGATAGATCAGTGGTTCTCCAATCTCTCCTTGGGCGTGACAACCACATCCAGTCATGTTGTCATAGATCTATTTTTGCAGTAGCTCTGTTCTCACATCAGTCCTACACAGCTCAAACTTCTGACGTAGCTCCTCTTGCCACCGTCAATAATTATACCACAGCCTTGAGGTAATATGTTTTCAACAATGATTGTTTGTTCATTTGTTTGTCTGTTTGTTTGTCAGTTAACGGGGCATCTCGAAAAGTAATGGACGGATGTAAATGAAAGTTTGTTTCATGATTGATGCGGTGCTAAGGAAGAAAGGATAACATTTTGGTGAAGATCTGACTCATTATCGATGCAAAAGTTGAAAGAATTTCAATGCGCTTGTAGACGGTGCTGTCCAGACTCCTTCGAGAACCACGTCCGATAATTCCTCTGTCAAGGAATTGCAATGCTGACGAGCCAAAAGAATCTACATGCGCGCAGAGATGGCATTGTCTCGACTCGTTCAAAGCTCACGTTCAATGGTAATTCCTCCATCAACGAATCGCTGTTTTTGTGACCAATGGTATGTACTTGTGGTCTGAAGGCTTAAAGGTCTCTTTAACCCTTTGAGAGCTGAATATATTTTCAAGGAATTAAAAATGTAGTTATCCTGAGCTGATGAAAACCTATTGTGTGGCAACTTGTTTAAAAGGGCTCCCGTACAGGAGCTGCTTTAAACAACTTGCCACACGATAGGTTTTCAACAGCGTCTGATTTTGATATCTTACATCATTGGGCGATGACAGTTGTCCACGGCGCTGAAAGGGTTAACCCTACTCCTGCCGGTTGCCAATTTATGGAGAACCCATACTCGTTTCCTTGAGTATCCATCCTCCCGAAGCATTAGCCTGGAGATAGGACTAGGGCAAAAAAATTGTTTGTAGGGGTGAAGCTGATATTTTGTCCAGACCCAGCAGGTGGCCCCAAATGAGTACGTGTGAGCGTGATACATAATGTTACATATCACCAAAACCATAAATAGTTTATCTCCATTTTTAATAATATCCTGTAATGGCCAGTGAATTGTGCTGGGCGCCTACTTTTATTTGACTGTATTTGATCAATCTGAGAACAGGCAGGGATCATAAGAACTAGGCCCAGCAGCAGTATGTAATATTTGGAACTGAAAAAAGCAAAGGCAAAAACTAAGATCCTGCAAGTTCAAAAATACCTACAATGCAAATGAATGCAATGGGGGAGGACATACAGTCCAGTGCACATGCTCACTTTGCAAAATGAGCACAAGCAGTCCCATAACCAAGTTCCTAAGCATCTTTAATCCCTTAAACTCTGATTTTTCACTTAAGTTTTCCCTTAAGTAGTTTCAAAGTCAGAGAGAGCCTTTTCTTCCATACTGTAGGACAATTTCTCACATTATCTCTATTTGCTAGTTGCACCACTTCACTGGAGCTACATCACACTTATATTGAGAGAAATATAAAAATACATTCTATATAAATAATATTCTAGAACCAGGAATTGGGGGGGGCACAGACACGTACCTTTATGACAATTAGTCCTGCCTAGTTCTCAATCATTTCCCTTTACTGACATGTTTTCCAATTATTGTAATTGGCAACTGAAGACACGGTTCCTCTTCATATGCCATGGAACAGCGATGAAATCATGGGCGAAATTCAGTACAGTGGCAGAGCCAGAACTGAGAATTGTGACAGAACATACGTTTAAAACAGTTATTAGTCCTGACCTCACCTGTTCTCAGTCATTTTCATGATTCACAAAAGGTTCGCTCCGACAGCACTCCACACTTAACAGGTGCTGCTTGTTCTCCCCGATTACGTAAGAAGACAATCATTCATCTGGACACATATTTGCTGTATTTAAATCAACGTTATTCAAATTTGCATACCTGTCGACTCTCAAATAGCTTGAGCAGCACACTGTCTATTTAACTGCTCACTGCAACCTTTTTTTTTTTAATCAACCCACGCAATACCGAGAGTGAAAGGCGACATTTCATTGGAACGCGAACCTGATCAATCATCGCGAAGCACTGGCCTATTAATAAGTAAATAATTTTTCTTTATTGAATTTCGCTATGGCGAGAAACCGTGTCTTCTGGTGCCAATTATGATAATTGCAAAGGGCGTCAGTAAAGGAAAAGGATTGAGAACTTGCCAGGACTAATTGTCATAAAGGGACGTATCTGCGCCCCCGCCCCCCGCCCCCCCCACGACCCCCCCGCCTATTCCTGATCCTAGAACCGCCACTGCTTGAATACAAACCTAGCCTGAAGTTCCACAGGTTGGAGTACAGCATTGACTAACCCTTATATGGGTCCATAGGTTTTATGGGGTTAAGAGAGAGCTCAGGAAGGATCAGGGGTCGACGTCATTTTCTTGTCTTGTCCACTACGAACCCTCTATTTCACATAGAAAAGTGGAAAGTAAGCAGCTATTATATTTGCCTGAAAGAAGCCTAGCACCCTGTTTGAAGCCATCTTGAAACCATCGATTTCGACTGAGTTGTTTTCCCGAAGAACACGATAGAAGAATGCTAATGTAGCAGAGGCCATGAGCCAGTACTGCTGCATGGAATGGTCAGTCACCTTGATGAGGTCGAGCAGCAGCGAGGACTTGAACATCCAATCCAGTTTGACGTCCTCGTTCTGCAGCAAGTCTCGCAGACTGCCGCGAGAGCAGAACTCGGTCACCACGGCGAAGACACCACAGTCGTGGAAGAACCCCAGGAAAGGGTTAATGTTCTCATGCCGCATGTCCTTCAGCTGAAAGAGAGAGTGAAATGTCCTGGTTACCCTTCACTGGGAGCTCAAATATTCCCAAAAAGGAAGAATGGCACACCAAAATAAGGAACTCCTTTCCAGAAGACTGCTTTTCACACTTTTAACTGAAAACGAATGCGTTTCGGGCTGTGCCTTCATCAGACCGTAACAAGACTGACGTTTCTAACTGTAATACTTGGTTTTGTTATCAATATCATTACGTGCACCTGTATGGGAGGCTGTACATCTCACTGTACAATCAGATAACCAAAGAAATTAAATTATATGATTATTCAACAATAGGTTAAGTTTTGAAAACAATACAATCCATAGCAGTCAATAACTATAGATGAAAAAGATTTATGGTTTAAAAAGCCGAATAGGCCTAAATCTTGCTCCATTACGCTCGTTAGTCACAGAGCCACAGACAGTATGTTGAACTAGCACCCATGTGCAGGCACAGCAAAGACCGACCATTTCAAAGACGCTTCTGGTTTTCGGGTAGATCGCCTCAAAGTTTCCGGATGGAAGCCTTTTCAGCCAAGCCCAATCTCCCTGAAAAAGAAGGCTTGTGATTGGCCCACTCGCGAAAATACATTTTGAAGAAAATAAAATAAAATCAGCAATACTAGCTTGTGTGCATTACGGAAAGCAAGAGGAGATTCTTCCACCTTAATGCTGCCGCCAGTTAGGAAACATCTCAAATCCAAAATGTCTCCACATTCATACCTGTCTTGGCTGATAGCTAATTTAATAGCGATATACAGTAGACCCTCTTCACCTCGTAAATGACCACGTTGGAGTTCTCGTGAGTGGCGGGCTCTAAGCTGGCGGAGGAGTACGGTGACTTCAGGCTGTGGTCCGCGTCTGACGGACACCGCCCCATATCGCTGCACTTGCTCTCGCTTAAACTCATCTTCTGCACACAGAATAAACGCTCATCAAACACTGACCCGTCAATCCGTACTACCATCCAAAAAAAAACTACTGAAACAAAAAATGTGAAAAATAGCTAAATGTAAATTACTGATTTTAGTTTCAAGAGAAGGTCCGAGCTAAACAGACAATCCTTTAACTTAGGATATCTGAGGAAAATGGCCATGCATAGATGTCATAAATGAGTAGCAAATTCTATTCCTTTGAGCGAAGACAACTGTGGGTTTTTGCAAAGGAAAAAATAAACTAAGATACAGCGCCCTTCATAATTATTGGTACCCCTGGTTAAGATGTGTTCTTTAGCTTCTAATAAATTCTGTTTTTTTCTAAATAATATAGGACCACAATGAAAAAAAGATGAAAATCCAACCTTCAATTCAAGTGCATTTATTCAGTGGGGAAAAAAAATCCCACATTGAGAAATAATTCTTTTACATCAAATCATGTGTGCCACAATTATTAGCACCCCTGATGTTAATACTTTGTACAACCCCCTTTTGCCAAAAAAACTTAATCTTCTCCTATAATGTTTCACAAGATGGGAGAATACAGAAAGAGGGATCTTTGACCATTCCTCTTTGCACAATCTCTCTAAATCATCCAGCGACCTAGGTTCTCTCCTCTGCACTCTCCTCTTCAGCTCACTCTACAGGTTTTCAATGGGGTTTAGGTCTGGGTACTGAGATGGCCATGGGAGGAGCTTGATTCTGTGTCTGATGAACCATTTCTGTGTAGATTTGGCCACATTTTTAGGATCATTATTTTGCTGAAAGACCCAGTGATGACCCATCTTCAGCTTTCAGGCAGAGGCCACCAGATATTGATATAAAATGTCCTGGTATTTCAAAGCGCTCATGATGCCATGCACCCTGACAAGGTTTCCAGGGCCTCTAGAAGAGAAACAGGCCCACAGCATCACCGATACTCCCCCATACTTAACAGTAGGTATGAGGTGCTTTTCTGCATACTCATCTTTTGTGTTCCATCAGACCCACTTCGAGTGTTTGTTGCAAAATAGCTCTATCTTGGTCTCATCTGACAAAATAACAGGGTCCCAGTTAAAGTCCCAGTACCGCTTAGCGAACTCCAGATGTTTGGGTTGTGAGTGAGAAAAGGTTTTTTCCGTGCATGCCTCCCAAACAGCTTGTTGGCATGTAGATAGCCCCTGATGGCTGTTTTCGAGACTTTGTGTCCCCAAGATGCTACCAATTGTTGCAATTCTTAAACAGTGAGCTTTGGAGAACTTTTCATTTCTCTTACCATCTTCTTCACTGTGCGTGGTGGCAAAATAACCTTGTGTCCTCGTCCAGGCTTGTTAACCACTGTTTCAGTTATTTTAAACTTCTTAATGATTCCTCTGACAGTAGATGTGGGCAGGTGCAGGCGAGTGGCTATTTTCTTGTAGCCATTGCCTGACTTGTGAAGGTCGACACACATTTGCCTTACTTGAATGGGGTATTCCTTTGTATTTCCCATGTTGAAGAGTGGTTATGGGGAATGGCCTCTGTGTCACGTCATATTTATACCCCTGGGAAACCGGAAGTGATGATTTACTAATTAAATGTTCATAGATACTCTGTTCAACTTAGTAAACTACTGTAGAAATGACAGAAATACTTCAATTACATTTAATACCGAAGAATTGTTAGGGGTGCCAATAAATGTGGAACAGGTGATTTTTTTGAAAAATAATTTTTTCTTAGGGATTTTTTTTCCCCTCAAAAATTCACTTGAGTTGAAGGTTACATTTTTCCACAATTTTCAGTGTGAGGGTATGCTTCTGCAATAAAAATTGAATTTATTTTAAGGCTTTTAACCTGGGGTGCCAGTAATTATGGAGGATATGTAATTATGTATATATAATTTTATATATATATATATATATATATATATGTGTGTGTGTGTGTGTGTGTATATATAATAAATAAATGTCACATTTTTTCACAACAATTTGATACTGCAACCAACAAAATTCAATAGAAAATTGGTGAAAACTTTTTAGCAAAAAAAAAAAAAAAAAAAAATTCATGATTTATTTACACCAAAAATGGCAAATTTAACATAGTTGTGCAGTTCTTTTTATATTCACTATACAGTGGAGTTGCATTGCGAGGCTTTGACCTTGCTGCTAAGCGACGGGTTGATGAACGTGACGTCGGCTAGAGTCAGGAGAATCTTGTTAGCTCCACGGCCCATCCGGATCCTGCTGATGCGTCGCCTGAGTGTGGGAACACATGGAAGCAGAAAGGTCATCAGGTGGGACAATCTGCAGCCCAATCATACGCTGAGAAAACTGCGGTAAATACCATACGTGAAAGAAGCTTTCACTGGGCCGTGCAGCACAGGTAACAAGGTTCTGGGTATTTTTTTTTTTTCTATTTTTTGATTTAAAATAAATTTGGCATCTCCAGTCTCACCCGAATCTGGAATGTCCAATCAGCAAATTATATACAAGCATGCTCAGATGCGAATCCTGCCGCTACATAGGGACAGCACCCACAGTTTGGGGTTCTCCTTCGCCAGTTAGCCACCGCATCGGCATTCAGTATAGAAAAATAATTTACTTATCAATAGGCCAGTGCTTTGCGTTGATTGAACTGGTCCGCATTCCAATGAAATATCGCCTCTCACTTGCGGTATTGCGTGGGTTCATTAAAAAAAAGTGGCACTCAGCGGTGAAATAGGCTATAAAAAGCATGCGGTTCAAGCTATTTGTGCAGCTATGCAATTTTGAATAACGTTGATTTAAATACAGCAAATACGCATCCAGATGAATGATTGTCGTCTTACCTAATCAGGGAGAACAACCAGCACCTGTTAAGTGTGGAGTGCTCTCGGAGTGAAACTTTTGTTAATCATGAAAATGACTAAGAACAGGCCAGGACTAATAATTGTTTTTAACGGGTGTTTTGTGCACCTCAATTATCAGTTCTGGTTCCACCACTGTACTGAATTTAGCCCATGAATTTAGCCTCAAATGATTGAGAACTTGCCAGGACTAATTGTTGTCATAAAGGGACGTGTCTGTGCCCCCCAATTACCTGTTCTAGCAACGTGCCTGACTGAAGAGTTCATAATGACTGGACCCAGGAATATAAATACAGGGGAAACTAATGAATGACCAACAGGAGATTTTGGCGGGAAATTCAATGAATAACAATGGCAGGGGGGAGTGGGGGGGAAAGCAGGTAGAGGAAGGAGGGGGAGGGGCAGTGAGGAATGGTTCCTTCTGCCACATGATACACATCAAACATCCATCACATCAGCCATGGCAGACGGCAGTAATGTTTCGCCGTGATTTAGACGGTCGTACCTTATGAGAATCGCTGCCCCCAACAGGAACAAGACCAGCAGGAAGACAGAGAGGAAGATGCTGAGGATGAAAAAGGGATCCAGCCCTAAAGCAGCAAAACGAATGGTGGAACAGGAGAGATTGAGCACACAGCTTCGGTTATCTGACACACTCTATGAAATGTGGAAATGCGTCGGTGAGAACCAGAGTCCACTAAACCACAAACTGAAAATTCAGAGTAAACCAGGTTCAAAGTTTCTGCTTTCAGTAAGTTAAGATGTTTGTCAGATTATTGACATTTCTGATCACAAGAGCTTGTAACCCTGCTGAAAATTCCAGCTCTGACCAGCTGGTTTAAGCTGTGTTTTAGACAGTTTTAATTAGTCGACCAGCTTTTCACCAGCTTAACTAGCTTTGACCACCTTCATCTAGCTATAGAGACCAGCTTTAAACATCTAGACCAGCTAATGGTGTTGAAAACACAGCTCAGACCATCTTAAACCAGCTTGGAATTCTAGCTGGTCTTAGCTGGAATTTTCAGCAGGGAAGTGATGTTAAATATTTATGATTAAAGTTTAGTCACAGGGCGCTGCATGCACTTACTCTTTTTTATCAAATGCAGTCTAGCGGTGAAGCCAGAAAACATGGCTTGGAATCAGGGACATTACAAAAGCATGGTCAGGCAACAGCAGAATCATCCATCCATCCATTTTCTATACCCGCTTATTCCTCACTAGGTCACGGGGCGAGCTGGAGCCTATCCCAGCTGACTACGGGCAAAGGCAGGGACCCACCCTGAACAGCTTGCCAATCCATCGCAGGGCGCACACACCATTCACTCTCACACTCATACCTATGGGCAATTTGATGTCTCCAATTAGCCTGATATGCATGTCTTTGGACTGTGGGAGGAAACCGGAGTACCCGGTGAAAACCCACGCAACACGGGGAGAACATGCAAACTCCACACAGCCCCAGGCCGGATTCAAACCCATGACCTTCTTGCTGAGAGACAGCAATGCTAACCACTGTGCCACCGTGCCGCCCCAGCAGAATCATAACAATATATTTTTGATTTTGGGGTGAACCGTCCCTTTCAATATATATTCGTAATGCCTTAACTGTATAGCAAAACTGAAAAATATCACTGTATTGTCCCCAACTTTGGCAGGCACTTTGTTAAAGATACATCTTTTCTGAATTCCTGCCCACACCCTCTACTGTCACACCAACCTCCACCAGACACTTATTCTCTCTCTCTCCCTCTCTCACTCTCTCCTTATCTCTGCTTCTCTCTGTTACCCTCCTCTCTCTCCTCATCCCTCTATCACTCTCCATCTCTCCTTCTCTCTGTTTCTCAGTCATTCTCCTCTTCCCCTCTGTCTCCCTCCCTCTCTCTCTCTCCCTCTCTCTCCTCATCCCTCCATCACTCTCCATCCCTCCTTCTCTCTTTTTCTCAGTCATTCACCTCTCTCTCTCTCTCTCTCTCTCCCACTCACCCCCTCCGCAGATCTGGCCCTCTGTAAACCAGCAGGCGGAGTCAGGTTTGGGCGGGGCTCCGTGGGGGAAGTGTATGGGCGGGCCAAGACGGGTGAGCAGGCCGCTGTGGGTGTGGATTCGGTGGGTGGGGTATAGGGAGCAGGACTCCCCATCCGTGTCCAGCACAGAGTACCCCTGCAGCGGGCCGGGACCGGAGCTGTTGGAGTGGACGCTCGAGGAGAAGCCGGAGAACGGTAGGCCCCGTGCGTGACGGGCCAGACTCTCCCCCGACACCCATCCCCCTGAGCTCCGGGAGGCCTGCAGAGCCCGGGCCAGCATCAGCACAGAGCTGTACAGGGTGCCGAACAGAGGAGACACCTGCAAGGGAGATAAAACACACGTGCGTGTATGCATACACACATGCACATGCACACAGGCATGCATAGGCACAATATACGCATGCATGCAGGCACACATGCACACACACACACGCACACAGACATGCATATGCACATACACATAGGCATGCATGTGCACACACACACACACACACACACACATATAACATACACACACATGCATGCATGAGTGCATTCACATACATACCAGCATGCACGCGCACACACAAAATAAACACACATGCATGCAAACGCACATGCACACTCACATAGACATGCATATGTCCAACATATGCACACACGCAGCCACACATGCAAACATACATGCACATGCACACTCACACATTCACACACAACACAGGCATGCGTGCATACAAACATACACGCATGCAAAAACACACACACAGATACACACATTACAGAGCACTCTGTTAGTACATGCACACGGCCAAAATTTTTACATTCTGACTCAGTTCTTCAGCACAGAGGGTTTTGCATCCATATGATGTTAACCAAACAAGAAATGCAGCTCATGTGTAATTGCTATAACTGTCATTATACGTAAACACAGGATGGTAAATAAATACCGATATACAGATGCGGGTACACTTTCGCTGTGAGGTATTAGCCTGTAGTTCAACTAAAAACTTTTGCAAATCTTTAAACATTTCATCGACATAGAGCACTTACAGCATCAATCAAAAGTTCATATATGCTTTACTCATGTCCTTGGTTAACTTTAAGTGGTCAAACCTCTGTAGTCACCTCACAATTATATGTCACAATGTGTAAGTAGTCTGAAGTTTAAAAAAAAGAATAATTTACCTCACAGGAAAGTGCCAAACATTTTGGGATTGATAAGAATTAGAGGACCAAGTAATTCTGTCCCATTTCCAGAATGTGCATTGAAATTATGCCAATTTGGGACAGAAATTGGATTTTGGACTGGAATGGAATGAAAGGTCAAGAAGAACCCAACTACATGTGCAGCAGAGGGAACATGCTGTGGTGCTGTAGTGGACTCTTACAACCAGCCCCTGGGCAGAGCGAGTCGCCGCAACTCAAGAATAGGAGCCAAGCTGTTTCAAACAATGGAAATCAGTGGATTTTTTCATTCTTTTCTTGGAAGGAAAATATATTAATGTTGGGGAAAAATAAACCAGCTAACAATGGTTCGTACAAGCACAAGAGAGGAGAATGTTTGGAGATGAGAAAAGAGAAAATGGAAAAACTCATTCACTTTGAGACGATGACTGATAATGCCATGGAAATAAAATGGCTCCGTGACCAAATTTTCTGAAACCCTCATCTTGCAACTATCCAGGAACTCCACTCAAAACCATATGAAAAATTATAAGGCAGTGCTCAGCAATATTTATAGCAAACAGTGGCTATTGTTGCATTTAAGATGTTTTATCTCCTTTTCTAATCTCTTCACATCTGAAAAATGGAATAAGTCCAAAACTTTTGAATGTTGCAGTGCATTATGCATGCCAGATCGCACATGCGATTTACTTGTATTACACATACAAGTAAAATTAGCTGTGATGAAACTGATTAAAAAGATTAAGAGTTAGCACAGATTACAGGATAACGGATAGCACAATCCATCTGAATGGATTATGTTCCTCCCACACTGCTACTCCAAACACTACAGCCACTGGTGCTAAACCAGAACAGCCACTAGCCGCATCAAAAAAGACAGAACTAACATGATAGCGCTCTCTCTTACTCTGTTTCAACTGTCTGGCCATTGTTTATACTCCATAAGTAGCATGCTCTGTTATACGACTGACTCATGCTAGAAAAAATACTGCTATCCCAAATCTATTCTATTGCTCAACTGGCAGTGCAAACCATTTTCCATCCAGTTCACATTCATTGGACGTTTGCACTTCAGAAGGTTTGACCACTGCACTGCCGGATACAGTAGCAACTATAAGGAAGATTACCGGAGAGGTAATTATTCAACAAATTAAATGAAATTTACTTAGAATAACCTCCAGAAAGACCTAAAATTGCCGGAATTAATTTGATGTGATGCTTTGTTTCAATCCTAAAGGACTCAGAAAATGATATCAGTAGACAGAGTCTCTGTACAAAATTGTTGCCTTTGCTATCAAACCCCTACACAAGGGATTCAAATCCCATTTGCGAAAAAGTGTGTGGGTGCAGGGTTCCATTCCAACCAAGCGGTTACATGTCTGCTTCTACTCATACAGGTCTTCAGCCAATCCTGGTCCTGTAGAGACCCGCGCTGACTTAACTCCAGCTTGTACATGAGTTGGCAGAGTTTTAATCAAATTACGCGGGTATGTCAGGGTACCTATATTTGGCGCCAACCCGCCATTCCAAGGTAGGTTGAAGATGGCGTCGATCACATCTCCGAACAAGTCTGTTCAATCGAAAGGCTTTCTGCACGTGTGCAAGCAGCAAATGATGGGATTTCTACAATCTCACATACAAGTTAATCAAAGTCAGCCCTGCCGTCTGCTGGTTTTTAGTCTAAATCTGAAGTTTATTGATCAATTAAAGCAGTTGATACACAATTAACTCCCCTCACCTGGTTTCTTGGGAGTAAAGTGTGTCCTGAGAACAAAACCAGCACTTCCTGTGGGTCACCAGGCCCAGAGTTGGCCACCACTGCTCTAGACCTTGATTAGTAGCACCAGGTGTTGTTCCAGACCGCATGTCTAGAACAAAATCTTGCACCCACATCGGCTCTTCTGGATATGGTCGAGAATCCCTGCCCTACTACTGTACACCACAACCTTCACAGCAACAAACCAGATCCAACCGGTTCCAGACCCCACTGGTCATACCTGATGGGGTTTGAGATCAGCCGGCAGTTCTCTGCGTTCCACTGCATCCTGATAGGCCCGGTGGAAGGACTCGCCGGGCGACTCCAGCGTGACTGTCAGCACTGCGTCATACGCGCGGCGAAGCTTGCTGTTGTTCCGCAGGGCGGCGTGGAGCTCGCCGTCGTACGGCAGGCTGTACAGGAGCGTGTCATACGGCAGGAACACCACCGAGCCGTCCGTCAGGCGCATGTCATAGGCTGTCTCCAGGATACGCTTCTGCGTCTCTCCTCCAATCAGGACGGAGTGCATGCACAGGATCACCGCTGGGGACGGGTGGCACAAAAATCGTTAAGTTAAAATTTTTACTATGAGCGGATAAAACAAGTTTACCCTTTTAATCCAAAGCGTGGGGGAGGCAAATCTTCAGTGAACAGTATAGCGGTGAAGTACTCACTGCAGGTAATTGCTATCAAAGTATTTGTGTACACATGAAATATATAACCTAAAAAACAAATAGGAAACCTATTCTTCAAAACCTTAGATATATAAAGACCACAATGGGAAAATGATCACTCACATTTTCACGTTGTGGAGAATATATATTTCACACAGATATTGAGAAGCACTTTTTCAAGTAGAGCATGTTCACCGTGTGGAATAGTCTGCTGGGTTATGTATGCATGAGTTTTTTAGAAGCAGGCTTGACACAGTTAAAGATACTATAAAGTTAAGCGTCTGAAGTGCTAGGTACACTTCAAGCAATATTATCGCAAATTTGAATATAGGGCTTAATATGCCGTTATTACCTTGTACAATACATTTTGTATTTGACTCATCAAGATTCCATGCCTCTGTGACAAAGAAGAGGTGTCTGAAATTTACTTCCCCATTCACTTGCATTGAAAAATCTACAGACTTCACATGAATATAAACAATGTGTTTACAATCTGAAATTTCAAACATACTATGAAATTTCTACACTCAGTAATAAGAGTCTGTCTTCTGTTGGCCAGATTTGTGCCTGGTTTTTGAAAAAATATTAATCTTACACTGTTTTAAACCAAAGCAGATCCAATCTTTCGAGTAGGAAGTCCTTTGACCTAATTCCTAACCTCAGTGAGCCACTAGACTTTTTCCCATTGGTGCACCCACCAAGCAAGGCAGGTTTGTTACGGAATAAACGCAGCAGTTGAGGGGGTTAGATTATGTAGAAGCATTTCGGAATAGCAAAGCACAACTTTACGCAGCGCGGTAAAATAAAAATGGCCCCAAACTAAAGATACATTTTTCGATAAAAATATAATAAACCATTTCAAGGGAAAAACATCACATCACAAACACCGAGTATTGGATAGGTACTTCAAAGTTTACAGATCATATATTCTGTGATATTGAGAGGCACAATGCAAGTGAATGGGGAGCTAAATTTCAATCATCTTCTCTTCATCACAGAAGCATGGAATCTTGGTTAGTCAATTGCAAAATGTACTATACACATTGTTCTCAGCATATTAAGCTCCATTTTCAAAATTGTGAAAATATAGCTTCAAGTGCTATCGGCTAACTTTTTTTGGGCCGACTGGCCTATTCACACCACTCTGTCATTTTATGTTAAGATGATGGCGGATACAACTACTACAGATACAGAGATTTAGACAAACTGCTTTCCAAATTCCTAACATAAGAAACCTCTGATTCACTTGCGATGTCGGATTGTAAAAAAAGAAGAATATTCTACAGTGGACAGACTGAATGCCAATAAATGTTCTGATCAAAATGTATAGTGCAAAAAAATATGTTCAAAACAACAAGTAACGGATTTACATTCGGTATTGATCGATACCCAATGCTCAGGTATCGGTATCGGTATCAGGACTGAAAACATTGGATCGGTGCATCCTCAGAAGACAGTAGCAGCTAATCTGGTTGTGATGGCTGACTGTGGCCTCGGGAAACCTCTCACCCTTCAGCTGCTCGGCCCGTTTGATCTTGGCCAGGGTCTGGCGCAGGCTGGCTGTGTCGAGGCCCGCGGAGATTACCAGGTGAACGGGGAGGCCATGCGCGCGTAACGCTCCAGCCACCTTCCCGCCTGTCTCCACCCAGACGTCCTCCGCCGATGTAACCACGGCGACGTGTGCCCAGCGGAAGTGGCGCAGCAGGGCGAGCAATGCCAAAGTTGGGGAGGGTGCGGTCGGTGCCAGGCTGGGGTACCTGTGCGCCTCGTCTGACTCGGGGCCGATACAGGCCCAGGAGAACAGCGCCTTATTCCAGCTCCCTGCCAGCAGGGCGGCGGCGTCGCAATATCCCGGGTTGGCGGGTCCTATGAAAGCTGAGGCTCGGGTGGAGTACCCGAGGAACCCCCGCAGTGCCCCAGAGGTCCGACAGTCCTCCTCCAGAATCACGTACTGGAAAGTGGAGCCCCGCGGCGACAGAGACGCTTCCCGGTTTATCCGTGTCACCGCCAACCGCGCCGCTAACTCCGGCCTGGCCTTGCTGAAGAGGGGGTCGCACGACCAAGGCCCAATCACGCCTACTTTGAAAACGGAGGCATGGCTGTGGACAGGGAGGGAGAGGGCGAGCAGGAGGAGACAGGGGACCCCAAAACGGCACGGCTGGGGGCGAGTTTGGGGTCCCTCGGCGCCCAGAAGAGTTGGTCTTCTTCTCTGAGTCCATGCCCGCAGTAAACCAGAGGCTGGACAGGGCAGCCGTCGCATTGCCAGATGAGCCCCCCAGATCACTCTCTGGCGCACACACACACACACACACACACTCGGACACGTTCACTTCTCTTCCTCAACCAACGCCTGGATTTCACTGGCCGTTGAGTCCTACAAAGCGCAGAAAACACAAACAGGGTTTATTTTAGGGGAGGCGAGACGTAATCCCATGCTGGGATGACAGTCTCGATCCGGAAATATCAACGATGAAGGGATCACACATCCGGGCTGGAGGAGGGATTTGACACAGTATAATACAGTCATGTCCCTGCATGATTAAATTGCCACCGTTTCAATCGTTGCTTCGTTCAACCTTTAGCGGGGTAGGCCGAGCGCAATACAATCCATTTATCCCCCCTATCAAATTCCATCCATATTCTACTCCCCCTCCCCCACTTCCTGATGCGGGGAAGATTACTGCAGCGGACAAGTTCTCTGAAACAAGTGCCAGCTTTCCACAAACAACTCAAAAATGCCAGCCAGTCGAATCTGGAGAATATCTCCTGGCAATGTTTGTGCGTAAAAAATCGACGCAAGTGCCGTCAGTGACAGAATTCTGAAGTGTTGGGTGCGCCCTTCAATACATTCTTTTCTTTTGAGGCAAAAACGTTCCGTATGTATGCAAACACTTCTTACAGACATGACACTACTTAATACTGAAATTAGTTCGCATATGAGACTTTGGCCCGTATTCAGAAACGACACTCACACGAATTGAGTGCGAGTGAGTAGCCAACTAAAACGTAGTGTCAGGTTATACATGCCTAAATTGCTGGATTTACACTGCGGGTTAAATGTGACACGAATCGGATCTTTTGCTCAAATGCGGCCAATATCCGATCTGTCACCTGGCTGTGTAAACAGAAAAAATATTGGTTTGAAATTGGGACTGCCGTACCTCTCTGCATTGAAATGCATTGGAAAACTGCTGTACCCGTAGCCTTAAGATACCCTAATCTTAAATAAATACGAGGAATATAAATCCATCATTCAGGCAAAAAGCAACATAGTTGTAGCTGCCAAAAGCCGCAAGGAATGCCAGCAAAAAAATCGCCGACTGTGTCAATGCGTAAATTAGTGGGATAATATTACTTCCCCACCATGACGGCACGAGTAGATCTGGCTATACTAAGATTTGTGAGTTCCATAAATGTATGTGTTTATTAAATTTGTCGTTATGGCGTGTGATTTTGGCCTTATCATTTGAACATGGGAGCAAATTTAAAAAAAAAAAAGTATAAAAACATACTGCAAAGTGGTCAGTACGCTTACTATATCATATACGTGAAGCATATGTATTTGGCTTTACTTCTTAACACTGTCTCTGTTGTAGGATGATCATAATGGAATTGTGCAATTAGCAACGAACGGCTCCAGCAGCTGAAAGATATACTGTAGTCCTTCTGCGGAAAACATGTACCTCATTGTTCACGCAAATCAAAATGATTACAGCGATCGCGAAACTCTCTTTCGGGTCTGAGTGCTCTTTCCACAAGTTGTGCACCTTTACCCACTGTGCTCTCATTAAATGGGCAGGCCATTTTCCAGGATATTTAATTTGTCATTAGGTGGGGCTTTTATACCTACAGAGCTCTTATCCTGAACTTAACCTGCACCGGAGCAGGTTAGGCGTTCAGCGTGTGTTGCCACGGTAACGTACATCGATAAAAACGCAAACCACCTTCGTGATCCGGAAAACCCAGGGTTAATCCAGAAGTTACCTCGCTAAGACGAAATCCAGCTTCGTGAGACGGGCCCCAGGGTACAGTGTTCACAAACCGCACTGTGGTGAACTCGAGGTTAGGATTTGTGTACCCACCAGTGGTTACTGGTGAACTTGCAATAGGGGAAGCTCAAAACCATCTCTTAAAAATAATGATTGGACATGACCTGTTTTCAATCATTAAATACAATTTATTTCGGGTGCCTGAGTAGGCTACGCAGCGACTCAGTTACTCTTGGTTCACTTTAAAACTCCACACCATCAGCTATCCACAGAAGTGGTTGCACAATGAAGATGTAGTTTATAGCCAAGAGGTTAAAACCAAAGGTGTACACCCAAACAAAACATGCTGCTGTTGACTCGGATCTGCAAGAATGCGTCTGAGAACCGATGTCCCTAAAATGCAGATACACTGAAAAAAATGTTTTGTTGAATGAACATAATTTTTTTAAGGTAAGTGGTTGCACAAAATATTTTTATCTGAAGCTAGATATTTTTATTATGTTGACTATTTGAAATTACTTATATATTTTTAAGTGGAGTTAAATAAAACACCTATTTCTATTAAAATATGCTTAATTAATATATGGAACATTTACTAGGGGTCAAAATCACTTTTTTCAGTGTATATTGCATGCACGTACTGAGCGATCATCACATTTAAAGGCGAGCACAAGGTCGTCCTCCAGAACAGAAGATGCAAACCCCATCCGCTTCAACCCCATGACGGCAGCTCACCGACATCTGGCGCACTTTCAAAACTTTGCGCACAGCAACAGCACACTACCTGAGGCGATTTCATTTACGTGGCTGATGATGCGATCGTAGGCCTCGTCAGACGTGGTTAAAAAAAAAAACTTAAGCTTGTGACTGCCCTCCAAAAGGCTCCCAGCATTATCGAGCCTTCTCACGGCAAGCCTGAGCGCGAACATGTACAGTGTA
Organism: Gymnothorax reevesii; assembly: GCA_029721435.1. NCBI lineage: Eukaryota > Metazoa > Chordata > Actinopteri > Anguilliformes > Muraenidae > Gymnothorax > Gymnothorax reevesii. The sequence continues at coordinate 100,920,448 of CM056578.1, forward strand.
CTAGCCAGAGGACCCTTTGGAAGCCAGTAACCGAAATCCCACAGGGCTGGAATCAATGATACTCTTTCTTGGACGTAATTAAAGTGTCATCTTGAGCTAGGATTTCAAGGAGTTTGCCGAGCGGTACAATTACGCAAACTTAAATAATAATTATTATTCATTTCCTCGATCTTGGTGTATTTAAGAGCGTTTCCCAACTACTACTGCTCAGCCGCATATCTGATTTTATGCCATATCTTGCGAGTACTTTATTTAATCGCTTCACATTTTCAATGGCACGAATGGTCGCCTTCATTTATATTTGAAGGCCATTTATCTTGACTGCCTCGAGAAGGATGAGATTTTTAAATACGATAGTACATATTGTACAATAATTCCGTAGGACAATGAGCTCCTTGCGTTGAAATGTGTAACAAAAAAAGCAAATAACACTTTCTTCACTGTTCACTCAGTCCACGCATTTAGTTCTGAATTACCCATTGCACATCAAATGAACCACCGTCATTAACGCACACTAGCCTTGGTAGTCGCCAAAACAACGCGTTTAACGTTATGCGGATAGCAGGCTTCTAATGATATTCGTCTGACTATCGTAAAAAGAAGGATTACTGATTTACCTTGTGCCATGAAAATAAGCGCGCCACACCTTCCTTTCCTTCTTCTGGTGCAAATTTATACTGTGGCATTTCAATCAACCAATCGTCTCGGAGAAGTTGCAATAAAATTATTTACAGGCCAAAATAAAACTCGTGACCACTAAAACGCAGGTGAAAATTCTTGCGCAAAGGTTCGCGCATTTCAATGGCGGGTCAGAATGGGGCTCAGTTCAGGCGACGCACATAATCTCGTCAAAGTCATAGCCAACTGTATCAGGTATATGACGACTCTGGCGTCCTAAGGCGAGCGTCCTGAAGATTATGTTAAATCTCATCTACTGCTGCGTTTCACAACGGAGTCTTTATGGGGCCAAATGTGTGCAGCTAGGGCCTTTGGCGAGGAACGGCCCGCGTGAGTACCACATGGTTGCCGGCCTATACGCTGTTCTGAGTGTCTACGCGAGGTCTGTGCCGAGACGACTACTGAATCACATTTAAGTTGCGTCAGTTACACATTAGTAAATCGACTATATTTTGTCGTTCAGGTTTTGTCGCGTAGGCCTATCCTGACACGTGAGGAAAACCAATGAATGTTACTTGGACTCTCACCAGGACGGGAGTCTGAGCTTATGAAATAGATTTAATAGAATAATGGAAGTGCATTGAATAAAGTTATGAACAGCAATCTATATATGCACAATACTATTTGGACTTTGGATCAGTTTTTACGAATGACTAAACTGATGTTACGGGCGAGTAGTCACTATCACAGTCTTGATGCTGGCCTGCATCGGTAACCGATATTTATAAATTGTTTTACTTGTCATGTATAGGGATTTCTGATTAGGTTTATAAAATCGCTTCAGGGTCCTGTGCTGCTTCGTCACTTGTAAAGAACACCGGACGCGAATTGCTCTGATTCTGTGCATCACTATCAGTAATTATACAGAGCTAATAACTGTGGAGAAAATGGTTGTTTAGATATAACTGCGATCATTCCAAATTCCTGTTCAATTTATTTGACGGAAAGTATTTGAAGAATAAGCTTTAATCTTATGGAGATCTCTATGATGCGGTATAACACTTTTTACATCATCATCACAACCTAAAGCCTGCGGTTGGGCTCGTTGCGGTTCTTCAACCTTTGGTAAATGAATTAACCCTTATATTTTGTTAGGGTCAAATTTGACCAGTTTTCAAGTTAAGACATGTAAAAAGAATAAATGCCTTTTAGGTTTTTTCCCCCTATTGGAACAAGGCGTCATCGTAGATATCCTCAGAAAGTTATTTTAACACAGCAAAAGAAATCGTCACAATTTTAGTCAATTACGATTTTTTTTAAAGTGACTTTTGTGGTCCGAGTCAATTATGACCCAGCGAAGAGAATTGGCTGTTGCATGCATCATTTAAAAGTTGTGGGATGCTCCGTGGGTCAAATTTGACTCAATTTGCCACAAGCGTGCGCGCACACACACACACACACACACACACACACCTTACTCCTCCCCTACCTCCCTGGGGACAGCTCTTGCACTCTCAATCCCTCTGACTCCCCACCCCCCCGGAGCACAAACTTTCTCAAAGAATACTGATAGTGTTTGACCTAAATAAACTTGAATGTTAGAAACACCAGCGCGTGCACACAGACACACGCTTTTTTTCCTGCAGGTAATTATAATTTTTGGGGGGTGTGGCATGAACATCATACACTGAATTCTCTCAACACAATCCTGAAGTAAGTCTTTTTAGAGTTGTGATCAGTTTCATTCTGCAGCAGCATCAGTTTATTTCATCATGAGCAAAAGGTCCATGGTCTCTTCATCATATTTTTGGTCATGAGAGTGATATGGAGGACAGAAAGCAACCTGAAACAGAGGAGGGCGTGTCGGAGTGTGATACTGATCACACACACAGATGCGCGCACACACACACTCCTGTTTATCCATGTTCAGTGTTGAATTTTGATGTATTATTTTGAAGACACACTCACACAGACAGCACAAGAAAAAAACTGGCTTATTTATGTGAATATTCAATTTGCATTAGCTATTTTGTGCAAAATAAAGTTTGGGATTTATGAAATAGTATTGTAAAAGACTTTTTTCCTTTTTCCTAACACATTTACATGGGTCAATTTAGACCCGTAACACCTCAGATGTTACTATAGGTAATAATATAATATTCTAAAAAATCCACAAACAATTCATTTTAGAAAGTGGGTTCTAATATTAGCCTATTATAGTCAGATATTGTAATTATGCATTGTGTTCACAACAGGAAATATGAGTGAATTTAAATTTTTTTAAAAATTGAAAACAAGTGGTGTATTGTATGATGAAAGGTTTATGGGGTCATAAAAATAAAATTTAAAACAGTGTTTGCAAGGATAAGTATGCATAATATGTTAGTTATGAGGCGAAAACAATATCGGAAGACAGTGATGGTTTTTTGTGTATTTTAGGCCAAGTTAAATCATGGGTCAAAGTTTACCTGCTAACACAAAAGGTGTTGGCAACTTTCTGACACATCACGAGGGTTAATTGGATGCCTAGCAGCCAGACTGAACCAATCCATACGGAAGAAATGTTGAGATATCGGCTATTTTAACTTTCTAACTTTAAGATCTGAATGAACAAGGATGAAAGAGGTGGTGTAAAATCACAAACCACACATTGATACAGCTCAATAATCTGTATCAAAACCTTATATTTGTTTTTGAGAAGAAAACATGTAAATGTAAAAAAAAGCTACTTTGAAATGATTGGTTCTTTATGGGTCATGATACTGTAAAGCGAAAATGCTGAAGAGACCAATCCCCATGCTATGACATTTTAAAAAATGATTTGCTAAACAAAATTTAAAGCCAATTAATAGTTTTACACTTACTGAACTGATATGGACAGCTGTTGTCTGCAAGAGAAAATAAACCACTCCATGAATGACCAAATACTTGGCCCAGGCTGACTAAGGTATCACGTGATGTAACTGATCTAGTGAAGTCTCTGCAGTTTCAGAAGTCAATGCTCAGATGAAAGGAGCATGCCTTCTAGAAAAGACAACTTGACGCATGAGTTTTGTGAATCTTCTTTCAAATCAAATGTAATCAAATTGAATGACCAAGTTTGGCAAGACCTAGTTCTTTCAAACACGACTATCTTCATACACCTTTAACAATGTTACATGCTAATAGTCTTCTTCATGGGAAATTACCACATTCATCATTGAAATACTTAGACTCTTCCAGGAAGTTTTCATATCTTCTCAGAAGAGCTGAACCATAGTAGACCCGAGGGAATTCCTGAGTTAAATGGAACCAGGCAGAGTGTGACTGTAGTGCAGGAGTCACAGACAGGAATCTGATGGAAGGGGTTTTCATCAACATCATACTAATGCTCTTCATGCTGATACAAGCAATATAATCCGCTGTCAGGGACTGCAGGTGAGGAAGGTTGGCCACTTTGCCCAATATATGATTTTCTAAGTTCATCTATCGGACCTCTAAGTGCTGAATAGTATTATTTCGCAGCCTAACTTGAAGAGAGAATCCATCAACGTTTTGACAGAGCTATCTCTTTGATACAAGTCATGAACTTCAAAAAGATGGCAGACTTCATGTGGATTATGCGGCGGATACAAGATGTTAGGTTTCTGAACTTAAAAAAAGCTCTGTCTCAGTGTATAATGAAGTGGTCGGGTCACTTCAGCATTTAAAAATTTTTGACAGAAGCTGACGTTCTCTTTGGCATCATTATATCTGCCTGTTTAGGGCTCTGTGGGCCGGTGTTTTTAAGTGTTATTTGCCAATCAGTGCCACAGAGACCTATGCTGTTCGCTGAGTGTTCGGTTGACATGGTACTTTGCGTTGCAAAACACAAAAGACTGGACAACTCTCAAAATTTTCGCGAATATGTGGGTAAGTTCGGTTTTGCAGCAAGGTATCGAATTGGAATTGCACATGTAGCTACTATTTTGACCTCTAGATGGCAGTACCACACAAATATATTCCTTTCCTGTCTTCTCGCGTTGTGCTAAATATGAACAGCTCTGGAAAATTTGCCGATTTTTGTGTTGTGTGCGCTAATTGACGCCACCTGTTTATTGAATGGTGTAATTTTAAAAAATTTAAAACGTTAAACGCAGGTTTACCTTTTTCTGAGCATAAAGCTTAAAATGAGTGAAAAAGTCTGCCGCTTTTTGATGCAAATTGGTCCATTCATACTCTCCTTGATTTTTTTTTCTTTTGGTTTTGTTGTTATTGACTTGAAAGGTAATCACTTTGCTGAAAAACAGACGAAATCTCAATGAACACAGTGCCATGGCAGGACCGTCAATATGGTCTGAAGGCTGATCACCCACAGGGCTGTGCCCCAGTAGGCTACTCACCTTGGCGGGGTGCGTTACATTGGGCCGAGTATGTGTGTTGGAATCACTCGCCAGCATTGAAGCCCGCCCAGTTGCTAGTAAATACAAATGGATGTGCACTTCAATTGTACTAGACCTAGTTCTCCCAGTGCTGGTTAATGGAAAGAGTGTGTCTGTGTCAGGGAAGTTCTTAAAGAAAGGTGCTTCTAAATAATTAGTGGACACTGAACGTACAAGTACAGAGGGAAATCTGTGGCATCCGATGCCCCTATCTCCATCACCATTCCAAAGACACTAAACATAAAACCCGCTGAGTTATTTTTCTATAAATACTAAAATGGTAGGGGAATGGATATAATGGGCCTAAAAGATAATATAAAATTTATAAATAAAGACAGCACGCCCGGATAATTGTGAATATGAAATTGTTTATTTGATCTCAGGCGGCGTAAAACAAGTTATTGCTCGTGAGATGTAGAAAACGTCACTGGATGTACGTTTTTCCCCTCAGTATTATTTGATAAAGTTTCACACAGTTTATGCACTGTTAAAAAAAAGTCTCTAATGAAAAAGTTAGTGTCCAGGCTGCCTTAAAATTTTAAGCTAATTGAACTTGAGATGACAAGTTGAGGTAATATTCAACTTATTATCTTAAATTCAGTTAACTTGAAATTTCAAGGCAGCCTGGACACTAACTTTTTTTTAGTTGAGACAACTTTTTTTTTCTTTTTTTTTTACAGTGTGAACTCAGGGTTCATTCACTAAGATAGTCTTCTTCAAGTGATTCTGGAACATTCTGTGAGAGTAAAAAGATGAGTGCGGTGATGTTGGGTTGCCAGATCAGGCGAATTAGAAGAAAAATTAGAAGAAAAAGAATGACGATTATGGATTGACAGCTGTTCTCTGATCCGTCTTTATCACTGGGGACATGCCATTTCCTGTTTTCCCATTTTTGACATGTTGTGATATGGCTTGGTTTATTTTGGGATGGCTTTTTTTTTTTTTCTCGCCGGCATTTACTGTTTCCTGAAATAAGTATTTCCCTAAGGGCCGTCGAGCTGCTCCACGGCAAGGGCAACTCAAACATAAACACTGAGTTTCAGCGTTTATTTATACCACCACATACAGCTCTCAATTTTTTTTCCCAAATATTCTTTGGATCATGAAAGAGCAAGGGCAAATCCTGTGAATCCCTGATGTGAGTGTGACCCACTATGAGGACCTGGTGCCAGAGGCACTGTCCTCCTGTAAGACTGTCAGACTGCATGTTCCTTTAAAGCATCCAATTTTGCTACGAATGTTACTCACATATTCTGCTTAAATACCAGTGGCCGCTGGTGAACTGGCAACAGGGGAAGCTCAAACCATCCCTTAAAAATGATTGGTCATGACCTGTTTTCAGTCATTCAATTAAATTACCATTACATAAACTCTGAAAACTCTCAACATTCTCAGGTGTGATCAGTTTTCATTAATAACGCATAGCTGTCAACTGACATATTCGGCGTGACTTTTAATGGCATATTTACCTGCCCCTTATATAAGATCATTTGAGACATCTTTATGCAATTCCATGGCTTCCAACGATCATGAAACCCATGTATTGCTTCCAAACCCTGAGTAAAGAAAAGCATGAGAAGTCCAGAGTCATAATTGGTTTCCAATTACTAGTGGTGAAATCCACCGTAACGCACGTGAAACTGATAAACCTCCATGCAGAAGGACTTCAATTCCGCGCGAGAATGTCTTACATACGCGTTGATTGAATAATTGTTGAATACAGCAGGAGAACGTAAACATGCCACTAAAACTCACACCAAATGTGTGACAGGTATGCGTTCTTAATGAAAACTGGCCACACCTGATAATGTTGAGAGTTTTAAGAGTTTTCTGTCATTGTAATTTAAATGAATGACTGAAACAGATCGTGAGCAATCATTAATTTTAAGGGATGGGTTTGAGCTTCCCCTGTTGCCAGTTCACCAGCTGCCACCGTTGAATAGTCATGTTAAGAGTCACACATTCTGCACAGACTAATTGGTTTCAAAGCCTTGGCAATAAATCAACCATTTTTGCTGATAACTTCTCAGGGATTGTTGAGACCAAACATGGACTGAAAAGGCCTCTTGCCCACATGTCAGAACATCCCTGAGCCTGAAGCAGTGCCTACTGCTTGCAATGGTATTGCCAGCTGACAAAACTGTTCTCACAATGTTACAACACTGAAAAATAAACATTTTAATGATATTGAAGGACACTTTAAGTTAGCAGGGTTTCGTGAGGCCCAGTAAGGGAAACTGGTGCACTCTCCAGGAACAGGTCTTTGCCATTATATGAATACTTGGTGTAAACTTTGTAGTCTGTTTTTAGCAATTTCCTTCTTATTTTAGTTGGATGGCAGGAAATTAACCGGAGGACTACATTTTCCACAGGACAGGAGAAGAAGAATGGAGAGCAGGACCTTAATCTGCTTTGGATCACCTTGAAAATGAAGACAGGCAGGCAGGTACTGTGCATTTAGCACAACGACACTTTATATTCTGTCATGAACTGCTGTCTAGGTAGAACTTTCAGACACTGTTTTATACAAATTTGCAAAATAACTTACTCATCTAGTTAGTCACATCCACCAGAGTAGATGAGACTCAAGACTGAGAGGGACTATAAGAGAATTCTGAGTCACTTACTTTGGGTTACGGTAGTCTGACCCAGCCAATTAGGGGAAAATGAGCCTGATCCAGCCAATGAGGAGCGACTCTGTCTGAACAAGCCAATGAAAAGTGTGAGTCTGACAGAGTCATTAAAGAGCCCATACACTTTAAAACAGGAGCTCTCCATGAAGTTCAGAAGAGGTCAGAGGGGCGACATGGTGGCTCCACACGTGAGCAGTTTTTTTTTTTTTTGCAGAAAGTTAACAGTTGCATCGATGAATAAGGCATGAAATATGGTCCACAGTCTGTACCTGATTATGGATCGGGGCATTTGGCAAGTCAACAAAAGCTATTAATAACCTCAGCCATTATGGCCGCTGTGTTCCAAAGCAAAACGCCAGTTATATCTCCCTCGGCTACATTCCACACATGCTTGTCCTGGCTGCCGGTGCCAAAGTTTGGGGAGTGAGCTGTACCCAGAGAGAAGAGCTGGTCTGTACTCACAGGGATGAGGGCTGGGGGGTGAGGGGTGAGGCCTTTTTGGCTGGTAGGGCCAAGGCAACACAATAAAGAATTTGTGCTCATAACCTGCTAATTGAATGTGCATAGTGAGATGAGAGATTGATAGGGGTATCACGCATAAATTGTACAGATTTTAATGCACTCCTGTTTAGACTAACGATGCATGTACTAAAGGGGCAGGTAAACGCGCGCTTGCCCGACTCAAATAGGTTCAAATGGTTCTCAGAAACCCCTTGCAGAACTGCGTCTTATACTTTCAAATCATAATTATAAAAGACAAATGCAACCAAGTAAATAACGTCACACAGTTGTGCATCTATAAAAATAACTTCAAGCAGGTCTCTGCAGTTCACTGCCTCTCCCACTGAAATCTTACCGAGAGCTAAATTTACAGCTCTGTTCTCCGCTGTTTCTTATGTGGGACCCACCCGATGCGCAAAAGTGCGCAGAAGGGCTGCGAACACAATTCAGCCTCAAACAAAATAAACCAATCAGCATGAGAATGTGAGAGAGGCAGGAAATGGATCCTCCTTTTATCTCTACTCTCCACTCAAGTGAAAACGTTGGGCCCATGAACCCAAAGCCTCGGCTCATTTCGACTGATCATTTCATCCATCCTCGGCTCCTTGCTCCTCTCCTGACCTGCGCATCAAGTGAAGTCCGCCATTTTAAGACCGCAGAAGTCAGATATTTTTTTGAGGAGCTAGGACCCAGGAATTTCCTATAGATGCATTGAGCCGAGGAACCCATGCGCATTCCTGAAGGATGTAAAGCCCCTAAATGCGTCTCTTTTAAATAATTAACTAATATCCGCATCTGCAATGTCCATTGTAATGTCCGCTACTGCGGCTTCAAACGGCATTAGAAGGAGCGAGGACATTCTATTAGCATTCCATTCTATCACGTTTCCTAGATTCCTCACATCTTTACATCCCTCTCATAGTTCCTTTCCTTACAACTTCACTCATTGTCTCCTTCCTTTCCTTGCTTCTACCACCTGCCATCAATGCAAAAAAGGAAAGGAAGGAAAGTGGTAAGTTTGTGATTAGAATGAGACCCATGTCTTCTACTGAGACGGAAGGAGGGAGGGGCCAGTTCTCGGCGATGATGTCACAGAGCGGTGGCAGCGCGTACTCGAGCGGAGAGAGCTTGGCGGAACCGTCTCTTCAGCTCCTGCATGTTGGGGGATTTGGGTCGCGCCAGGTGCAGGCCCCCCCGGCGTTTCTCCGAGGCCCCCGACCCCAGGGCCCGGCTCACCTCCTGACACAGCCGCAGGAAGGCCCCCTGGACCCCCTCTCCGTCCTCCCGCGCCGACACCTCGAAATATGCCGCACCCAGCTCCGCCGCAAGCCCCTCCCCTTCAGCCGATGCCACCGCCCGCCCCCTCGGGAGGTCGCTCTTGTTGCCCACGACGATGACCGGGATGCCGCCTCGGGGGTGGATGTGGCGCACGTGCCTGTAGAGCGGGGTGACTGTGCGGAAACTTCCGACGTCCATGACAGAGAAGACCAGCGCATAGCCGTCCGCCCAGTAGATGGAGCGATTAATCTGTTCCTGGCACTGAAGCACCTCCGCGTCGCCCTGCGGCGGGGAAACACGCGGAAAATATGTCCTTTCATCTAAACAAGAGCTCCACGCAGACGCACCCTAACAGTGTGCTGGTATGCAGTGCTAATACTGCACTCACAGGGCCATACACTCCACTGGCACTTAGGGACTGTCTATAAAAAGCCTCAGCTGCTTATAACAGATTTCATCATGTGTGACTATTTGTAGCTTGACATAAGGGTCAGATATTCCAGCCCATCTAAAGCAGGGAATCTGAGATCATCAAATCTGGACTGCGAATCCAAATCAGGACCTGATTTTCTTTTCCTTCAGATAATTTATAGCACAATTTGTTCTCTTTTTTGACCAGTCTGTCTTCATATCTGACTCCCAGGTAAAGGGAAGGTGCAAAACCTGCAAGCCTTGGACCTAGAGGACCATGATCTGGGAATCCCAGGTCTCAAGGGTTCAGAATTGCTAAGACTGATATTAATGATGAAATGTCATTAAAAAAACACTTTTTTAATGTAGCGAGTATTGGCAACAATTAGACTGTGTTTATAACTTTCAGATGTACAAAATTGCTTCTCAATGCCGAGATTCACACTAGATGGTTATTAGCGCTCTAATTTAGCTTCTACCCGATGTAACGTGTTATATTCCTTTGTAACTAATCCTCCAGTGAGAGAGTATGACCTGTACATCCTCCACACCCCTAATACTGTACAAACTCACATTACCAGGATCTTCAAAGAAACCCAAAGGAAAATAAAAATAATATGTAATGGTGTAAATGCAAAATGTGAGGTCAGACTCCTGCTGTTTTATACGTTGTTAAAAAGTTTTCAGAGCAGATATTTGACAGGCCTACCAGAAGAGAAACACAGGGTGTATCCTGAACTTGTAAAAACACTTGTTCTCCTTCGAGTTCAATTCCTCTCGAATATAAAGCCCCTGAAAGAAAGAAAAATAGCTTATTAAAAAATTTATGCATGACCTGACACGTTAGGATTGCACTGAATGAAAATGCATTGAGATAGAGTATTACTGTATATCAAGATATACTATTGTTATTATGAGAGCAATACATGGCGGCGGTGTCAATTTCAGTTGAAGCCAACTACCTCACATGAGAGAGGGAGAAAGGTATCGTTCACCTGTGTTTTCCTCGTAGTCTCCAATGAATCTCCGAGTGAGAAATCGCACAATCAAGGCTAAAACATAAAAATAAAATGGGCAGTTCACATACATGGAGTCAGACTGATAAATGAAATGCTATGTGGTTCTTCTCGAGCTCTTGACAAATAGTCTGTCATTTTCGTGTGTCCTTGGTTTCCTAGCGGACATGCCTCCAAAACAGCAAATCAAAATGCATCATAAATGCACAACATATACGTTTCAAAGTGTTCGCAAATTTCATTGGCTTAATGTGACAAATCAGTAGGAGTAACGGAGGGAAAAATCGTAATCATCATGACTGGCGAACTATTTAAATGTAAAACTCTTAAACGCTGCACTTATAAAACAGTAAATATGACGCACGTTGACATCTCATTAAAATGATAATTACTTACCTGTTTTGCCAACGCCTCTGGCTCCAAGAACCACGATTTTCACATTCTTGTTGGACACGCAGTCAAGAGCGGGGCTCTCCGGTATGGGAAGCAGACCGTTCGATTCAGAGCTCATCTTAATGAAACCGACAAAAATAACAGCTATTTTCAAGTAGCTAAAAATATGATCCCGAATGATGGTTACGGCATGTCCTTCATTGTCATCCGAAGTATCTGTCCAGACATGAGGCAGCCTAGGTTTCTCGAGAGCGCTTACTGTAGTAGCCTATATAGACGTCTAACTGTTCCCAGCCTGAATAATTTGAGATGAGTCGAAAATCCGGCGTTTGCTGCTGCTTCTTTGTAGCCTACACTTCGTGTCTTTTCCGCGTAAACGCTCAGTCCACTCAAACTACCAACAACTAGCCTATTGGGCATTTTACCGTCTCCTCAGGGAGGGATGAGCTCCAGCAGAGGCGGAGATCAGAGTGCCCCCACCCCGCCCACCTCTCTCTCTCTCTCTCTCTCTCTCTCAATCTAGAAGATATGGAATATATACCCTATGTGAGCTATTGACTAGCCTAATATTCCTTTCTTCTCGTAGTTACTATATTTATGTGTTTGTCTTGATGTATGCATCACGCTTCAGTTTTTATAAAATGACCTTGTGATTTAAACAAAGAAACACTGTCAAAGTCACCATTCAGCTTTCAATTTTCCGGGTGTTTAGTTGGCATTCAGTAAACAGGTAGCCACTGATTCTCACTCTTATAATCGCAACAACGCCCATAAATTGTTCCGAGTCACATCTTCATACAAAACGTGATGTGTTTTGAGACTCAAAAATCTGCGACAACTTGCCGATTGCAATCCATCGACTCGACGTTTTTCCAAGTCTTGGACGCGCCTGCGTTCTGGTGTTTTGATATGCGTTCCATGGGCTCTTTTGCATTGGTTGGCTACTTCGAAATAGAGAGTCTTTTTAAATACAGTTGGATTTTAAGAACGTATCTACATCATTAGGTTAGAGTGTGTTTCAAAGTAGGCTTCATCGGTTTTATATTCAGTTAGGTTTTTCAATGAAAAATAATAATGTTAGACGAAGTAACAATGCAACAAGCAATAAAAAACAATCCGGAAAAATATCCCAGTGATTTGTACAGTCGCTCCACACCAAGAGGATTCAAAATCTCGGCCAAGGACTTTCTGCATTCCAAATAAAGAGTAAAAGTGTATTCCTACTTTGAAATGTAACCATGCACTACTGTAATGACAATAATTTGTTCGGAACAGCGAAGACTCCCCTAAATAATAAGATTCCAATATCCCTTTCACCCAACAATCTATAAGTCAAGGTCGCACTTTTATACGAACGCATGAGCTGAGCTGAGAGAATGATTTTTTTTTGTAAACATTCCTACTTTTTATTTTTCTAAAACGAAGTTTTCATGTCATCAGGTGTCGTCTTTACTTGCATTTGGGTTATGTGCGCATCTTCGTGTTGGTGATCAGGTTTCAGTTTTTTGGTGTAGGAAGTGCCAGGGTATGATCTTACCGGTAGGGGGAGCTATAAGACTGTAAAATCATTATATTGGGACGAGGGATGTCAGTACGTTTCTTCGGAACGTTGTGCGGCATAAGTGAAATCGCTGCAGTTTCTATGCTGTGCGAGATTACAAAGCTGTTTAGTGCACTTTAATAAAATCAGAAAATCTGCTCTGTGGTCGCATGTATCGGTATATAGTTTGACAACAAATCTAAAATAGCGGCGAAGAGAGCCAAAAACAGATAATAAGTTTTCTCTCTCAACAAGACTAGGTGCAACCTATTATATGGCTGGGCCGCCGATGCTGTATGAGAATGTGCGCCCAAGAAAAGGGTGCTAAATGAGACAAAGCTCATTCAGTTATATGAAATGCAAGTTTAATAATGAGCTGGAGTTAATAAAGTATTTACAAACTGGGTGAGGAGAGTGGGAGAGTGAGAGTGTGAAAGTGTGTTGTTTGCATAAAGCGTTATTCGATATTGGTGATGGTTGAATATGGTAAACTATGAGACAAAAAATTGAAATGCAATTAATTTTAATGAATTGATTACGTATTGAAAGCTCTTGAAAAGGCCTTGTAGTGGACACAAAGATCAAATTGGCTGAGAAATGAGGAAGTTTTGAAATTTTATAGTGCCACAAATAGCGAAATGTTTGGTATTTATTTCAGTCACTTTAGATGAAAAAAGTGTGTTGTGAAGTAAGCAATTTAGGTCAATTTTACATCAAATATGGTAGACAGTCAAAAAAATGATTCAAGCAATGTTTCAAAAAATTCAGTAAAATACAAGACTTCAGGAAAGAAAGCATAAACGATTTTCATAAGCGACAGTTACAACCTGACCAAGAATTGCACTTTGTCACATAGCTAATATAACAAAGGTGTATAAAGTACTGGGAAAAAAGTTACAAAAAAGTAAAAGTACTATTACTGAAAGTTAATTTGGTAAAAGTTGAAGTCACCCATAAGAAAATGATTTGAATTAAAGTCTTAAAGTAGCTCACATTAAATGTACTTAAGTACCAGAAGTATCTTGTGAAAAAATATAAGTATCAAAAGTGCATGTACAAACTATTTTTCATAGCACGCATAGAAAAAGGCAAAGCAACCACGCATTGCTCACTCCCTGTGCTCTGTAAGTATTTTTCAGGTATCTCATTTTTATTATGATTTTTTTTTTTTTACTACTATGGGCAAGTATGTTGCGCAGTTTACACATCAGGCTTAGCTGAGGAGTTAAAGGAGAATTCCGATGTGAAATTGACTTGGGGTGTATTGAAACTTGATAATGAGTACTAACTTTTGTCAAATACCCCACCTCCGTATTCACGCAACATTTCGAAATAAATGGCTTTTTAGCCGAAGCTCCCAATAGGCTTACAATGGTAGTGAATCGGGCATAGCGTTGCCATGCAAAGAAATCGCTATCTTTTTCATCATTAACAAGGCTCAAAATAGCTCCACACTTCATTGGTAGAATTCCGAGGCCCTGACATTTAAAACGAGGCACTGAGAACTTTGAAAATGCACCGGTAGTTTATTAAAAAAGACTATTCATGCAAACAGTACCTTGAGGTAGTAACCAGTCGCCTCCATCTTGAAAGTCATGATAAGTCGATTGACGAGCACGAACAAATAGGATGGATTGGGGAACAGATTGCTATTGTGATGCATCACAATTTCAAAGACCAAAAAAAAAAAAGGTCCCCTAAAATAACACTTCCATAGTCCACATTGTTCCTGATATCCAATGTAAAGAAAACTGGGCATGACAGCTTTTCATCGTTGAAGAGATAATAATGATTCCCAGTGATAATTACTGTGAATGTCCTCCTGATATGAGGAAGATTAAGGTGCTTTCACGCCGGACACAAAACAATTTTTTCATGCGACAGATTACATTCAAAGTCAATGCAAGGCGTTTTTGCGAGTATTTGCGTATTTGCATTGACTTTGAATGAAATCCGTTGTGAGATAATTCATTTCGCGTCCGGTGTGAAAGCGACTTGAGGATGTTAAATACATTGGCATGCTAGCAATAGCATAATAGATATCGATGTCTCTTTATCTTGCTAGCTAGTTAGCCAAATAGCTCGCTCGCGAGTATTCCATTGTGAGCGAACTGTTGCCTTTTTAGCTCGCTAGCCAGTTGGCCATGTAGCTAAATACATTGGTGTGCTAGTTATGACACACAGTTCGATATGACTTGCTAAGAAGCCAACTAGCTTGCTAATGAATATGACATTGTACGTTAACTGTAGCCTTATTTTGTCGGCGTAATTATTTCTGAGAATACTTCGGTCATTGAAAGCAAACTGCAGCTCGCTAGCCAGTTGGCTATGTAGCTAAATACATTGGCGCGCTAGCGATACTATTGCTAGCTTGGTAGCCGACTAGCTCGCTAGCGAGTAAGACTGTAAGCAAAATGTAGCCTTATTTTGTCGGCGTAATCATGACACAAATTGACGGGCATTAAGGGACGAAAGTCACGTGGGGGGGACCAGAATTCCAGAATAGCGACGCATTACCTGTATGGAAAAAAAGTATCGCTGGCCGCTGCTCGGCCCAACCCAAAAAGGAAACAGCGGTCACGCGTTTTTCAGTAATGTGATGCCATGAGATAATAGCTGTGTTCTCTCAGACTTAAACTCATTAGAGAGCGGATGTGTTGCTTAATGGTGTTCTGAAAGTTTTAATTCAACTATTTCTCAGGCTTTTAAATTGTTGATTCGGTCATTTAGAAACCCAAGATAGTTTTTGATTGTCAAAGGTCATTTTATATTCATTTCATTTTATTTAAGTTTTTAAAGACCAGCAGGCTTTAACATATTATGTGTTTTGTTGGTAAAATTAGGATAAATAACTAAATAAACAGCGCACTCAATGTGACGTCAGAGCAGCTTATGATATAATGTTTTACTCACTCAAAGTGTATTTATCTTTTTGTACCCTTCACAAGCTGTGACAGTTCAAATTTTAATGCAGTTCTTATTTCATGTAACAGTCAAGTAAACATCTGCAACTTAACACACATATACTTACAAAACACACAGATTATATTCTTTATTGAGCATAAAATAATGTCAAAAAACAATAAACTTTTTAATTTGCAAACTTCATAAATATGGAGGAAGAAGTAAATTCTCTGTATAAACACAAATAATCCTGCTGACCATGAAATGCACAACACATCATAATTCTGTGGTTTTTTTATCGAACATCTTAGAGCAGCGCTGAAGCAGTTGAAGTGAAACACTGAATACTGCAAAAATGATGGTCAGAATTGTTCAGTAGCCTTTGCACAGTGCAATATGGTCCAGTCCTATAGCAGAGAGACATTCCCCAACTGAGCATAGCGGACGACATTCAGGGCCAGTCACTTCAAACAAAACATTATCTTCTGAAAATGGAATTCTGTACGGAGACAGTGACTCAAACTTGATCATTGAACCAGTCTGTAAAGTGAGGAACATTTTACAGCAGCTTCCTTAAAACTTTGGAATTAAATACTTAGATTTTCACTGGCTAGTGATATGTGCACATTTGAAACGATAATCAGCTTGCCGGCAAATATTCACCTAACCACCCTTTGTACACTTGGCCAGAAAGCTAGATATTGTACAAAGAAGCCAGCTGTTAGAACTCTTTCACTTTTAAAAACAAGGTAAATGTGTTGGTATCAGGAATTTACACTTCAGTATCATTTTGAGCTGGAGCAATAAATGTATAAAAAACTGCATAGAGCATCCATTCATACACACCATCCAATACTGGTATTAACAGCCTCCAATAAAAAAATTTAGAATGTTTTTCTTAAACCCAGTACCCTTGCCCTCTCCCTCTGCCTCCTTCACTTGCATACTCTCTCATTTACACACACACACACACACACCCACACACACACAGATTAGCCTGTCTGAGGCCTAAGAAGGAGCGACAGGGGAATAAAGTTTGTCTTTATTGCACAACGACCGGGAGAAACATACACGTATGATAGAGCCAGTGACCTGCTGATATGTGAAGGTTAATTAGCTTTGGCAACAAATAATATGGACTCTTGTATGAAGACCAAGGGGTAATGGAGTTCTACTTCCTGGGTGATGTGTGGCTGTTTCTGCTGGCCAGGGCTGTGAATGAATCACAGATCAGCCGTTACACCCTCGCCCTACCCAGTCCGCGTCCGTTAGAGCATCACGCAAGGGGCCTCAGTGCTGAACTCTGACCTAGTCTATCAAGCAAATGGGAGTGAAGTGCATAACCTTCCGACAGCCATCTACATAATCGCCGACTTAATAATCTCAGTCCACATTAGTTGCAATCGGGCCAATTCTTTCTTTCAGACACTTCTATCGGTTCCCATGGTGACGACACCTTGTGTGTGTCGGCGGAGAGAGATTAAGGTGTCCCAGAACTCACACAAGTATTTACACCCTCCCCCCTTTAACCCTTTCAGTACTGAGTACAGTAATAAGAGTCATCCATTGGACATTTATGTCATATTTGTGACTGTAACACAGAATTGGCCCAAATTCAAGGGTTCCTGAGACTCATATATCCCAACAGGATAACACTGAGGGACATACGCAAGTGTGAGGGAAAGTTCACATGGAGTTACGCTCGGCTCTGAAGTGCCACGGCGAGGGGACAGTTTGGGAAAGGGCTCGTGTCTGGACTTTGCTCTCCGTCACAGGGACGTTTCCAGGCTAATCAATCCCCGAGTGAGAGAAACTAACAGCATATGAATACCTGCCTCCATATTATATGGATTAAAAAAAAAACATAAATAAAAAACAGAGCCACTGATTATTCAGTTTAGTTTTTTTGTGATCACTAGTGATGTCAGCACAAACCTAAAACCAAGATTCACACCGCCAATACCTCTTTGCATCTCAGTGTGCGTTTATTTACCGATCTTTGAATGTGAACCTGGCAATACGTGTATGCAAACAAAATACTGGTGCATGAATGCGTTTGTGCGTTTATGCATGCGTGCGTGTATGCAGGTGTGCATAATGGTTGAGAGTGTTGGAGAGTGAGAGGGCATGGGCACATGCTTGAGAGTGTGTGTGCATATGTAAGATTGAGAGACTGTGTGTTTATGTATGAAAGTGTGTATGAGTGAGTACATGTGTATGTGCGAGTGTGTTTGTATGTGTGCATGAGTGTGTGCACATGTATTTGAGTAAGCGAGTGTTAGGAAGTATGTTACATGTGTGAGTATGTGTCTGCTTTCTGAAGGTGTGTGTGTTGGAATAAGTATGCGTCCATTTTTATGTGAACGTACATGTGTATGTGCGTATGAGAGCGTGGGCATTCGTCTTGGTGAAACTGTTCTTGAGAGCGTGTGTGTATACATTTGCCTGCAAGTGACAGTGTGTGTTGGTATGTATGTTTCCATGTTTGTATGAATGTACACTGATAAAACAGAGTGCATTTGTATGAGTGTATATGTGTGTGTGTGTGCGTGCGTGCGTCTGTGCGCATGGGAGTGATAGCTCCCTCTACAGAAGCGGTTGGGTCATACACTGTTCTCAGAGCTGCTGGTCTTCCTGCTGAAGAAGTCCCAGAAGTTTGGGCTGTGCGGTTTCTCAGAGTCCTTTGGGGATAGCGGGAGAGGGGAGGAGTCAGGATCCATTCCCAGGCTGAAGAGCACAGTCCTCTCTGCTGGCGAGAAGGCTCCGCCCATGGCCCCACCCCCACCTGGCGGCTCCTCCTCCCCAGGGCTGCTTGTGGGGGCATGGTTAATGACAAGGGGCGTGGCCCGGGCCAGGCTCAGCAGGTTATGGTGGGAGCGGAACTGCCTTATTTGGTCGATGGACCTCTGGGGCCTGTTCGGCGTAGTGCCTGAGAAGAAAAAAAATTTGTAAGAAAAAAGTAAGGCGCTTGACTCCACTCTGCATCCCCTACCATATTCACAGAACAAGTAGTTAGCAAAATCAACGTGTTCCAACTGGGAGAAACTATTCCCCTAGATCTCAAAGTTGTGATGTCGTGTAATGAATATGTGACCTATCACACGGCTCTTATATCACAGCGTCGAATCATATACCTTTATTCAGAGGCCAAAACCGCCCCCTTACCCAGTCAGGCTGTCTCACTATCTCTCAAAAGCATGTCTCACACGAAATCATGCGCCCCAAACACCACGCCCAATCCAAGCCTGGGGGCTGTTTAAATAAACGCAACAGACCAGCCGACCCAGCAACGAACTACTACTGATGGGATCGGATGGACAGTCTTTTTCTGGGTGCTTCAATAAACAGCCTGTCTTCCTCCAATCTGATCGGACTGTCTAACGTTCTGGGAACATTCGAGAGTTCTCCTGTGATCTGGAAAAACGTAGTAAGTTTATCAGTGGCAATGATCTCGCAATTGAACAAAAATTTTAGATTTAAAATTAAATTAAATTTTCCTAACAGAAAAAATATGATAGAACCTTGATTTTGAAAGTTCAAATGACACTAATAGCTAGTGGTTTAAGATTTTCACCACTCTTAATTCCTGCAAATGAATGTTAAACTCAGCTTCTACCGAAAGTGACACAAACACTAGGTTTTTCCAGATCACAGGAGAGTTGTCCTAGAACCTGGTCAGGCAAAAAATAAATGGTGTTACCGTTTGATGTTGCCTGTTGGCACAGACAGCACAAAATATTTTGAGCATGGATAGACGGCATAACTAATGCCTGCAAAACCAATATACACCCAGAAACAAGGCTCTGTTTAATCCATAAATGAATTTTTTGAACAACCGCACATAATTTATATACAAAGTATGAATATTTCACTTTTAAATCATTGGTGCCGTTATCCTGAAACCCGAAAAAAGGATTTTTATTTTTTAATATGTGTATTTTTATGCCAGCTATGTGAACACTAAGGGGACATTGCCTTCAGAGCGGTCTCGGCATGGCTCTTAGCGGTTGCTATAAATCATCGTATCCGTGGTGCGGATGTGAGATCGAGGGTGGAGCTCTGTTTCCCTCCCATCTTCAACTTAACTCAGGTCTTTAAAATGAGCAATTGTGACGAAATGAATGTTTCAAAGCCTTTTGTATGATGAATAGCTTTGTTACGTTGCAACTCGATAGCTACTTGTTACTTCTAGTTGTTTTGTCGATTCACGTTTGCGTATTGTGAATATTTAAACGTCAAATAGCAAAGCTGTGCATTGTTGAGGAGTAAATTATCAAGCAACTTCGAATGGACAGTGATTAGCAGTCCGTCCGTGTCGGACATACTATTTTCCTTTTATTGAAATACCTGATGGACATAGTCTGTCGAAGGCCTAATTTTTCACTCGACGGATGGTCTGACTCAATTGGATAAGTTAAGTTTATTGAAACCGGCCCCTTATTATACCGATTCCTTATTCAAACGCCCTTTTCCAAACCTCCTTCTCCCCACCAGAATTTCATACCGAGGGTCCCTCTGTGTGAAGATTCCCTACCAGCCATTTAGGGGACTCCTCATCAAGGGGGAGGCTATAAATACAAAGTTTAAGACACCTAAATCCACCTCGAAACAGAAGGAGTCATCACCATGACTAACAATGGATGCATGCGATAGGTACAATATAATCGGCCCACCTCTGGTAAGGGAGATTGCAACTGGGAAGTCAGCATTGATACAGACTTGCTGTCGGAGAGTTTAACAGTTCACTTTCTCTCGTTAATGGGATTTTGGGAAAAAATTCAACATGGCAGTCGCTCCACATAAATGTACAAACGGAGGGGGGAGTGGGTTGGGTCAGGGTATAGTTGGTGATTTCTGATAGAGCCAGAGCCCAAAACACAGACGGTTACCTTTACTCATAAAGCAAATAATATGCACACATTCATAGACCACACCCTCAACCAATCATTTTCCCCGATTCAAAAGCCACTCCCAACACAATTGTGTGCCCTTATTCATAGACCACACCCACACCCAATCATGCGCCCTTATTTGTGGATCACACCCCCTCAACCAATCACGTTTCCTAATTCAGGGGCCACGCCCCTCTGTCCCAGCCACTCACGTTTGGTGTTCTGGTTGAGCTGCAGCAGTCGAAGGAAGACCTTGCTGCTGAGGCCGCTGCCGGTCGGGAGCTCGGAGAAGAAGGATGACTGGGGGTCCAGGGGTGACTGTTCCCCGCTGGACGGCCCCCCGGAGTGGAACTCTCTCTGGCCGGCCTCCACCTCCACTCTCTGCTGCCCGCCACTGTGGCGGAGAGAGGGGGCGGAGGTTAGCGAGTGGGGTTTACGCTGCCTTTAAGTGCTGCCACGCGCATCATATGTATTCCTGTGCTGAGCAGCTAGGAATCCGTGAACGGCTTAACTACCGGCAGTAAATGTGGATTTTTGATACTCAATGTAACGGAGCGGAGTCATCTTAGCTCAGTGGCAAACACCGCAATAGTTTAAAGCTGAACTCATCGATATATTGATATATTATATATTTTACAGCAGTTATATCTGCAGTTATATTTAGCATGCAAGTACTGTTTACATTTATTTTTGTTGTCATGTGTTTTGCACATATACTTGCAAGCATTCGCAGGCACAGATTTTTCAAGTGACGAGCCAGGGGATAACATGCTGACATCGACAGTCGAATTTTCCTTTTTTAATTTTGAACCCAGAGCACTCGAATGTTCAATGTAATGTCCAAATCAGGATTTCCGAGCTCTGAAGTGGGAGTTTCCCATGAGCACTTGGAGGCAGCATGAGACACACAGCGGCTGGGATTCGGGGTCTCAGATCTCATGCTCCAATTCCAACTGCTTACTTTTCATCCCTCCCTTCCTATACTTGCCTCCTTTTCTCGCTCCCTTGCTTTATCAGCAAAGGAGTCGAGAGTATCACTGAGACATGAATTTGTGAAATGGAATACCCGTGTGCCTTGGAAACATCAGTTTTAAGCTATGCCAGTTGCAGGCATGGTGGCTAAAGGGGGGAAAAATTCTTCCTCAAAGCACTCTCTCGAACTCCATTACTCAAAGTAATTTTGGGAAACTCCCCACTCCTGTTTCCCAACGATCCAGTTCCAGGTCAGATGGATGGAAAGGAAGGAAGGAGGTGAAAACAAGTAGCCAGGAAAATCCTTGGACTCTTATCTCCTAACCTGAGCTTCCTGCGTAGGAGGTAGTTGATGATGTCGGGGTCCGACTGCAAAAGGCTCAGGAGCACCTCCTGCTGTAGGGCTGCAGAGACCTGCAAGAACACAGCGGAATAATGCGAAGCTGGAGTCTGTGCGCTCTGTGCAGGTGTGCATGTGTACATGTGTGGGAGCTCTGTGCAGGTGTGCATGTGTATATGAGCGGGAGCTCTGTGCAGGTGTGTATGTGTGGGAGCTCTGCGCAGGTGTGTATGTATGGGAGCTCTGTGCAGGTGTGTACGTGTATATGAGTGGGAGCTCTGCGCAGGTGTGCATGTGTATATGAGTGGGAGCTCTGTGTAGTTGTGTATGTGTGGGAGCTCTGTGCAGGTGTGTATGTCTGGGAGCTCTGTGCAAGTGTGTATGAGTGGGAGCTCTGTGTAGTTGTGTATGTGTGGGAGCTCTGTGCAGGTGTGTATGAGTGGGAGCTCCGAGCAGGTGTGTATGAGTGGGAGCTCTGTGCAGTAGTGTATGTGTATATGAGTGGGAGCTCTGTGCAGGTGTGTATGTGTGGGAGCTCTGTGCAGGTGTGTATGTCTGGGAGCTCTGTGCAGGAGTGTATGTGTATATGAGTGGGAGCTCTGTGCAGGTGTGTATGTGTGGGAGCTCTGTGCAGGTGTGTATGTCTGGGAGCTCTGTGCAGGTGTGTATGTGTATATGAGTGGGAGCTCTCTGCAGGTGTGCATGTGTGGTAGCTCTGTGCAGGTGTGTATGTGTATATGAGTGGGAGCTCTGTGCAGGTGTGCATGTGTATATGTGTGGGAGCTCTGTGCAGGTGTGTATGTCTGGGAGCTCTGTGCAGGTGTGTATGTGTATATGAGTGGGAGCTCTGTGCAGGTGTGTATGTGTGGGAGCTCTGTGCAGGTGTGTATGTCTGGGAGCTCTGTGCAGGTGTGTATGTGTATATGAGTGGGAGCTCTGTGCAGGGGTGCATGTGTATATGAGTGGGAGCTCTGTGTAGTTGTGTATGTGTGGGAGCTCTGTGCAGGTGTGTATGTCTGGGAGCTCTGTGCAGGTGTGTATGTGTGGGAGCTCTGTGCAGGTGTGTATGTCTGGGAGCTCCGTGCAGGTGTGTATGTGTATATGAGTGGGAGGTCTGTGCAGGTGTGCATGTGTATTTGAGTGGGAGCTCTGTGTAGTTGTGAATGTGTGGGAGCTCTGTGCAGGTGTGTATGTCTGGGTGCTCTGTGCAGGTGTGTATGTGTATATGAGTGGGAGCTCTGTGCAGGTGTGTATGTGTGGGAGCTCTGTGCAGGTGTGTATGTCTGGGAGCTCTGTGCAGGAGTGTATGTGTATATGAGTGGGAGCTCTGTGCAGCTGTGTATGTGTGGGAGCTCTGTGCAGGGGTGTATGTGTGGGAGCTCTGTGTAGTTGTGTATGTGTGGGAGCTCTGTGCAGGTGTGTATGTGTATATGAGTGGGAGCTCTCTGCAGGTGTGCATGTGTGGTAGCTCTGTGCAGGTGTGTATGTGTATATGAGTGGGAGCTCTGTGCAGGGGTGCATGTGTATATGAGTGGGAGCTCTGTGTAGTTGTGTATGTGTGGGAGCTCTGTGCAGGTGTGTATGTCTGGGAGCTCTGTGCAGGTGTGTATGTGTGGGAGCTCTGTGCAGGTGTGTATGTCTGGGAGCTCTGTGCAGGTGTGTATGTGTATATGAGTGGGAGCTCTGTGCAGGTGTGCATGTGTATATGAGTGGGAGCTCTGTGCAGCTGTGTATGTGTGGGAGCTCTGTGCAGGGGTGTATGTGTGGGAGCTCTGTGTAGTTGTGTATGTGTGGGAGCTCTGTGCAGGTGTGTATGTCTGGGAGCTCTGTGGAGGTGGGTATGTGTATATGAGTGGGAGCTCTGTGCAGGTGTGTTTGTGTGGGAGCTCTGTGTAGTTGTGTATGAGTGGGAGCTCTCTGCAGGTGTTCATGTGTGGTAGCTCTGTGCAGGTGTGCATGTGTATATGAGTGGGAGCTCTGTGCAGGTGTGTATGAGTGGGAGCTGTGTAGTTTTGTATGTGTGGGAGCTCTGTGCAGGTTTGTATAAGTGGGAGCTCTGTGTAGTTGTGTATGTGTGTGAGCTCTGTGCAGGTGTGTATGAGTGGGAGCTCTGAGCAGGTGTGTATGAGTGGGAGCTCTGTGTAGTTTTGTATGTGTGGGAGCTCTGTGCAGGTTTGTATGAGTGGGAGCTCTCTGCAGGCGTGCATGTGTGGTAGCTCTGTGCAGGAGTGCATGTGTATATGAGTGGGAGCTCTGTGCAGGTGTGTATGAGTGGGGGCTCTGTGTAGTTTTGTATGTGTGGGAGCTCTGTGTAGGTTTGTATGTGTGGGAGCTCTGTGCAGGTGTGTATGTGTGGGAGATTTAGCTTCATTATGGGGTATCAGGGATACCCTGAACTTTCCGGAAGTATTGTAATGGTGTATGTGTGGGAGCTCTGTATAGTTTTGTATGTGTGGGAGCTCTGTGCAGGTTTGTATGTGTGGGAGCTCTGTGCAGGTGTGTATGTGTGGGAGCTCCGAGCAGGTGTTTATGAGTGGGAGCTCTGTGCAGGAGTGTATGTGTATATGAGTGGGAGCTCTGTGCAGGAGTGTATGTCTGGGAGCTCTGTGCAGGAGTGTATGTCTGGGAGCTCTGGGCAGGTGTGTATGTGTATATGAGTGGGAGCTCTGTGCAGGTGTGCATGTGTATATGAGTGGGAGCTCTGTGTAGTTGTGTATGTGTGGGAGCTCTGTGCAGGTGTGTATGTCTGGGAGCTCTGTGCAGGTGTGTATGTGTATATGAGTGGGAGCTCTGTGCAGCTGTGTATGTGTGGGAGCTCTGTGCAGGGGTGTATGTGTGGGGGCTCTGTGTAGTTGTGTATGTGTGGGAGCTCTGTGCAGGTGTGTATGTCTGGGAGCTCTCTGCAGGTGTGCATGTGTGGTAGCTCTGTGCAGGTGTGCATGTGTATATGAGTGGGAGCTCTGTGCAGGTGTGTATGAGTGGGAGCTGTGTAGTTTTGTATGTGTGGGAGCTCTGTGCAGGTTTGTATGAGTGGGAGCTCTGTGTAGTTGTGTATGTGTGTGAGCTCTGTGCAGGTGTGTATGAGTGGGAGCTCTGAGCAGGTGTGTATGAGTGGGAGCTCTGTGTAGTTTTGTATGTGTGGGAGCTCTGTGCAGGTTTGTATGAGTGGGAGCTCTCTGCAGGCGTGCATGTGTGGTAGCTCTGTGCAGGAGTGCATGTGTATATGAGTGGGAGCTCTGTGCAGGTGTGTATGAGTGGGGGCTCTGTGTAGTTTTGTATGTGTGGGAGCTCTGTGCAGGTTTGTATGTGTGGGAGCTCTGTGCAGGTGTGCATGTGTGGGAGCTCTGTGCAGGTGTGTATGAGTTGGAGCTCTGTGTAGTTTTGTATGTGTGGGAGCTCTGTGCAGGTGTGTATGTGTGGGAGATTTAGCTTCATTATGGGGTATCAGGGATACCCTGAACTTTCCGGAAGTATTGTAATGGTGTATGTGTGGGAGCTCTGTGCAGGTGTGTATGAGTGGGAGCTCTGTATAGTTTTGTATGTGTGGGAGCTCTGTGCCGGTGTGTATGTGTGGGAGCTCTGTGCCGGTGTGTATGTGTGGGAGCTCCGAGCAGGTGTGTATGAGTGGGAGCTCTGTGCAGGAGTGTATGTCTGGGAGCTCTGTGCAGGTGTGTATGTGTATATGAGTGGGAGCTCTCTGCAGGTGTGCATGTGTGGTAGTTCTGTGCAGGTGTGTATGTGTATATGAGTGGGAGCTCTCTGCAGGTGTGCATGTGTGGGAGCTCTGTGCAGGTGTGCATGTGTATATGAGTGGGAGCTCTGTGTAGTTGTGTATGTGTGGGAGCTCTGTGCAGGTGTGTATGTCTGAGAGCTCTGTGCAGGTGTGTATGTGTATATGAGTGGGAGCTCTGTGCAGGTGTGTATGTGTGGGAGCTCTGTGCAGGTGTGTATGTCTGGGAGCTCTGTGCAGGTGTGTATGTGTATATGAGTGGGAGCTCTGTGCAGGTGTGCATGTGTATATGAGTGGGAGCTCTGTGTAGTTGTGTATGTGTGGGAGCTCTGTGCAGGTGTGTATGTCTGGGAGCTCTGTGCAGGTGTGTATGTGTATATGAGTGGGAGCTCTGTGCAGGTGTGTTTGTGTGGGAGCTCTGTGTAGTTGTGTATGTGTGGGAGCTCTGTGCAGGTTTGTATGAGTGGGAGCTCTCTGCAGGTGTGCATGTGTGGTAGCTCTGTGCAGGTGTGCATGTGTATATGAGTGGGAGCTCTGTGCAGGTGTGTATGAGTGGGAGCTGTGTAGTTTTGTATGTGTGGGAGCTCTGCAGGTTTGTATGAGTGGGAGCTCTGTGTAGTTGTGTATGTGTGTGAGCTCTGTGCAGGTGTGTATGAGTGGGAGCTCTGTGTAGTTGTGTATGTGTGTGAGCTCTGTGCAGGTGTGTATGAGTGGGAGCTCTGAGCAGGTGTGTATGAGTGGGAGCACTGTGTAGTTTTGTATGTGTGGGAGCTCTGTGCAGGTTTGTATGAGTGAGAGCTCTGTGTAGTTGTGTATGTGTGTGAGCTCTGTGCAGGTGTGAATGAGTGGGAGCTCTGAGCAGGTGTGTATGAGTGGGAGCACTGTGTAGTTTTGTATGTGTGGGAGCTCTGTGCAGGTTTGTATGAGTGGGAGCTCTCTGCAGGTGTGCATGTGTGGTAGCTCTGTGCAGGTGTGCATGTGTATATGAGTGGGAGCTCTGTGCAGGTGTGTATGATTGGGGGCTCTGTGTAGTTTTGTATGTGTGGGAGCTCTGTGCAGGTTTGTATGTGTGGGAGCTCTGTGCAGGTGTGTATGTGTGGGAGCTCTGTATAGTTTTGTATGTGTGGGAGCTCTGTGCAGGTTTGTATGTGTGGGAGCTCTGTGCAGGTGTGTATGTGTGGGAGCTCTGTGCAGGTGTGTATGAGTGGGAGCTCTGTGCAGGTGTGTATGAGTGGGAGCTCTGTGCAGGTGTGTATGTGTGGGAGCTCTGCGCAGGTGTGCATGTGTATATGAGTGGGAGCTCTGTGCAGGTGTGTATGTGTGGGAGCTCTGTGTAGTTTTGTATGTGTGGGAGCTCTGTGCAGGTGTGTATGTGTGGGAGATTTAGCTTCATTATGGGGTATCAGGGATACCCTGAACTTTCCGGAAGTATTGCAATGGCTCCCTCTCTCCCTCTCGCACAGACTCACTCCTTCACCAACTCACTCTCTCTTCTCCTTCCATCCCATATTCCCTCTCTCCTCTCTCTCTCCCGCTCCCTTTCTTTCCCTCGTTCCCCCTTTCTCTTTCTCCCATCCTCCCTCCCTCCCGCTCTCTTTCTCACTCTTTCTCCCCTTCTCTCTCTTTCCCTCTCTCGCTCCCCCTCTCACCATGAAAAGAAGTCTGTATTTCTGTATCAGAAGGAGGGTGACAGCGATGATGGCGGCACTGTCCTCCACGTTAGCGCGAAGCTCCCTCTCTGAGCCGCGCTCTCGCTGCAGCAGGTTCGGCCCGAAGATTACCGCCAGGTTCATGGCGGTCATCATGTTCCCTGGTATCTGCGGGAAGGGGTACATGATGAGAGGACGGTTTGTAAAAACACAGCCACTCAGTTGATGGACTCCCTGAGGCAAAGGTCACAGGCGAGGCATATCCTGTCTCTAAAGGTCGTGGATGGATTCAGTCATAGCATTACAAAAACATTCTAATAAATATTACTGATTCAAGTAACTTATTATTGACGAAAAAGTTTACACTGCCAATGATTGCATTATTTGCCTAATTTCGGGAATTTTAAGGATGAAAGTCATACATAACGATGTCCCTTTCCATCCTCAGCTTTTCTCACCTGAATTGTTCTAAAGGTAATTAAATCACATTCATCACAAACTCCAGGTTTTCCACACTCCTTTGGCTATGGGGTCAGGTGTTTAGACTGCTTGACCAAACAGTGGCTCAGACTGTTAGGTTACGTAACCAGGAAAAATGGGGCGAGAACTGGTTTTGGATTTGAGGGCACGCTTCGATGACCCCTGTCTTGTGGGAGCCAGTGACCTCAGGAGTTCGACAGGGACTCGAGAGGTTGTAGGACGCCTGCAGCCGCAGTAAGATCACTGCTGCTGTCAGGCCCTCAAGTGGGGCCCTCAAACCCTTTCGGAGTACAACTGCAAATAAGTGAGTAGAATGTTCTTGATGGAACATTTAGATGCTGATATAACAATCTTAACAGATAACTCAAAGCAATGGAGGTCTGGAACATTGATAAATTTCGAAATAAAGAATTCCATGAAGTCAAACAGATCAAGAACATTCAAATTTTTTGCAAAAAGGCATTCCAAAAATATAGGGGAGACTGGAGTCTGGTTAGCCATGGGGACCAATGAGCCATATCACGATTTTTTCTATTTTAAGCAGCTCTGACATCTATTGATTACAAATATGTGATATGGTTCATTGATCCCCCATGGCTCATTGGACCCCAGTGTCCCCTACTCCTCAAAAGGACTGACTTCAAAAACACTGACAAATTTTGAAAAAAAGAAGCAAAAAACCCTACTTCTCACAGGATGAACCTCACATTGCTCCAGGTGGGCATTACCTTCCTTCGTCCAATCAACTCTGAGTCACCTCGCATAAAGCCGCTGGCTAAATAACGGTAACGCAATGTAATGGCCTAAATGTTTATCCCCAGAAGTACTGTGCACAGCTTGGTGACCATGCGTGACCCTGTAGCGGGTGTATCTGGCTGACCTGCTGGTCGTCAGGGCCGACAGTGTCCTGGGCGTGGCGCTGTACTGAGTGCAGGAGCGTGAGCAGCCGCAGGAGCGTGTCGCAGTTGCACGGCGGAAGCAGGAAGAGCAGTTGCTGCAGGTAGGTCAGCTGATCAGCCCCCCTCAGACCTGCAGGAGAGAGAGAGAGAGAGAGAGAGAGAGAGAGAGAGAGAGAGAGAGAGAGAGAGAAGGATGGCACACAGCCCAAAAGCCGCCCTGCGATGGGGCTCCAGAGAATATGTTCACTGTGTACCTCCTTTTTGTAGCTCACTTCGTACCATATATTAAGCTGAAGGACATTAACCAAGGTGAAAAGTACATGGGTCAAAGGTCAACCAGTGTGTCTCTTTCACTAAAGGACTCATGACAGTTGATTTGACTAATTGTCTCTAACTCCTGATGGTAGAATTGTGTTTATCTGTGGATACAGTGGACGAAATATTGGGGAGAACTTCCTGAACTTGGAAACCCCGCCTTAAATGTATAGCTGCCTTTTTAAAGGAACCTCCATGCCACATGCTCAACTTGCAATAAAAATGAATTACAGTCAATGGAGAGGCACTAATGAACATTTTTTAGCCTTAGTCCAAGGTTATCACGAAGCATGGAGAGTCCCCTTTGATGGAGTTTTCTAGATCTCCACTGCAGCTCACTTAATGGACCTCAATGATATCATTATTTTGTATCGTAAAGGCTTCACAAATTTCCAGCTGAAAAAGTCTGTGGGGCGTCCTCTTTCTGTGAATCAGAACATGGCGACTCAAGAGTGCCCATGCAGACTGTGTTCTGCACAGTTTCATAGAAAAATACTTCTATGAGACTCAGAGAAAACTCATAGAAAGTCTCAAAGAACGCTGGTGCTCTGGGATACAGTGACTACATTGTTTTTAAACATTGTCTCAATCACTACGTTACTTTGCTTTGCAAGACCTACGACCATCCACTGCTTTCACAACTACTATGATAAGAAAACTGTCATTTGGATGTAATGCGCTGTTGAGTACCTCGTAGAAAATTCAAACTTAAACCACTGTTAAGAGAGCCAAATTCATTCATGTTGCCTGTCTACACTCAGACGAGGTTCTCCCAGCTAACCAGCCATCATCGTCAGCTAGGCCGCCAGTCACCTGCCATCCTATTCAGCCGACTTTGACTGGCTTTCCGCAGCCGGACACTGGTTTTGACCAGCAATGACCAAACACAGACCAGCAATTACCAACTAAAGAAATGGATAACTCAGCATGAACCATCCTGGAATCCCCGCAGATTACAGCTGGAATTCTCAGCAGGGCGTGTGAGGGGGAAAGAGGGTCACAAGTAGGAACGAAAGAGGAAGAGGAAGGAGGGGTACTGTTTGTGTGCAGGAAGGCCGTGTAGAGTTGGCGGGGGAGCAGGGGGTCGGGCAGGTCCCGGAGGAATTCCTTCAGCAGGGCAGCGATGTCATGCACGTTCTGCTCTGCGCCCAGAACCACATCCACACCCAGGTCAAAGTCCTCCCGCAGCTGTCAGACACGCACACACGGACATGTATGTACGGGAACACGTGCGGACGCGCGTATTTTCACATGCGCACACACTCATACACATGCATGCGTACAGGCACATAAACACACATGCGCACACATATTCATAAACATACGCATGAGCACGTGCACAAATACACATACTCACACGAACACACGCATGACAGAGATGCACGCACACAAGGAGAAAACACTTGCACACATGTGTACACACATCCGTAACACAAATGCACGTACATATGCGCACACATACTTACATACATGCGCGGAAATGTACGAACACACAGATACACGCGAGCGTATGCAAACACACAAGCGTACACGGACAGTAATACATGCACATAAACACATGTACATATATCCACACAAAAAGGTACATACACGGTTTGAAACTGACTGCATTTAACAGTTAAATTAACGCGTTGTCTCAGAATTAGAGCGGAACCTCTGTTCTAAACCGTAATAAAATCATAGTTGAAATAACTGGAAAAAAAGGTGCCAGTTTATGATGGTGAACAAGAACAACAATAATATATGTCATGGAGAATTTTGAAAATCAACTTCAAAAAGTATGATAAAGAGTCAGCAAAATTACCTGTTTGATTCTCTTTTTGGAGCTAGAAATACGAAAAATCCCCAAAGTCTGAAGACCTGGAGAAGGAAGCAGACCAATCACACACACACACACACACACACACACACACACAATGTAATAGAACATGATTTTCAAACTCGATATAGTGTAACACTGCAAACTAAACAAAGAAAGCACCAATTTTACGCTGAATTGACGTCTCGGTCGAACAACCTTCATCAAAACTCACACTCTGAGTTCTGATGAAAGCAGTTTCACGGAAACGTCAGTTCAGTATAAGGTTGGCGCGTCATTTGTAAAGTTAGCAGTGCTGCCCTATTCTTTGTTTAATTTGACCTTTACTCAGTTTTGGATGGCAGCAGCTACAAAGATTTACACAAGGTGTGAAGATACTCACTTTGAATTCATAGTACATGATTTATCAAGTTTATTTATCTGTCTCTAACCAGAGACTTCCCCAGCCAATAATGTCCAGACAGTATGATATCACAGCGGTGGCCTTTGACCCCAGCCCAGCAATGGCACATACGCTTCTGTTTTCACACAGTCTAAGCTCTTAATTATTACACTGTTAATCAATTGCCTCTCAGCGGTACAGTCCAGCACCTCCACCGGGCCTCAGAAATGATCAGTAACATGGAGTCTTCACGTTCTTCTGAATTTTTTATTTTTTTTTTTCAGAAATCCAACTCAGTATTCTCAAACTCTTGCTAAGGAGATAAGATACTGTACCCAGTGGGGTAATTAATCCATCCTCTACATTTGATCTATACTAGGTATTCAGGAGTAGGGGGCAGCCAGGGACCAACTACAGTGCTGAAGCCAGAGACTTGGTCAGGGACACTGGTAGGAGTGTTCCTACAGAGCATGTCTTTCTAAAGCCAGAGCCTTGGTCAGGGACTCTGGTAGGAGTGTTCCTATAGAGCATGTCTTTCTAAAGCCAGAGCCTTGGTCAGGGACACTGGTAGGAGTGTTCCTATAGAGCATGTCTTTCTAAAGCCAGAGCCTTGGTCAGGGACTCTGGTAGGAGTGTTCCTATAGTGCATGTCTTTCTAAAGCCAGAGCCTTGGTCTGGGACTCTGGTAGGAGTGTTCCTATAGAGCATGTCTTTCTAAAGCCAGAGCCTTGGTCAGGGACACTGGTAGGAGTGTTCCTATAGAGCATGTCTTTCTAAAGCCAGAGCCTTGGTCAGGGACACTGGTAGGAGTGTTCCTATAGAGCATGTCTTTCTAAAGCCAGAGCCTTGGTCAGGGACACTGGTTGGAGTGTCTCTGCAGTACATGTTTTTTGGGTGGGTGAAACTGTAATACCTAGAAGGAACCCACTTGTACAAATGGAGAACATGCAAACTCTACGCAGAGAGGTCCTGGCCAGCTGTGGCTTGAACGCAGAACCTCCTTACTTCGAGACAGCAGTGCTAACAAGTGTGCGACCATTTTTTGCCTTTTTTTAAAGTTACCAACTTTTAGCGACCAGAAGGGACTGTGACATCAGTCTTACAATGTGCAGATGAGAACATTCAAGTAATATATGACCCTACATTTCACTCAGCATCAATGCAAAAGGGCATTCACACATATCCCTTACCTTCATACTCACTAATATCTCATCTGCGCAGCCGTATATTAACTAATTTTCTGCGCATCCACACATCAGGCACATGAAGTATACGCATAATGCTGTATGCTTACAACCCTGTGCATTAACACCCAGCAGATTTACACACGCTCTCACACAGCTGGAGCTCAGCTGCGTTTACCGGACCGACCGATGGCGGGTCAGACCGCGGCACAGTCTCACCGTGGGCCTCGATGTGGCGGCAGCACAGCTCTACCACACGCGGCACCTGCCGATAGATGGGGTTCAGGCTGAGCTTGGCCTGGGTGCGACCTGTCACCTTCTTCGCGTCCAGCTCATGCGGGTGACTGAGCTGCAGCGCCTCCAGCAGGCGAGACTGACTCTCTACGAGGTCAGAGATGCAATCCACAGACAGCCCACCCTGCAGTTACAGCACAGCATTATTCCGCACATTTCAACACAACAATCACTTCCTCTATTTCTAGCAATACATTATTATTTCATTCTAACCAGAAGTGCTCAGAGAGTGCATACCTTATTCTTATTGTGCCTGGGACTACCTGGCTAGGATATCACCAGCAAGGTGCCCAAGCTACTATCACTAAAATTAATCAAGCACCATTATCCTCCCCACAGGCAGTATTCAAGTCTCCTCTAATTTATACAGCACTTTTCATCGAAGGACTTCCACAAAATCTTGAGCACTCCCCCTCGTGTCTGGGACGTATACAAGTAGCATTATTATGAACCACCACACAAGTAAATAAAAAAGTCCTGAATCCAGAATTTGACCTGAATCACTCCCAAAATTAAATCAATTCTAAGTTGCGCCAAGACACACCTCTGGAAAAAATGGTTATAAAAATCTGTTCATAACTTTTGCCGTAAAGTTGCAAACAAACAATCATACTCACCCACAAACCGGAGGTAAGACATAACCTCCTTGGAGGAGGTAAAATAGCACAGTTGACACTGTCTCACACGGGCATTTTAAATACAGTGTTGATTCAATGAGTTTACGTCTTTCGAATTGTGTTGCTCAAGGCCACTGCGTCAGATGACACTGAAGGATGAAATCTAGGTGGCCTTCAATCACCAGATATGCTTCCACTGGAGTATGGTTCGTAGAGAGTAAAGCACTCAATGCGCCCCATTTAATAGCTTCATTTAGAACCGAACTCAGGAACTTTTGTGACTGCCGGTGTCCACGGGACATCACTAAATCCTCTGAAACTGAAAAGCTACAGATAGATGGTAATTTTTGTTTAACTTGGAAAACCGTATTGAGAGAATCTCTTTTGTTAGGGACTCTGATATAAAATATTACCAACAAACTTGACCGTTGACAATACAGTAACAGGCACCGAATGGGAAAAGGGTATCAATTCAATAGTAAGTGAATAGTAGGGCTTTAAAACTGGACCTACTTTTGTCTCCAAGTCTGGAATAACGTTAATAAAGTGCATGTTATGAATCTTAATACCTTTAAATTGTTCGGGAGAATAAAACCCAACCCGTCCGTAGTGGTTTACTGATGGGGTTTGAAACATGCAATCCCCAACAGCACTTACGCGGACAGCACACAGTGTAATCCAGAAAGCTTTCTTCACAATTGCCGACAATTAATGCAACTCTAACCACATTAAAATTATCAATCTGACACCTTTTTCTGGGGAGACAATTGATTAGGCTAAGTTGGACCTAGCCAGCCTGCGCAATGTGGGGTTAAAGGTCGTACTCAAGGGCCCAACAGTAGCACTGATCACTATTTTGGCTGCACTGTGGCTTGAATGGCAAACGCTCAAGCGCTAGATTAGCATCTTAGCTGCTGGGTTACAGGCCAGTGTGAGCACACACATTCTGAGGCTGAGGGATGATGGTGTGTGGGGGACTCACCCTGCGATGGGAGCGGAGGGGCGTAGCGGTAGGGGTGGATGAGTCCGGACAGGCAGTGGGGTCCCGTGGAGAGGTGGGGGGGGTGGAGGGGGTCGGGTCCGGGCGATGCTGGTCCTCCTCTGGGCCGCGGAGGGTCCGCACGTCGGCTTCCACCTCCGGGCCGTCCCTGCGGCTCTCCCGCAGGGCATCCTGCCTTCGCTTCAGTGCGCGGTCGTTAGCGATCACCTGCGCCAGCCGGATCCCGAAGGCCTTGGGTGCCTTTTCTGGGGAATAAAAGAGAAACAAGAGTTTGTCACTAAAGGGACTATATCCCCTGCCGTTAGGTCACCAAAACAGACTGGTGTCTGCGCATTCCCAGTAGGAAGGTTGGTACCAAAAAGAATTGAAATAGGTTGACTCCTTCTTGAGATATCGCGCTGACAATGTTCGGGACAGACGGACGGACGTACGGATAGAGCTGAATACTATATCCCCCACTTCGCACTAAACGCGCGGCGGGGGATAATGAGAGGCCAGCCGAGGAGGGGGAGGGAGCAGTGGAGAGGAAAAAGGGCAGAGCAGAGAGGAGGAGACATGAGAGAAGGGAGGAGAGATGGAACACTGCTCCTCGTCTCCTTGAGATGCACGTAAGGGATTGGAAGATGCCTCATGATGGTAGAGAAGGAACGGTTTCTGGCTCATAGGAGGACAGAGGTCGTGGGGAAGCATGAGTTAACATAACGAAAAGCACCCAAGATCACTGTTTCCAACAGCTTATAACCATCCTTCCTTCCTTTCCTTCCCTCCTCCTTTAGTTACCCAGAAACTGTTACCCTTCAAACTGATTGCCCACGTATTTACAGACGGATTTTCTGCGGCGTGCCATCAGAGGTATAGAAAACATATATATATATGTAAATAAAAACAGTGTTTAGTAGCAGTTCAGAGGTGAGGAAGAAGGTGCATTAACTTAGTAAAGAGCCGTTTACATTACAGTTCAAAATTTGTCCTTGACAGGTGGCTAGTTGTTAAGCTGGGGGGGATGTCAGAGGTGGTGTTGGGCGGGAACTCTGTCCATTTGGACCTGCAACAGATGCTTCTGTACCCTTTTCTGGTTGGCTGGAGGGAAAACAGGCCATGAGAATGGTGGTGAATGTCCTTGATGATGTAGACAGCACTGTTGGTAGATCTCCATCAGGAAGGGGAGAGGGGCACCAATTATTCTGCTGGCTGTCTTTACAATTCTGTTAAACTGCCTTTGTTCATATGCCTGGCAGCTCCCGAACCATACCGCTAACATACATGAATAGCACATAAACACAGATTTCGTGCTAATGTAAATATTGCATTATTTTTGCTGATTGTGGAGTTTGTTTTGGAGCAACAGTGTTGGAAATAGTACCATATTAAGCCTCCGTCAATATCGAATAAAATTAGAACCTTTTCGGTGTTTGGGTACTGAACCATTCAGGTGCGAAAAAATGTCAAGCTTACATCCAGTCAAGACTTTTTAGAATTTAATTTGTAGCGCTTGATGTTGGTAAAAACACTTGCAGACGAAGTGCTCTCCTAACCTTTGTAAATCTAGCTTCAAGGAATGGAGACATCCTCCAGAGTCTGATGCAATCGGGTTTATTGCAAGTCGCTCAAAGTGAAGTACAAAACCCAGGCTGGTCTGCGCAAACCACATAGCATTCATTCTTCTTCAATCACCCGACACGGACTGACCACTGACCGTCCGAACCCTTATTTATTACCCTTTTGGCACGTCCCTCTAGGTGGGATTAAATGTGGCTCATCCCACCTTATCCAACATTATTAATTCTGATTGGTTCATTGTCATATAGCAACCCTCCAACCTTAGTAACAAGTTTACCATTACATAATAGTGTAAATTAATTTCAAGCCTCCAGGGACGCTCGAAGACCACATATGAGCCTCCCAAACCTTGGGTTCAGCGAAAGTTCAGTAACTTATCTGGGGCATGGATGGTTCCAGAACACTTTGGCGCACATGGTCAAGTAGTGGGACCAGCCTGAACGATATGGTCATTCTAGAAGATTAGCTCATCTAGCCAGCCTTGGTCGGCAGGCTTGCAGCCCTGTTATCTTGCTGTTTGTCAGATTTATGAGTTTATGTTTCTTCTCTGCTCCACAGTCTTGTAGTAATTTTCAGGGGCCACAAGAACCTGGCTGAGTTCTCTCTGATGAACTGTGATTATAGTAATACTCTGAATTTAGAACTTTTTGGGATATTTTTCCCACCACATGCTGCTGTACATGGTAATTGTTTACAACGGCGGCAGTTGGGATACTGATGACACTCCTGCAAATTTTTTTTTCATAGCTCAGCTAAGAATATTATCCAGTTGAAAATCAATTGGAATATTTAAGGGTTAGGGTTAAGGTTACAGCTTAGGGGCCGATGACACCAAACATGCTTTATCGGCCAGGGGCTCCCGTTTTGTTAATATTCTCAATGATTAGACGCATGCTGGACGCTGCTTTTGCCTTTTTTTGTGCTTCTTTAAACGCCCCAGGCACCTCGCTGTTTTTTGATGCGCTTCTTTGAGGCGCCCCTAAAAAAGGCACTTCACGTCATTGTCAGTCTTTTCCCTGCTGTCCAATCATGTGAAAACATAAAACGTTGCTGAATACCCCTTGGCCCGGACATGATTTCCTGCCTCAATGTCACAGTGTTAAGGTCAAAGGTCAAATCCAGCAAAAAAGGTAATTTTGCACATGTATGTGTTACAGTGAGCTACCATAACAAATTTGGTGAAGCTGCGATCAGTAGTTGCTGAGTACTGACCCATATAAGATTTCCTACCTAAAGGTCACAGCACAAAGTCAAAAGTGAAATCCAGTAAAAAACATGACATTGCACATCTATGGGTCATAGTGATGTACCATACCAAATTTGGTGAAGCTGCGATAATTAGTTCCCGAGTACTGACCCAGACAACATTTCCAGGGTCATGGTCACAGAGCTAAGGTCAAAGGTCAAATCCAGCAAAAAACCTGGCATTGCACATCTATGGGTCATATTGAGTTACCATACTAAATTTGGTGAAGCTGCGAGAATTAGTTGCCGTGTACTTACCCGGACAAGATTTCCAGGGTCATGGTCACAGAGCTAAGGTCAAAGGTCAAATCCAGAAATAAACCAGACGATGCACATCTATGGGTCATAATGAGTTACCATACCAAATTTGGTGAAGTTGCGATGATTAGTTGCCAACTACTGACCCACGCAATATTTCCAGGGTCAAGGTCACAGTGCTAAAGTCAAATCCAGCAAAAACTGTGACATTGCACATCTATGGGTCATAGTGAGTTACCACCAAGTTTGGTGAAGCTGTGATCATTAGTTGCTAAGTTCTGGCCTGGAAAATGTCACCCGAACAACATCCCCGGACAACATTTCCAGGGTCATGGTCACAGAGCTAAGGTCAAAGGTTAAATCCAGCAAAAACGTTGAACATCTAGGGTCATAGTGAGTTAGCATACCAAATTTGGTGAAGCTGCGAGAATTAGATGCCGAGTAATGACCCGGATAAGATTTCCACAGTCAAGGTAACAGCCCTAAGGTCAAAGGTCAAATCCAGGAAAAAAACAGATGATGCACATCTATGGGTCATAGTGAGTTACCATACCAAATTTGGTGAAGCTACGAGAATTATTTGCTGAGTAATGACCCGGAAAAATTTCCACAGTCAAGGCCACAGAGCTAAGGTCAAATGTCAAATCCATTAAAAAACCTGGCACTGCACATCTATGGGTCATAGTGAGTTACCATACCAAATTTGGTGAAACTGTGAGAAGTAGTTGCCGAGTACTGACCCAGACAAGATTTCCTGGGTGAAGGTCACAGAGCAAAGGTCAAAGGTCAAATCCAGGAAAAAACCAGACGATGCACATCTATTGGTCATAGTGAGTTACCATACCAAATTTGGTGAAGCTTTGATCATTAGTTGCCGAGTACTGACCCGGACAATATTTCCAGGCTCAAGGTCACAGCCCTAAGGTCAAAGGTCAAATCCAGCAAAAAAAAACAAAAAACAGACGGTGCACATCTATGGCTTATAGTGAGTTACTATACCAAATTTGGTGAAACTGTGAGAAGTAGTTGCCGAGTACTGACCCAGACAAGATTTCCTGGGTGAAGGTCACAGAGCAAAGGTCAAAGGTCAAATCCAGGAAAAAACCAGACGATGCACATCTATTGGTCATAGTGAGTTACCATACCAAATTTGGTGAAGCTTTGATCATTAGTTGCCGAGTACTGACCCGGACAATATTTCCAGGCTCAAGGTCACAGCCCTAAGGTCAAAGGTCAAATCCAGCAAAAAAAACAAAAAACAGACGGTGCACATCTATGGCTTATAGTGAGTCACTATACCAAATTTGGTGAAGCTGCGATCATTAGTTGCCGAGTACTGGCCCAGACAAAATCATGGACGGACGTCAGACGACGGACGACAGACGGACACGCAGGTGACCACAATACCCCTCCGGGCCGGAGTCAGCCGAGGGGTAAAAACCTGAAATAAGTTTGCAGATTAGTTTGTTGAAAACAGTCAATTTCAGAATATTCGCAGATGAGTGACAGGAACGTTACTTAGCAACACAAAAAAGACGTGTCCAGCGCCTTTTTACAATGGTGGTTTCAAAAAAACAGATCAGACGCGCCTCGCGTTTCCACGCCGATAAAACGCGTCCGGTGTGATCAGCCCCTTACGAGGTCCTACCAGTAGTACCCTCTGCACAGCGAGCCATTATCCTCACTCGAATCACGGAGCACTACCAAACTGTTTGGCAGCTATCCAGTATCGTCATGGCTGCCACCGTCCTGTGCGATTACCGTATAGAAGCACGAGAAATTAACCTGTATATTCTCTTTACTGGATGTGCTCTGGACGTTGTTAGACACCCCAGTAACTGACTTGTTATCAAGCATTAAGGTAAGCCAAAGATTTCTGAATTTCATTTTATTGTGCCCACCGGTTCTGCGTGGTACTCTTACCGAGCTCCTTGGCTGACATTAGCTTATGAGCTAGGTAGCTAGCGAGGAAGGGAGCAGGCTAATATAACACAGAGAATTCATTATTCAATGGTTGACGCAAAAAACAATCTCACTGAGTAAAATTACACTTTACCAAAAATTCAGTAGCAGCTGTGACGAAATGCTAACAAGCTAGTATAAAAAGTTTGTTAAACACATAACTAGTAGCCAAACTTCATCCACCTTAGACCCAGGTCAAAGGGGATCAAATCAAGCCAATATGAGTATTTTAATGACTTTCAAAAGACAATGGACCAGTTAGGATTGCCGGCTTGTCTGATAGACTTTTCAAATCCGATCTGGGCCATTTTCAAATTTGTTACTGCATCGGATTCATATTGGATTCTTTTGAAGGCAACCACGGTCTGAGCAGCTGTGTTGCGTTGAATCAAAGAGTATTGTGTGAACAGCCAAATAAAAATTCCGTTTTGAGCAAAAAATTGGAATTGAGCATTAAGGACTGCAGTGAGAACATAGCCCTCAGTTGAGGTTCACGACAGTTTCAACTGATTTTTGACAGTTGGAATTGTCAGGACGCTCTGTATTGAGCCGTAAAGTAAGGGTTTGAAAGACAATGGGGAGGGAAAAGGCGATTTTAACCATACTTTGGGGTAAAGTCATTGAACTGATAGTTTTATTTTAAATCAGATGTGACTGCTGATTGAATAAGTGTGAGTTTATGTCTCTGTGACCATTAATAGTGAAGTTATGGTTATTGCCCTATTCAAAACATGGGAAGCCTAGTTTGCTGCTAGGCGGTTGCGAGGGCATTGCTAGGCGGTTGCTAATGTGTTCCGGGTGGTTTCTAGGGCGTGCAAGGCAGTTGCTATCGTGTTTTAGGTGGTTGCTCTATGGTGTTTTAGGTGGTTGCTAGATCATTGCTAGGCAGTTGCTATGGTGTTCCGGATTGTTGTTAGGGCATTGCTTAGTGGTTGCTATGGTGTTCTGGGTGGTTGCTAGGGCATTACTAGGTGGTTGCTATGGTGTTCTGGGTGGTTGCTCAGGCATTGCTAGGCGGTAGCTACAGTGTTCCGGGTGGTTGCTAGGGCACGCTAGGCGGCTGCTATGGTGTTCTGAGTGGTTGCTAGGTGGTTGCAATGGTTTGCTGGGTGGTTGCGAGGGCGCTGCCTGGCAGTTGCTATGGTGTTCCAGGTGGTTGCAGGGTCATTGCCAGGTGGTTGCTATGGTGTTCTGGGTTATTGCTAGGGTGTTGCTAAGTGGTTGCTATGGTGTTCTGGGTGGTTGCCAGGGCATTACTAGGTGGTTGCTGTGGTGTACTAGGTGGTTGCTAAGGCATTGCTAGGCGGTTGCTATGGTGTTCTGGGTGTTTGCTAGGGCATTGCTAAGTGGTTACTATGGTGTTCTGGGTGGTTGCTAGGGCATTACTAGGTGTTTGCTATGGTGTTCTGGGCGGTTGCGAGGGCATTGCTAGGCGGTTGCTAATGTGTTCCGAGTGGTTTCTAGGGCGTGCAAGGCAGTTGCTATCGTGCTTTAGGTGGTTGCTCTATGGTGTTTTAGGTGGTTGCTAGGTCATTGCTAGGCAGTTGCTATGGTGTTCCGGGTTGTTGCTAGGGCATTACTTAGTGGTTGCTATGATGTTTTGGCTGGTTGTTAGGGCATTACTAGGTGGTTGCTATGGTGTTCTGGGTGGTTGCTAAGGCATTGCTAGGCGGTTGCTATGGTGTTCTGGATGGTTGCTAGGGCATGCTAGGCGGTTGCTATGGTGTTCCGGGTGGTTGCTAGCTGGTTGCAATGGTTTTCTGGGTGGTTGCTAGGGCGCTGCCAGGCAGTTGCAATGGTGTTCCAGGTGGTTGCAGGGTCATTGCTAGGTGGTTGCTATGGTGTTCCCGGTTATTGCTTGGGGGTTGCTATGGTGTTTTGGGTGGTTGCTGGGGCATTACTAGGCGGTTGCTATTGTGTTCTGGGTGGTTGCTAGGTGTTTGCTCTGGTGTTCTGGGTGGTTGCTAGGGCATTGCTAGGCTGTTGCTATGGTGTTCCAGGTGGTTGCTAGGCGGTTGCTATGGTGTTTTGGGTGGTTGCTAGGGCATTGCTAGGCTGTCGCTATGGTGTTCCAGGTGGTTGCCATGGTGTTTTGAGTGGTTGCTAGGGCGTTGCTCGGCAGTTGATATGGTGTTCTGGGTGGTTGCCAGATGGTTGCTTTGGTGTTCTGGGCTATGGTTTTCTGGGTGGTTGCAAGGTGGTTGCTATAGTGTTCTGGGTGGTTGCTAGGGCATTGCTAGGCTATTG
This sequence comes from Gymnothorax reevesii, assembly GCA_029721435.1. Taxonomy (NCBI): domain Eukaryota; kingdom Metazoa; phylum Chordata; class Actinopteri; order Anguilliformes; family Muraenidae; genus Gymnothorax; species Gymnothorax reevesii. The sequence goes on from CM056578.1 coordinate 100,961,987, forward strand.
CTATGGTGTTCCAGGTGGTTGCTAGACAGTTGCTATGTTGTTTTGTGTGGTTGCTAGGGTGTTGTTAGGTGGTTGCTATGGTGTTATGAGTGGTTGGTAACGTGTTGCTGGGCAGTTGCTATGTTGTTTCTGGTGGTTGGCAAGGTATTGCAAGACATATTTCATGGTGTTCTGGGCTTTTGCAAGAGCGTTGCTAGGCTGTTGCTATGGTGCTCCTCGTGGTTGCTAGGGCCTTGCCAGGCGGTAGCTATGGTATTGCTGATGGTTGCTATGGTATTCCTGATGGTTGCTAAGGCATTGTTACAGTTGCTATGGCAGTGTGGGTGATTGCTTGTGCGTACCTAGGCGGTTGCTATGGAGTTCCGCCTGATTGCTAGGGAGGGATGAAAATCCATGTTTTTCGCGAATTGTGGGAAATCCGTAAGTCGGATCACTTAGAAAATACAAACCACACCTTTCCCGATCGAGCCGTACAATTTTATATATAGTATGGGTTTTCTCATAGCTGTAAGACAAGTGGCGAATCAAAATTTTTACGGAAGAATAAATAATAATAAAATATAATAATTATTATAATAATAATAAAAATATAGGCGGAGAATAATATAATATGGGCCTGCACTCAGCTCAGGCCCACTAACTAGAAATTGTTTTTAATGCAAAAAAAAAAAAAACAAATGTCTCCCCCCCAACGCAAGCCCAACCCCCCCACCCCCCCATTTGATGTTCACAGACAGTAAAAGGCACATCTCCATACAATGTTGAAATGGTGTGCAAGGTTTGATGTAGATATCTTAAATGGTTTCCGAGTTACAGCCCGGAAACAGTGGGAATGCTGACATTGATTGGAAACCGTACAAAAACAATACGTCTCCCCTCCCTCCTGGGGTGGAAGACATAATAAAATACACATGATATAAGGCAAGCCTTAGGAGGTATAGAGGCCTCTTACCTTTTGATGCATAATTGTTCTCAACCTGTTCCTGTTTAAGATCACCTGATTAACAATCAAACAATTTATTTGCTGAGGAATCATGACTGATACAGAAGCCGATAGTGATTAAGAAAATAATCAAAGAATGACAGAAATCACCCAGAGGCCACAACAAAAAGGTAAATAAAATCAACGTGATATTGAAAGTATGACAATAGAAAAAATTAATAATCAATTGATCCAAAACTTGCTCTGTATGCCTGATCATTTTTTTTTTTATAAAAAGAGCTATAATTCTAGCTAAAAACAAACTGGCCAGTTGATGTAATGACCAGTCTTCACAAAGGAGTGAATTAATGATTGCTTGATGACCAGATGTGAAGCGGGACAATCACAAACTCACAGCCACGATGCTTTTATAATTAATGTATAAAACTACCAACGTTTCAATATCAGTTTTCTTCAGTCATTGAAGGATAAGTCTTCAGTCTTTAATGACCAAACCACTGGTAATTTAATACATTAATAATTATCACACCATGGTTATGTGGGTAAGACTGTCCTTCTTGACATTTGTATTTTCATAATGGTCAGCACCTGTCCAGCACCGGTGTGCGTTCCTTCGCTCTTAAAATTAAGAAAAGGAAATGGGAACCAGTTTGGAGTTCACGCACGTTTTAAGGTCAGGCCACTGAAATGCTTTTATACCTCTGATGGTACGGCACTGAAATTCTCGGGTGGAAGAGGTCAAATGGGCTGCTGAGATTAAGTGCTCAACAGCTAGTTCGATATAATAGAGGGCACATCCAGATTTATAACCCTTTATGAAAAAAACAGTAGAATTGTACATTAGGACATGATGATAGATGATAGAGAAAAAACACGTTTGTGACATCCTTTCTCAGCCTTTCATAACGATGTTTCGGCAGTTGTTTCATTTATGGATGGTGTGTGGAACAAGGTTGGACAGAGTGGTCTGGCGTAACAAAATGATGTTGCGCCCAGATGTGCAGATTTGTGACCGAGCACCCTGTTTCTCCCTCTCAGATGATTAATCTCAGTGTGGCCTCTAAGATAGGCCGTCTTTAAATAGTCCCACACTTACAGTACAAACCCATGTTCAATCTAATTTTAGCATCGGATCACAGAGGAGGGTGGAAGTTGAAGACTCATCCTATTAGTCATCCACCGGTACAAAACAAAGCCTCTTAATGTGCACTTGTAGCACCTGTCTCATTGTGACTGGCTATGGCCTGCACTGTGTCCAGGATACCATCTCTAAAATTAATCAAGCACTAATGTCCACTCCACAGACAGTGTTCAATTCTTCTCCAATTTGTCCAGCAAGGACTTAACCAAAAACAAGAGCACTCAGAGTGCGCATACCTCTGGCTTGGTCCAACAGTTCCCCACATCTGGGACATGTACAAGAAGCATTATTATGTACCACCACACAAGTAAATAAACTAGATATTTACTAGATATAGACTAGATATAAGTCCTAGATATAGAATTTGATCCGAATTACTCCAAGAATTAAATCAACTCAAAGTTGGGTCAAGACACACTTCTAGTAAAAATTTCTTCAAAATCTGTCCAGAACTTTATCTGTGATGTTGGGGGCGGGGGGGGAGGAGGAAAGAGTGCAGGGTCACCTGCATCATTTTTCCATCCAAGCTCAGATGAAACCACGCCCACTTCTGTTCAAAGAAAGCCTTGACGCAACGACAAAAGGGTTGTACCTAGAGGAGATCCCTATTTTGTAGAAAATTATCACCAGATCCTAAAATGTTTCACTACTGCAACAAATTATTGTAGTCAAGACTGGATTGTTGGGGACATGGTAACTGTTAGGGTCAGACACTTTTTGCAGTAACCCTGACAACTGTCGACAGCACATCTTGCTTCATACAGAAGTGGGCATGTTTTCATCTAAACTGGGGTTGGGAAAACCGATAGTCGCTGCCGGGTATAGGCTACATGCTGAGCTGCAGGACTAGGCAACATGATCCAACTGCGATCGAGCCAGGAACACTGAGAGCCGAAGGTTGAGTCAGGGGGCCACGGAACGAATCCCAGGACAGCCCTCCAGCATATACCGGGTGTGGCACGAACCCAAGCACAGACTGGAGTGAAGTTTCACGCAAATTATAAAGGCAATAATTAGGGTCAGACAGTCCTGGTTGGTGATTAGCAAGTGGATTGCAGAGCAAAAACAGAAGGATGAATCGTAGTTGTAATCCAAAAACCAGCCAGGCAGAATGTGGTGCAGAATCAGAAGCGAAATACAAAACCACTGAACAGGCAAAATGGTAAGAAAAAGACAGCAAGGCAAAGGGGGCAAACCAACAACTCAAAAATCATGACACAAAGCACTGAGAATCACTACTCAGAAAAGGACTTGAACAAAACAGGACAAAAAGCTGAGATAAACTCATACAGAGACGAGAAAACGGAGCTGAAAGGAGCTGTGTCACGATTACAGCGCATGCTCAGAACTAACAAGAAATCAAACAACCAATAAAGATCACGTAAGACAAAGGATATCTCTTCCTATGATGTCCATAGGCGATTGGAAAACCAGCTTACATTCTTCATATCCTTTGGCTAAAGCGTTAAAATGGCGCTTTGAATCCTTGAATTTCCATAGAAAAGATAACATAAAAAAACATGATGCCTGAGTAACTAAGATATATAATTTCAATGCGAAACCAAGACATATTAGCAATGATGGAATCAGATATTGTCTTGCAGTGGAGCGGATTCACTTTGTTTGATTTATTGTTAGTTTTCCAATTCCGAGCATGTGCAGTAATCATGACAGAGCTCCTTTAAAGAACTGGGGAAGTAATCAGGGGAACAGAGGAGAGCAGGGGAGGAGGAGGGGCATGGTTACAAACAAGGGAACAGAACAGGGACAAAACAAGACGAACAGTTGAGATAAAAAGATGGGTAGAAAGAAAAATCGCCAACAAAATGACGAACGTGAGGCACTGCTAGAGTGCAAACCTCCGCCAAGGCAGCACAGTGCAAATCTTGGTGAGTGGGAGCAAACTTCAGTAATAAAGAGTCATAGGATTTCAAGATGGCTGCCGTGGCGGCCATATTGTTTGACTGATCACGGTCAAAATCAATAGGGTCCACCCCTGATGTAATAGCGACCCACCCACAAAATTTCAGGGATAACTTTTTGAGTTATCGTGTTCACAAACAAACAAACAAACAAGAGCCATCTGGCAATGGCGGATCCCCCCGGCTGTAGGTTGTGTAACCTACAGGTTGTGTGGACAGACGGACGGACCGAAACCCCCAAAAGGCACAACTAGACCATAAGGAGAAGCTCCATACCAAATTTGGTGTTTGTAAGTGGTATAGTTTTCCAGTTTTGGTCCGGAAAAAACGATTTTATAACAGACGGACGGAAAGCCAGACGGATGGATGGACAGACACACTGATCGCTATATCCCCCCGCATTATATGCTGGGGGGATAACAAACAGCACCGATCGCCTACACCTCCTGCCAAGTTCGTTTAGGAGGATGGTAATAAACTAAAACAGACAGGCACAGAAGACAGAAAAGTAAAATAAACACAAAAGAAAGAAAGCAATAGCAGAAAAGGTGAATACCGACACTCCCCGAAAGCCCTGCCAGCCTGACCGGGGTGTCACACGCCGACTCTGACACACTGGACCCTGATCCCTGTGTCACCCGCCCCAGCTGACCCCATTTCTCAGATTAAGAGCATCGGGGACAGACTGTGACGGCCCAGCCCTGGCCATGAACATGGAGCTCTGCCCCGCCACATCCACACTAACTCCTAATCTCACACAGACGGAGAACTCGCCCGATCGAGGACCCTGCCAGAGTCGCTGCTGTAAGTACGTGCGGTCTCAGAGTATCTGCTCACTGGCTCAGTTTTCAACCGCTGTCATTTCATAAAGATTCACACCATATCAATGTAAAAATACAGGCCCTCAAATGAAAGCGTACACTCGGAGTCATCGTACAGTGTAATTTTCAAAATGAAGACCATTCGATATGGTTTATTTTGCAGATAAACACGAGTGTGATTTGAGGCAATTCAAGGCACAAGCCCTCCTCAGTGAAGAAATGAGAGCTCAATATCACACACACTGAAGCTGTCAGATACGCAACTCTGTCATATTTACCACATGCTGCCAAATATCAAGCGGACGGACAGAAAGAGGAAGAATTATCTTTATGAATGCAGCATGAGGAAATCTTCCACTTCTCTGACAGTAATCAGTCTACAATTATTTATTATCTTAACAGTGGTTAGATAAGTGCTTGTACATCTCGAGGCAGTACAGACTATTTAAAGAATATAAAAACTTTCCCACAGATGGGAGAGAGACCAGCCATAGCAGCTGAGGTCTTCGCCAAGATCCCCAATGTTCTCTTCGATAAGATGGACTAAGCCCTCTTAACAGCCAATGAGCAGGCAGCGAGAGAGCCAATGAGAGAGATTTGCACAGATAGCGAGAGATCCAATCAGATTTGGATGGACTGGGATGTGCCCAGAGACTCATTAACCTCGACGTTCTCAAGCCAAGGCACATCGCCGGGCCGGCTGTTAATGTTCGGTCCGTTAATCACGTTTTGGTCAGCTTTGGATGCGGCCAGACAGAAGATGTTGTCGACCTGCAGGTCAGAACACAGGGGCTCCGGAGGAATAAGGTCACTGCCGTGAATGTGAGCGAGCGGATTCCACATCGACATGATATACAGTACTGTGTGCCGTATTGAATGTCTGATTAAACAGACTGAAAACCCTTCGTCTGGAGTCTCTTTCCCCATGTAAAATACGAACCCATATACGGGTCCGTCAAATGCAGCTGCCGTAGTCACACCTGTGGCAGTTGAGGCCCATTTTCAATTCTAATGGACAACCCAAGGTTTCCAAATATGTCCAGATGAATTTGAGGGAAATGCGTATAAAATGATGCGCAAGATCTAGACATTTTCAAATTGATGTAATGCTGTGGCCATAAAAAACAGGGCATCAAGGGTTTGAATATTTCACTAAATATAAGTGAGATGTAGCTTCAGTGAAGTGCTGCAACCAGCAGATACAGAATATGTGTGTGACGTTGCCCTATAATATGAAAAGATGCCTTTTCTGACTTTGAAACCACTTAAGGGAAAAAAGTCAAAACTAAGAGTTTAAGGGGTTAATCTGCACCTGCTGCAAAAGCCAGCAACTGACTGCACACAAATTATGTTGCCAACATGGTGTGAACACAGCAGAAGCCGCATTGACATCAGAATGATCATTTCTAAGCAAACAGCTCTGATAAATGTACAACACTGCAAGTGATTGGCAGGCTGTCAAGGGCCGCATTTCTGTCTGGAAACCAGTAGATACTGGGATACGCTCCAGCACTTCTGCCTGACTGGGAATAAGAAAGTTGGGTAATGAACGGATGGATGGATTTATACTATTCCATGTCTGTGAATGAGGAGGGAAGACCCATGTTTGCCGTGAATATCCCTAAGATCTGCGGTTCTCAAACCGTGGGCCAGGGACCGGCACCGGGCCGGAGAGGAGTGGCTGTAGGGCCGCGAGCCCATTTCCATAAAATAAATGTGCAGTAAATCTATATTTCTTACTGTAGATGATTCAAAATTCCATCTTTTCACCACTGATACCCACGCGAATGACTTCATTAGATAGCAGATGGCACCAGTCGCAGTAAACATGTTGTCATGACAATCGCTCGCTCTGACATTCCTGTCATCTCTGCGTCCGTGAGCCAGTTGTCTCCGTCTCTGGTGGCCTATTGCTTTGTGCCTGTCCAAATTTACTTCAGTCCACAAAAACCCAAAATTATAGTGCCATTTGCAGAAGGTTTATTAGCAATATTTGAATTTGGTGGCATGGCTCGGTTCTGGAGCCTCCCTGCCCTCCCACGCGTATGTTATGCATGAAAAGCCAGTTGGAAGGGAGAGCTAAATACCTCCCTGCCCTTCCATGCACACGCCTGATGCCAACAGCTGAGAGAGCAGCAGCAAACCCCCAGGGTACAGAACAGAGCATATCCAAAATGAGCAGAGAAAGCGGCAATACTGTAGAGGGCAGGCAAAGCATCTTTAAATACGGCGCCTTGTTTATGATTTGCCAATTGAGTGCCTGAAAGGAATGAGCTGAGATGTCAGCTGATGTGGGCGTGGCTTGCGATTGATACCATCACTAGTGAAGTCAGGCTTGCGAGCTGGGTGTGACTCAGTGGCCGGCCTGAACTACAGAGATGCCAAGTCTCATGCATTTAGCGTAGGTCTTACACATTTTTTAGGCTTATTCACCGTAGTCCGTAATTATTAATTGAATGCTTAATGAGATTCTCATGCGGAATTAAAATCCTTGTGCATTGAAGTTTCTGTTTCACTTGCGTAAAGTTGCACCTCATCACAAGTAACATGGAAAGCGACTATGACTCCGGACTTCCCGTGCTTCTCTTTACTCAGGGATTGGAAACAATGCATGTGCTTCAGGATCGTTTAAATTGTTTTAATGAAATAAGACCATTTGAATTCCCGAGTCATAATCAATTTCCACGTCATTAGTGGGGAAATCCACCGTAATGCAAGTGACACAGATTAACTTGATGCACAATGACTTAAATTCCTCGAGTGAATTTCTTCAGTGCCCTTTGATTGAATAATTGCTGACTACAGCACAGAAACGTGAATGCCACTAAGAGGAGAAACTCACGCCTAAGACGTAAGCCTTGGCATCTCTGGAACTACCACTGTGCTCAATTTAGCTTATGTGATAGTCATGGCCTGCTCCAAGCAATAACATCTGAAAATTTATTTTAATTTAACAGTGGCCACCAGCAATGACCCAGAGGACCATTTTAACTAACCTGCATAAAAAACGCAGCCCTTTCAAATGCAAGTGCGACTCAGCGTACATGAACTTTGGCTTTGTGTCACTTCCAACCTGTCAGGTCTGACTGAGTAATGAACATGGACTGTATACAAAGACGGTAATGAAGCGATGCAGCTGTCAAAAATGCAGACATGCATTGCCGATAAAGCACACATATGTAAAGGATAAACCTTTGGGTTATTTAAAAGAAAAAAACATGAAACAACCAACCACATGAAAGCTGTGCAAACTAACCTAAATGAAAACTAACAATTTTCGCAAAATCAAAAGCTCCATTTGCGCTAGGCTAGTTGTAGCGATGCTGTGAGGAGTTAGGTCCAGCTGCTGCGGCTAATATCAGTCAAAACCCCCTGTCCAATGATGCCGTCTCCTTGAAAATCCACAATATGACAGCTGAAATTCCTATGCGTGGGACAGGCCCCATAAATCAAAGTATTTTCCCCAGCAGTCAGACGAGGGCACCGATATTCTCAACATAATATAGCTTGTTTATACACATAAAGCGCACGACAGAAATTTCCACCATTTTCTATTTTGAAACTTGTTGCAAGAGAACACAACATCTGCGAAGATCTTCAGTGTGATTCATACCATAAAAGGCTGTTTCATTTTTTTCTGTTTTTAGCAGCATTTGGCTTGTCTGCTTTTCGCATTTTCCTGATCCCATGACTGTCAGTTCAAAAGCGATCTATTATACTAAGAAATAAATATTGTCGATATTATGATAAACTTCGGTTATAATAAAGGATGGTGTTTGGAAAGCAGTATATGGGCCCCCCCCCTCTTATTCTTTATTTTTATTTCTTTTCATTTTTAATGTTTCTAAATTTGGACTGAATTGTTCCCTGGAGACTGAGGGCCGTGCATTACTAGGCCCTGACTCAGAAAAGTTTGAGAAACGATGCCTTGCAGTTTCCACTCAAACAGGGAACTGAGTTGAATGTGTAAGACCGGGAGTTAAATTGAATGTCATTAACCCTAGAACACTATTGCTAAAATTAGTAACAGAATCACTAACGCCGGGTAATTTTTCCCGATATAGTAAAATACCCAATAAAAAGTACTTGTGATCAAAATATGACAATACATGACAAATTAGAGTAGTGTTCTTTTATTTTCAACTGTGCCATGTCTAACAAAATGAAAAAAAGTACCCTGAGGTAAACAAGACACCCATGCCTTCAAAGATGTCAAAGACAATGCTGAAGCTGCCCAGGGACCCATAACACTCAGACAAACGCAACATAATGAAAATCGGGTGAAAATCACCCGGCGATAGTGTTTTAGGGTTAAACCTCCTTTCCAAAACTACTTAGGGGGGTGCGGTGGCGCAGTGGTTAATTCTGCTTGAATTGGGATTGAAAGGGCTTGAGTTTGAGTCCTTGCCACAGCTTTTATGGTGTGTTCTTGAGCAAGAACACTTCACTCCCACAGTGCCCCACTCCACCCAGGTGTATCACTGGGCACTGGCAAATGGTTGGGGAAACCTGACTAAGAGCTGGGGGGTAACCTGCAATGGAATAGCATCCCATCCAGGGGGAGGAGGAATAGTCTTAGTCGCTTCCTGTTTTAGAAACCACGGTTAAGCAACGGCCTGATGAGCCAGCTGGCTCGGGCCAGACTCCAAAAATGTTGGGATGCTGTGTAGAATATTATTAAAAACAAAATGCAACGATTTGTGTATCATTCAAACTTCTATATTTAATTGAAAATAGAGCAAAGACAATAAAACTGAGATGTTGAAAATGAGAAACAGTATTGTTTTTTTAAAAAAAATATCTGCACATTTTGAAGTTGATGCCATTAAAACGTTTCAAAAATTGGAATGGGGCCAAGAAAAAAGTTGTATGATGCTAAAAAAATGCACCTGATGGAACATCTGACACCTAATTAGGTTAATTAGCAACAGGTCAGTAACATGATTGGATGTAAGAAGTGCATCTCAGAGAGGCTGAGTGTTTCAGAAGTAAAGATGACAAGGACTTCACCATTGTGTGAAAGGCTGTGAATAAGAAATTGTGAATAAAATTTCACAATGAAAAATGGCTAAAATTTAGGTATTTCATCATCTACGTACGTACATAATATCATTAAAAGATCCTGTAAAATCCGGAGAAATCACGTTACATGAGGGACAAGGCCGGAAAACAATATTGCATGGCCATGATATTCAGGCACTCAGACGGCTCTCCATTAAGTACAGACAGCATTCGGTGGTGGAAATTGCTGCATGGGCTCAGGAACCCTTCTAGAAACCACTGTCCCCATCCACAAATCCAAGTTAAAACCCCAGCATGTAAGAATAAAACCACATATAAACAAGATCCAGATTCGCTTCTCTAGGCCCAAGATCATATAAAATTGACTGCCAAACTATCCAGTGATCTGATGAATAAAATGTGAAATTCTTCTTGGAAATCATGGACACCACATCCTCCAGGCTAAAGAGGAGAGAACCATCAGCTTCTTATTAGCACACAGTTCAAAAGCTAGCATCCATGATACTACAGCGGTGCATTTAGTGCTCTTGGCATGGGTAATTTGCACATCTGTGAAGACACCATTAATGCTGAATGATATATACAGGCTTTGGAACAACATTCACGGCTAACTAGACATCTTTTTCAGTGAATACGGTGCTTATTTCCGGAAAACAATGGCAAACACCACATTCTGCACATATTACAACATGACTCCAAAGACTCCAAAGTCTGAACAGGGACCTGGAGAGAATGAGAGGCTGGGTAGACAAATGGAAAGTGACCTTTGACCCAACCAAATGTAAAGCCATGACCTCTTCAAGGAAAAGGACTCCAACTAGGTCAGATCTATTCTTTAGTACCGCAAAAACGGTGGAGAAAGATGAGCTGGAAATCCTGGGAGTCACTGTAGACAGAAAGCTCACCTGGACTAAACACATCTCCGGCATTGCAGCCAGAGCTGGACAGAGGTTTGGAGCTCTGAGGCGAGTTGCCCATAAGCTCGATGCCAAAGGGAGATCTACTGAATACAAGGCCCAGGTACGCAGCATCATGGAGTATGCTTCTTTGTGCTGGATGGGTGCTTCTACCACCTCACTAAAGCTTTTAGACTCCATCAAGAGAAAAGCAATACACATCATTGATGTGAACAAACAACAGGCCAGAATGGAACTTAACATGCCATCCCTTCACCACAGACATCATGTGGCTGCCACAGATTTGCTCCACAAGATGCGCACTTGTGACCTACAAACCTCAAAAGGATGCTACCCCAGCCATATACCATCAGACGCACAACCCGCACCAGCCTAGCTATGCCAAGTCATGCACTAGAGGAACCAGTATCAAGAACCCACTCCACAGGCAGGACATTTATTCCCACAGCAGCTCGCACTTGGAATGAGCTTCCTGCCAGCAAAGTGGGAAACATCACGAAAAACGGCTTGCAGTCCTTCAAAACTAGAATTCATAAATACTTTCTCTATTGATATCAGTGACACTCTGGGCAGCTCTGAGCCATTGACTGGCCATTGACCTAATGTTCTACTATAGTGCTTACTGTTAAGTTCAGTGGCTATTGTTTACAATAGCATATTGTACGGAAAAAAAAATAGAAGTGTCTGAGTGCTAAAATGGCCTGCCTGCAGTCCAGACCTATCACCCACTGAAAATGTCTGGTGCATTCTGTGACAAAAATAAGACAAAAAAAGCCAGAAAGTGTGGAGCAGCTGAAATCTTACTTGAAGCAAAAATTGGAAAACATTTTTCCTTCAAAACTGCAGCGTTTGGTCACCTCAGTTCCCAAACACTGAAGCCCGTATGCATGAAAGTGGAATAGGGACAGAATAGCCTATACCAGGTATAAATCAATGGTTTTACCACTGTTACTATGCATGAACGTGGTGTAAGTTAAACTGCGGTATAACTTCAAACCTTGAATAGGGAGCCGTATTCTCAAATATGGAATTGCTTAATCTGTGGTGTAAATACCGCAGATTTCCTGGTGTAACTTATACCAACCAAGGGGTAGGTTTAAGGAGTGGAATAAGACAATTTGCAGTTCGTTTTCAGTGGATGTCTCAAAACTGTGCCTTTTGTTTTCAGGATACTGGCGTGAAGTGATGTTCAATTTACCCTGTATAGATTGACACTCATTTGGGGATGTAAATTTTCAACTCATTTTATACTTGTCTTTACCAAAAAAAAGTAGGCCTATAACTGAATGCCTGAACAAACATTCAAGGTTGCAGTGCATATTCATTTAACCGGGTAAATTATCGGCAATCAGCCTGGCCCTGACTCGAACCCCTCGCATATTGTCCACGAAATGTTCATTTGGCTCCACCTCATCGTCCTCAGGGTCATCGTCTCCCTATTATAATTAGGGAGTTTCCGCAAACTCCCCCAAAACGTGAACGCGAACGTCCATCTTTTGTGCGTTGACCACAAAAACAGCGGTCAAACTAGCACGCGAAAACTGCCTATTCTGAGTAACAAAGCGTGAGGGCAGGCCTATTAATAGATTTGCGGTAAACAACAGCGATAAATCATTTAATAACCCTACGACTCCGGAATAGCTTATTCGCACGATAGTTATTTCGCAAATAGTTTAACTACGTTTCGTGCAAACCAATATTCTTACACCGCAGGGGCTGCAATAATTATTCTCGGCATAAGCTTACACCCAGTACAAGTCAGACCTCGTTCATGCATACAGGCCCAAGAGTGTAGGTAAAAGAAGGGATGATGCTATACAGCAGGGAACAAGCCTCTAAAACATCGTCTCTGAAATGTGTTGCTGGTAAAAAATGAGAAATAAGCAAATATTATTCAACTGTAAAAAAAACTGTAAAACTGTAAAATTTCACTTTCAACATATGATGTGTTGTCTTTGCACTAGTTTCAATTAAATATAGAGTTTTAATGATTCGAAAATCATTGCATTCTGTTAATTTTTATATTTTACACGGCGTACCAAACGTTGCTGAAATTGGGGTTGTATGTAGAACGAGAATGAGTGGGAGGCGGTAGACGGCCCTACCTCTTTCCTTCTTCTCTTTTGAGAAGGAATCAAATCTCCTCCGCAGGGACTTCCTCCTTTTCCTGTCCTCTGTGGAGGAGGAGAGATTGTGAGGCGGGGGACAGACTGGAGGGAGAGAGGGGAAGGGGACACGGCCGCCGGCAGCCGAGGAACCGCCGCAGCAGGAGGACAACTGTGGGACCTGAAGAACAGCTTCACAGGGTATTAATAATCAAAGAAGAAAAACAATGAAGAATAATAATAAGAAAAAAAGTTTAAGGGCTTAGAACCAGAGCGGTCCAACCCACAGAACACTGTCTTGGAGATAACAGATTATCAAGGTTTTTAAAATATAAAAAAAAAAATATTACTCACAATGTTATTCACAGTGTAATACACATCATGCCACCAATTTTGTGTTATGAATCTAATCAACCTCTGTCACAATATGATTTCAATGTAATTTTTGGGGTGTTAGATCACTCTGGTTCTCAGCCCTTCGACACTACTATGAATAAGAAGAAATATAAGAAGAAGAAAGAATATTAAAGACGAATAATATGATGCAAAAAGAAGTAAGTAGAAGATAAGTAGAAGAAGATAACTAACAGAAGAAGAAGAAATAGGGGGTTGGGAAAGATACTGGCTGTTCCTCTAAGCGTAGACTGCAACCTTGCTTGGCTGCATTTCTAGGCTGCTCCATCATTGCAGGCTCTTCTGTAGCGAAGATGCTTTCAAGTATAGCTGAAAAATACAGCCTTCATCTTGTCTGATATCAGGTGGAATTTACTGATTACTAAAACCCCACAAGTCAAGTCAAGTCAAGTGTGAATTATGGGGTTTTAGTAATAGGTGCTTCGGTTGTCAAGTTATTTACGCTCATTCGAACAAAATAAAGGCTGCATTTCTCGGGAGTAGTTACTTCGCAATGGAACAGCCTAAGATGAAAGCTGGTTCAAGTTGCAGCCTATGCTTTGGGGAACGGCCATTAATTTTGGCAGCGGGCCTGTTGGGAATGCAGAGACAGGAGGCGCCTGTTAGTGGGGGGGGGGGGCTGTACCTCTGGGAGTAGTGATCTTGAAGTTGAGGTCTCTCTCCTCTAGTTGGCAGTATGCTATCTCCTGCAGGCGAGCGCGCTCCAGCTCCGACAGGCTCTGGATGTGGAGCGGCTGCAGTCTCACACCTGGGCCCAACATGGCGGCCCAGTACAGGTCACCCTGGAGGATACGAGGGAGCAGACAGGCAGCTGTCACAATAACGTTCGACAAGATCCATCTGCAACAGGGATTATGGACCTGGAAGATCTCGAACGGCTGGTGTTCCATCCTGCCATGACCCAGAACTGAAATAGTCACTCTTCTCCAGAATGAGCCGGTGTGAACGGAGGCTTTCATTTTAATCACGCAGTTTCACACCTGATTCTACTAATCAAGGGTTTATTGCAAAAGCTTTAAGGGTTGATAAGTAGAATCAGGTGTGTGATTGGTTGGTTAGAATGAAGGCCTGCACCCACACCGGCTCATTCTGGAAAAGAGTGAGTACCCTTGACCTGGAAGCTTGGTGTGAGATTGGACACTCAGACCAATGACTTATGGTTCAGTTAAGTTTTGAAGTCAAAACAGAGTGCTCGCGCTGAATGTGGATTCGAGGCCAAGATTTGATAACCTTTGATGAACATTCTCAAACTCTGGCCGAGTCTGACACACATCCTTACGGGAAACAGTCTTTAAGTTACAAAACATTTTACAACAACACCTGGGTCAGGTAATTAAATAATCTTGGATCTCTATGACTCTTGATCAGGAAATTTGGTGTCAGGATGTAATGGCAACTGGCATCCACAATGGCCTGTGTTTGTGTACGACCTGACACCCCTGGATTAGAGACTTGCATATTGTGGATCTCTTCACATGTCTCTTGATTATATAATTCATGTACAGTCAGATTCTGACCCCAGAGCTGTTAGGATTCCTAGTTTTCTACCAGATACACAACTGACTGTGTAAAGTGACCGAATGTGTCCATTGTATAGTCTCAGCTCAAAATCTGTCCGCGATTAAATAAGAACAAACATTAAGCAGAACTTCTGACCTCGAGTTTCTGTGTTCTTAGAGCAACTTGGCCAGACGCCACTCATTTACCTTGATGACATCATGAGGTATTAACTTAATGTGTAACTGATCTACCTGACAAGCATGAAATACTCAGATACCCATCACAAGATGGCTGATATCTGGCCTGGAAACATAACTAGATGGAGGGACAGGCAGACAGGAGGATGGACAGAAGTATGTAAAGGCACATCTGTATAATAGGATCTGACCATATATAAAATTTCATGGAGAAGTATCGAACGGTTTAGGAGTACAGTGACTGCTTTGAATTCATAGTCGCATGATATAAAGTTGGCAAAGAAAAGTTCAGGGCATGATAATGCATTATTTCTCCTTCTGTTTGCCTGGATGGGGCTTCCTGTCCATTTCAGGGTCCACCGTTATACAGGGAAATACGTCACCGTGTTCGGAAAATAGCTCTTTCGGACAGAGGGGGGGAAATTCTGCTGAAAGGGCAGCTCTCACTTCCACTTTAGCCACTACATGACATTACTGTTATTCAGCGGACACTGTGTAAAGGGGAGCAGACCATTGGTTCCCGAACTCTTTGTTTCAACCACAGTTGCAATCATAGGATTTTAACAAGTTATTTGTAAGGGTTTGGCTCTGTCTACTAATGTTCAGGTGCATTTGTATCTGTATTTATTATTTTTCATGTTTCATTGTTTATTTTAGCAGTTTGTTGCACTATTCAGTCACGCATTCCCACTCATCTGTCACTTGCTATGCGCTTTCTGTTTTCACTCACTCAAGTGCACTGCCCCTTGTTCGTTGTTTTATTATGGCCCCATTTATAGCCACACCTCCCTGCGCCTTCCCAGCGCCTCTCACCCGCAACCCACTGCAAGCAGTCACTTAGCTTTGCGGCTTTACTCCTCTGGTTCTGTGTTTAATGTTGCAAGTTTACCATCCAGATTTCTCTCTGTCCACGTTATGAATGACTTCTCAGACTCCTTGATCACAAATTAGTTTGTTCTTTTGGTTTTTAAATTCCAGCTAGTGTGTGATTGTCCATTGGTGTTTGATTTCCTGTTTGGCTGACTGACTATAGACCTGTCTTCTGTTTTGGCTGTGGAATATTGTCCACGCCTGAGTTCTGAGCTTACCTCATGTCACTATTGATGTATATAATCAGGGGATATTATTCATCATCTTAAACCACATTGACAGATTTCTATACAAGAAGAATAAAAATTCAATATCCACATTGCAATATCTAAGAAACAACTGCATAGAAAGTGGAAAATAATTAAACCTATCAAAGTCAACTATCAGTAGATTCCTACTGCGGAAACTGCAATTGTGGCTGGAACATTACCAGACCACGATTGGGAACCACTGGAGTACACACGCCAGGATTCAATCCCCCCAGAGTATTGTGGGATTTAAGCATTTCGCCCATGAGTCCAAATGCCCCATTGGCTACACTGGTGCTTAAACCTCCAGCCCCTTGAATCTTAGTTAAAGCACCATGGCCCCTGGGTTAAGGTCTCTTCCGTATCCTTCTGTACTGAATTCCCGAGCAAAAAGCTCACACATTACACACCGTTTCCCTGATCAGTATCGGGCTTCCTGAAATCAGTCCGAATGGCTATTGAGATAAACCCTGAAGCAAACAGAGGCTCTGGTGAGGAATATCTATGCTTAATTTTACCATCCTGACGGAACAGTCAATAGCCAACAGGATGGTATGCATGACCGTTTCCCGAAAGGTTACTGGATCAAGCACCACTGTAAGCATAACAAAATCTATGCGGCAATCGGGCCCCAGAGCAAGGCCCTTCACTCTGGCTCTAGGACTCTTCAACCCGGGACTTTTCGCCCCCATGAAGTTTTCGTCCCCAGACTCTTCTTCCCTGGATTGTTCGTCCCCAATAATGCTTTGCTGTCTTCCTGCCTTATAACCCTAACCCTAATATCACGGTGATCTGTCCATTGTCCATTCGTCCATCAATCAGTTAACAATGGTGGCACGTTTTGCAATCATTAGGGGACAAAAGGTCCTTGGGGAGGAAGATTCCAGGGAGGAAAAGTTCACAGAAATGAAGAGTCCAGCGACGAAAAGTCCATGGGGATGAGAAGTCTGGGAGAAGAGCCCCGTAACCCGTAACTCTACATTACTCCCAGGGGATGAGCACCTGCTCCCTCTAATGTATCATGAGTCACTTTGAGTCAGTGAGTATAAATGTAGGGTGGGTGAGGGACAGGCTACAACAGCCACAGTGAGGGCTGTGAACTCTGAGTGCTGACGTTTGATCAGATTCAGATTCTCAGCTCCTCTCTGACAAAAAGGTGAGCAAATCTTTTAACTCTCCCCTCTGTTTTCATATACAAAGGTTTACATCAAATATTAGGTTTTTCCAATAATCATATAGGACAGCAACATTACTGTTATTATATTTTGTCATCTTGTTTCAAGATTCATCAGACCAGATCTTTTCTAATCCAGTGGTCACTTTCCTATAATGGCCTCATCTCCTTGTTCTCCGCAGCTGCTCTCTGCCCTCTGTACATAACTGTGGCATACAGCTGTTATAGACAGACCAAAAAAAGAAACGCAATTACGTAATCCGGGGCCAAATTTTGACAAACCCATTGAGGAAGATGCTTTTGCTCTGAATTTTTTTGGAGGTGAGTACTTCTCCAATACAAATTTTCGCGGTCACAGCGCGTATTCTGGAGCCACCATTCATCCGAAACCAAACAATCAGCAGTGCTCGGGTTCGAGTACTACCATTTCCTTAACACTCCCATTTTTGTTTTGAGTTCCTCGTAGACACCGGGGCCTATAAAAGTCTGACCGAAAATGAGTAAAAATCAGATGGGTTATAATGCCACGACTAACAGAAGTTCTACGAGAACGTGCAATTGGGATGCTACAGGCCGGAAGTCCGGTAGATAAAGTTGCCCGTCAAATCGGCGTGCATTCTGCGATAATTAGTCACCTCAGAACCAAGTTCAATGCCACTGGACACACGGCCGATCGCCCCAGATCCAGGAGGCCACGTGTTACGACTCCAGCGTCTGATCGTCGTATCACGACCGACCGTCTGCCACACACTGAACCAAGCTTCATTTTGTTGAAGGAAACCTCAACACCGTCCGTAACCGCGATGAAATTCACCGTCCAGTCGTCCTTCCGTTTGTCCGACGTCACCGACTGACTTTCCAACAGCACAACGCGCGTCCGCATGTGGCATGTACCTGCATGGATTTCCTTCGAACCGAAAAAACGTGCAAATCCTTCCCTGGCCAGTGTTTTCTCCAGATCTTTCACCTACAGAACACTTGTGGGACATTCTGGATAGAGCAGTCCGGAGACGTCAACCTCCGCCAGCTACAGTACATCAGCTAAGACAAGCACTGACTGAAGAGTGGAACAGCGTTCCACAAGCAACAATCAGACGTTTGGTGATGTCTATGAGACGCAGGTGTACCGCTCTGCGTGACGCTAGGGGGGGGACATACGAGATACTGATAGTGTCATTTGTGTTTCGTAATGTCAAACTTCACTTTGTTAAATAAAAGGCAACATGGTGATATGCCAACCCTATTTTCTGTTATATCTATTGTCTGAGATTCCCTCTTTCATTTGATACCAATGAGGTGTTGATTAATAACAGTTACACTCAATACAATCAAGAAATAGAGAATTGCATTTCTTTTTTTGGTCAGTATATTGCCATGTCGGAGAAACCTCATGAATCAGTGTCTGTTTGAAGGCACTTAGAGTTTAACGTAAAGAAATTCTTTTTCCGTAACCCTTATTCTTGAGTATCAGTTAGGTGCCATTACTGTAAGTCACCGATGCTGGTATTACAAGCACAGGCTGTTACACCCGTGATGATAACACCAGTGACGAATTTCCATACAAGGTGTATTCTCAAAGATGGAATTAACAGAATCTTACAACAGACAACATTAACTACACTGAGGTCGGTTAGGATTTTATTGGCTGAAAAGTAAAATTTCCTGTTTTTTTTTTTTGCAGTCCTTCTCAGGTTATATTCCCTGACAAAGTCATCGCTGAAAGCAGAATTGTGTGCTCTATCGTTTTCTGTTTTCAGCTTCCTGTTTGAGTAATAATAATCAGCAACTGCTAGGGCAAGCAATGATTACACAGCACCATGCAACGCTGACCATTTATTTTTACACCTATAATAAAGTGCAGATCAAATGCCGCACTGATAATCAGGAGAGATATTTGAAACAGCCATGTTCTTATTTTACTGAGCATAATTTCCATAATAAAATGACCAAGCAATACAAAGAGAGACACAAAAATATGAAATTATGTTACTACATTTGTTGAGTTCTTTCACAAACAAAATGGTACAAATAAGCTGGTAAATGCAATGTTAGGGGTAAAATTTCACTTAAATGGTACCACTCCACTGACAGCCATTCTATCTTTTAAGCCACAAGTAAGATGCGTGATTCTGCTAGCACAGCTAGTATTCTCACTGACCTGGAATCAGTGACAAGTCAACCCAACCAGCTCAGTCTTTGGGCTCCCAATACACCCGATCAATCAGACTAAAATCCATCCATTATTCGTAGAGCTCAAATGCCTCATATCTGCTTTACAGCTCCAACTTCCTCGTACTAATTCAAGTTCAGATCACTACCCGTAATAAGAAGGTGATCAATTCAGCTGTGGTGCACAATCAATTGCGTAAGGAGGTAATGTTGTGAGTAACAGAAGTTTGCTCCACAAGACCATAAATGCCTACATATGCCTCTCTATTGGCAGCTGAGCCATAATGAATTAAATAGATACCAGAAACTTTATGGTTCTTAAAACTGCAACACCTGCAGGTGCTAAATGTGCTCTCTCTCTCTCTCTCTCTCTCTCTCTCTAACATGCATACATACATACATACACAATCTCTCTCTCTCACTCTCATAAACAAATCTCTCTCTCGCTCTCATAAACACCCATACTCAATCTCTCTCTCTTCTTTTGACTGTCTCGCTCATTTTCACTTTCAATCATGCTCACTGCCATCGCTCTCTCTCTCTCTCTCTTCTGCTATCTTTCACTCAGATTCCCTCTCTTTCTCTTTTCCATCTCACCCTACTCACCACCTCTCATTCACCTCCAACTCTCACACACTCAGCTGATAGAATCACAGCTCCTCTGCTGTTAAAAGATTTTAAAGAGTTAAATAAGACTGCGAACCCAGACATCCTCATCAGGGCGGTAGGTCTGTGTCGTCTTTTCTCAAATACTGACAGCCCTTAACTGCCACTGAGACCAGGGCAGCCAATACAGAACACAGGGAAACAGAAGCCAAACCTGTTCTAAAATCCAATGAAATGAGAGAGACACATGTATGCAGGTCATACCATGAAGTGAATGGGGGTTAGTTTTATCCACATGAGAAAAAATATGTAACAGTTCACAATATTCACAGTAGATATACAGCGAAAAATCCTGTTTTCCTTTGATTATATTCAAAATAATCATAAAATAATACAGTAGACATTCTGTGATTGATATGTGATACACAGTTTAATGGAAAACAAGAAGACGCACAGAATCACTGTATTTGAAGCAGAAACCAAATAAATAGGAAGATATTGTCACTTAACAGTCCTATCATGCCATCTCTTATCACACTGTAAAGGTTCACTTCTGCAGGACTAAATATCGGCGCTACAGACGGAAGCTGAGAATATCTTGACCACAGAGCCTCTATATGAAGTTGTGACCGTTCAATGACTTTGAAGCACGTTTTACCGCATTACCAGGGTAACAAAAACCCAGAGACCCAGGCCTTCCGTGTCCCTGAGCAGTCGTGCAATCAACACTTCTTTCCAGATTTTTGGCCTCTCAGGATACTAATCTGACTTTGCATCTAGAATTCTGCCTCACTACCAAAATCAGCCTCAAATAAATGTCCACAGGAAATCTGGTGGGCTTGCAAACTGATTAAAAGATGGCCATTTTACTTAATTATGTTTGTAAATATCACATTAGACCCTGGGAGAAGTTGCATGGGAAAGTCTGCTTTGTTGTGTATTATTCCAAAGGAGAAGTCTAGACATTTCCCCTAAATTTAATACCAGGAAATGCAAGCAAGAGCAAATGCGCGCACACACACACACACACACACACAAGCACACATGCAGAAAAGACACCTGTACACACACACACACGCATGCACACAGACATGCACCCACATTCACATACATACACATGCACACAGACATACAAACACAGACACACACACATGTGCACCCGCACGCACACACACACACACACATACAAACATGCATTCATGCCCAAACACACAAAACATTCAGGTGCCCACGCACGCATAAACAAAGTATGCAAACACATGGCACATAAACACACACACCCATTCCCACACACACACACCCACACACACATGGCATGGCACACACACGAACACATACACAAATACATGTGGGCTAGCACACAAACGGACCGATAGAAATAGTTAAACAGCCGCCTATCTTCTCAACATTCTCCCAAATGAAATCAACTCTATCCACTAAACTTAAAAGAGGAAAACTTGTCAAACGTCTTAATCTTTCAAACATTTCAAACAAGTACAGTGACACATAAGGTGCACAGTGCCATTGGACTGAACTGCAGCCAGCACAGCGGTTGCGGAACACAAACGCAAACAACGCAACACGATACAGCAAGCAGAGGCATCCTGTTCTGCCACAAAAACGCACGTTTTATAGAAGCAAAAAACTAGCAAGAATATTGGCCCCCAGCTTTATTAACCAAAATTAGTAACATACAGAAATAGTCTATTTAGCACTGCATACCTTATATCCGTCTTTCAGCAGTTCTTGTCCCAAAAATTATGTAGCTCTCTATTTTTACACTGGCATTGCTCCCCGATATGTATCTTGTTGCACTGTAGTTTCCACGGTGATCTCACAATTTTCAACTCAAAACTCCGCTCCAAGTCACTGCCAACTAACTCCTACAGCAACCGAACAGCGAGTCAAACGTTAATATGCTGCCTGGTAACGGCGCTCCGTCCACCCTGATAATTCCCCGTCTCTAAAGCTGGGGGTGGTTTCGCGGACCGTGTGGGCTTGCAAAGGGGAGACCAGCGGGAAGGGCAGACGCGGAGTCTGCGGGAGAGAACCTCCAGCTCTGGCCTCCCTTCTCCGTCTGTCAGTGCGCTGTCTCAGACGAGCAGTGAGCGCATTCAGATCTCAGTCCGCCTGCGGGAGAGGGAGGGAGGGGCCGCTTTCACCAGGGTGTCCCTCCGTGACCCCACCCTTTCCATTCCCACAGCGACGCGCCGGCGAAAGGACGACCCTGCCCTGACTGCGAGGATAAGAACTGTTCGTAATACATCCCAGTGCGAGGACCAGGGCAATCCGGTCCGGCAAGCTTAATTTTACCCTGCTTACACCATTTACGAGTGCAAAAATGCCGAAGTAAAACCTGCCTTACTAAAAGTGACCACCTCTTTAAATGTCAATTGAAAATTTTACAAACAAGACGCAGAACAGAGTAGTGCATTTACAATATATAAATCCCCTGCAATGCTGAAGATATAAACCCGATTATTTACCTGCTTCCGCGATGTGTTTCCCGTTGAAATCCTGACTGCATTAATTGCTCTTGCCGACATGTCCAGCCCTCAGGTCTTGTCAACGTCCATCCTATTTGCGCGCCATCCTTCCGTGGTAAGAGTCCCCTTGCATTCAGGTTACCATAGTGAATGAAATAATTATTAACAAGATGACAGTGTCATCATTATCTTGCGCCACGATCAAGAGCCATAACTCAGTAAAAAAAAAAAGCTTCGACATCCATTTTCGAATACAACGTAGATGGTGAGTAGCTCATTAAGCCTCCAAAATTTCACAATAGTTTCAGAGAAATCTTGTCCCCATTGTGGCCCAGACGGATAGACGTGTGCACGGACGCACGGACCGGCCTACGGACGGACCCCAGTCCAATATACCCCGGTCCCACTTCGTAGCGGGGGATGATAATGAAGATATAAGTGAATGCAATGGTGGTAAATGTGGGTGGAGAGAAGCTGTAACAGCATGCGATTGAAGACACAGTAGGCATCGTTCCAGACTCATTCCGGATCGTAGCTGTGATGTGATACTGTAGTTGTAAAGTACAGATGATTTGCCAAGTCTGGTGAATGATGAATTAGTGGCATGTTCAGTTGAGATGAATCACCTCAAGATACGATTTCTCAAATGGCAACTGAGACACTTTGTGCTTTACCTGCCCATTTTACTGGCTGAAAGGTGCACTTTAATCCTTTGTCAATGTTGTAGATATAATCCTCGAACAGAGTTAGGAACATCTGAGATAATCGTATATATTAAAATGAAGATAACAAGCCAAGCATCCCTGCTTGTCTTTGAGCCATGGGTATTGCATTGCAACATCTCAGGCTATTCACTTATTAATGCACACACACACACACACACACACACACACACATCACAGACATGCACATACACACTGAGGGAGGGAAGGAGGGAGGGAGAGAGAGATAAAGAGAGAGGGATACAAAACCCTTTTGCCATCTCTCCGCAGAGCTGGAACATTTCTTATAGTAATTTCCAGAAGTTATGCCTTCGTTCGGCCATATATGTGCTTCCCAGCCATTGGCTGATTGAAAAGAGGACGTATATACTGCCCATTCAGAGCCCCAAATGTGCAGACATCCCCAAGGTACGAGAAGTGCTCAGTGCAGAGCTGAGACAGAAGGCACATCGCAAATGCACAGAACAACCATCCCTCACTCAGTTGGTCATCAAGACTCAGTTAAACATGGAGGTCTCAGCTTCTGCCGCACGCAGCCCATACGGTCTGCCGAACTGCTTACGGCCTGATACTACTGATATGATGTCCCCAATGCCTGAGCACTCCATTTTAGTTCTCTCTTGGGCACACAGGTCCCTAGGCCTCATCTATGGAAAAAAAAAAATATATATATATATATAAATAAATAATATTATGCATAGAGAGAGCGTGGATTTCCTACTTCAATACCGCTTAAATATCCTAGGGCATATTATATGGTGATAGTAGGATGTATAATATGGCACGGGGCAGCATGGTAGCCTAGTGGTCAGCACTGGTGCCTCAGAGCAAGAAGGTCGTGGGTTTGATTCTGGCCTGGGGCCATTCTGTGTGTGGAGTTCTTTGCGTGGGTTTCCTCCGGGTACTCCGGTTTCCCCCATCTACTAAACATGCATCATAGGAACACTCCAACCAGTACCTCTGACCAAGGAACTGGAGTTGGTCCCCGGGTGCTGCTCTGTGGCTGTCCACTGTTAGTTAGTGTTAGTGCAAATACCTGCCGAAGAAGACTTTTTCCCTCGCCTGCAGCTCACTAACAAGCACAAGTATATCACTGAGAAGTTTAGCTTCTTTTTGCGTTTCCCATCAATGCTTCACCGTCTTCCACTGACGTCACCCCACAAATCCCCAGAGCGCATATGGTTACTTTACATTCAGGTGCTCATTTGCATTGACCAAATATGGTTGTGTCTTGGCATGTAGAGAGCGCATTATGAGGCGTTTTCACGTCCGCACTTTTCTTGGGTTCGGTCTGATTTATCATTGGGCATTGCGGAGAGCTGTGCGTGCACAGTTTGATAGATCTGAAAAGGGTGTCAATATTTTGGGTGCACGCCACTTTTGGCTTTGGCGTAAGTGGAAAATTTAGTGGCACTTTTACACCCTTTTGGATAAATGAGGCCCCTGGTCTGTAATCCAAGAGCCATATATGCTAATGTACTGAAGATCTGCATAACAAGGAACACTCAAAGACAAATTATTCAAGAAAATACAACGTAATTGCACTGCAGCTATCAGCAAAACTTAAATATTGGAAATAACGCACCAGCTTACGCTAGATGAAGATGATTTTTTTACTACCTGTGGTAGGTAGCCAAACGTAATACCTGGACAAAAGACAAACGGTGTTTCGTGGTCACAGGTACTGGGTACAGGTGACACTCACTGCCGTGCGACACAAGGTATTCTAGCCTACCAGGGAAGTGATTCTGGCGCCCTCTGCAGACTGTATGCTGCGCATAATATGGGTTGCGTAGTCATAACGGGGAATGCGACACAGTCATGGCGAAATAACTGAGCGAACAGGCACACGCACGAAACTGCGCTAACCCACAGCGCGACGCGCATGCGTCCCATGGGTCCGGCTAGGCGCGAATAAGTGAGTGACCGCAATTACCGCTAAAAGCTGGTGGCTGCACTTTGCGGCTCCGCGGGAAAAAAGAAAACATTTAAAAATTGTCAGCAGTTTGCATCTGTTACGGAAAAGTTAATGAGACAGTCGAGTATGACAGGCATGGATAAGGTTGTCAGTACTTCATATAAGCTTGAAGTCCAGAACATGTTCTTTGAAACATTTACAGATATTCATCTGCCCATTTTCCTTCCAGGAACGAGAAAAATTATACGTTTTGAAAATCAAAATGCTGAGAATGACTCCACTTTACATCATCTGCACTGCTGTGTGGCGTACATTTCAACCGCTCAAATGAAAGCGCTCACGGGAAGGAACGGTAAAACAGGACTGGATTGAGGCCGCGGTTTCCAGTTAGCAGCAGGAACCCGCAAAGCACTGAATTCACCGGAACAAAAGCAGAAATGATTCGTGATTCATCTCATGCTCTAAGTTTGCATTCTGCCTGGAGTGGTCATAGAGGGCATCCATTAAAAGGAGTGGTGAGAATCAGAGGTGTCTTTTTTTCATTTATGCTCAACAGTACCTGCTCCATGGTGACCGGGGAGGAATGGCAGTCCTGCATTTCATCCAGTGTTTCAGAGCCAAGTTCAGGGGGTCAGAATTGTTGACACCCCTAGATTTGTCTGGTATTTTATTTTTGAGATGGGTATGATAGCCAAACCATTCTTCTGTTGATCCCTTCTGTCCCGAGCTACAGCGACCCCTTTCTTTAGCCCTTTTTGGCCAATTTAACAAAATTGCAAGTTCCCACCTTTCTAATAATGAACTTCACTGGTGTCCCAGCTCAAAGTTTATTAAAAGTGGGTCTATTGGAAGGGCAGATTACCAGAATGTAGTTATCCACCTGGGGCACCCTTGAAGCTTGTCAGTGGGGGGCACTCAAAATGCTCCAAACCATTTTTTTTTCTTTAGTTTGTCACAGATTTTCTCCAAACTTCGAAGGTATCCCATTTGACTTTTTGCAGGAATCTTTCAGTTGGAAGGACTTTAATTCAAATCTACTGTTACTTTTGTGGGACAACCTTGAAGTCTCCAGAAAACAGGGCCTAAAAAGGGTCTCGGACCAAAAAAGGGGTCATTTTGGGATACTTTTTCTCAGAACTTCAAAAAGGTAGCCAAATGCTGATAATTACTCATGAAAGTCATAGACCTATTTATTACAAATAAACAACAAAACAGCTGGGATCTTATCTCATTGGCTTATAATCAACAAAACCAAAATTCTAAAAATAGCATCTAGGTGGCAGCACTAGTCCTTAAAAAACATGAACATTGTACTTAGTTGTAACAAGATGCGTGTCTGCTTACATGTGCAGTCAGGAGTATGTGCTTGTACTTGCTGCCTTTTCATGGCCAGGCTCATAAAGCACAGATATGAGAGATGAGATCAGAATAACAGTGAGCTTATTTCACAACAGTGACAAATGAGTGAAAAGAAAATGTTCTGCCACATTTCAGAAGTCCTCTTGTCCATCACTGCACAAGAGCAGCAGGAATGTCTGCTCCTCCTGGCGAACTTCATACACCTCCTTGTGCTTCCCTTCGGTTTTGTCTGAGAGCCTCCAATCTGGAGCAGTACAGCCCCAACAACAGAGGCGGTGGCAACCGGTACTGTTTGCTTGACATCAACATTGTACAGCCCTTCCCCCAACTGCATCACTACTGATGAAGAGAGCTACCAACTAGGTGCCATTTTTAGAATTTTGGTTTTGTTAATTATTAACAAATGATTCAAGATCCCAGCTGATTTCTTCTTTCATTGTAATATATTTGTCCATGGCTTTCACATGTGATTATCCGCATTTGGTAACCTCTTTGAAGTTTTGAGAAATAGGGTCCCAAAATGGCCCCCTTTTTTTTGTCCGAGACCCTTTTTAGGCCGTTTTTCTCCAAAATTCAAGGTTGTAATACAAAAGTAATAGAGGTTTGAATTAAGGTCCTTCCAACCAAAAGATTACTGCAAAAAGCCAAGTGGGATACCTCTGAAGTTTAGAGAAAATCCGTGACAAACTTAAGAAAAAAAATGGTTTGGTGCATTTTTAGCCCCCCTATTGGCAAATTATAAGGGTGCCCCAGGTGGATAACTACATTCTGGCAATCTGCCCTCCCTGTAGACTCAATCTCAATAAACATCGAGCTGGGACACCATTGAAATTCAGAATTACAGAGGTGGGAACTTGCAATTTTGTTAAATTTGCCAAAAAGAGCCAAAAAAAGGAGTTGCTGTAGCTCGGCACAGAAGGAGTCAATAGAGAAGCGGTTTGAGTTTTGAGGGTTGAGTACTATACCCATCTCAGGAATAAAAAAATCAGCCAAATGCAGGGGTGCCAACAATCCAATCTGTCTGATTTTGTTGGAATCTCTCAAAAATTGGCGCTTAACTTCTGCACAGTTCAATGTAAAAATCCTCAAATTCAAGTTAACAACTTGAGGCATTTCCATCCATAAGAATTGGACTGTATGGCAATTATAGCTTTTTACCTCACGGTAAGATTACAAAAATGAAGAAATCAATGACAAAAAAAACTTTGCTCTGCGATGCCATGACTCACGGACATTAGGCAGGGGGTTAAACCTGTCATTATGTGGCGGCTGGAGTTAACTTTTTTGAAATTCCAGTTCACATCCCCGCTTGCATTTTTTCTCACGGAGTTATCTCCTTACACCAACACTGGCTTCTGTCCCCGAGGATCCCTACAGGAAAGTGCCATTTAGTAAGCGCGCGCTGGGGACCCCTCACTCCTCTAAACAGGACATTCCTCTTCCACCCGCTCTGCCCACGGCGAATTTGAGACCGCTGTGCTGAAAAAGCTATAAGCTTCGCTCTATATTGTTCACTTTGGACACAGCTGAGCCCATTGACACACCTGTTTCTTGCCATAAAACTTTATTTTAAAAGTCAGTCCATGCAGTGCCCACCAGGAGTACGCCAACAACGGGGTCAATTTTATAAATTTTGCAACAGGCTTAAGAAATTTGGGTTTAAAATCAACTCATTGATATGAAACAAGATCAGAACCTCAAGCTTTTATTTCCTGGTATCTGAATGGATGTTTGTTTAGCAGTTTTAAAACACAGCCTGCATCCAAATTTCCTTAAATAGGTGGCCTTTTTCCTCTCCTCTCCACTTTTCCTTGTCCTCGCGAGGAATTGTCTCATGAGCGAAATGAAAGTCAC
Source organism: Gymnothorax reevesii (assembly GCA_029721435.1). NCBI lineage: Eukaryota > Metazoa > Chordata > Actinopteri > Anguilliformes > Muraenidae > Gymnothorax > Gymnothorax reevesii. The sequence goes on from CM056578.1 coordinate 100,990,375, forward strand.
AGAGACATTTTAAAGGTACCTTGCTCATGTTTGAGAAAAATTGGATGTCCTCTCCTTCAATTAGTCATGTCCTAAACAGCAAAGCTAACCTTCACAATTTATTGGAAAACTTTGATACTGAATGACCTTTCTGATTGCTACAGCTGCAAAGGATTGTGGTCCATATTCAATCTGTCCTTTCTTCCAAGGTTGGTCCTGTGTTTCCTTGCTGAGCGGAAGCAACTGAGGAGCTAATTGCCTGCTTTCCTTCATGAAATCAACAAATTGGACGCTCTTTGTCATAGCTACCTGCCAAACTCTTTCCAATTTGTGTCAGTTTGTGTGGAAGGTTCCTTGATCTTTTGAGAATTTGGATGCATCCACAGATCCTTGAGTTTCAGGCCCTCCCATTTTAAGCGTAGCAAAGCTACCTGTGCCAGGCTCCGGTGTGTCACAGCTCTTGTTTGAAATCTTTGAAAGATAAAGATTATCTACTAACGTGCATTTTGTTGCATCGTCTGTTCGAGACTAAATACTTTAAAAGTCTTCTCTTGGTTTTGGCCTGAGGTGGAGACTCATTTGTAGTTAGAAGGGAAAAACCGAATACCACTCTTAACACTTCAAAACAAGAAACATCTAGGCGGACTTGAAGCACCAAATTTCATGCGCTATTTTCTGGCTAATCAATTACAATACTTATTTAAATGGACTCAACAAAAGATGCATACTGACCCATGGCTTGATTTAGAAAGACAACTATGTGCCCCCATTTCCATTGCAGACCTCCCCTTCCTACCACAGTCAATCAAAAAAATGGACTTCTGTCATAACATCACAATATCTACAACTCTGACAGCCTGGCTGAAAGCCAACAAAATCACCAAAGCAACCCTAGCACCATGTAGGTTCACTCCCATCTGGCATAATCCTGACTTCCGACTGCACAATGCACCTATCCACTTCGCCAAATGGCAGCAAAGGGGCACCTGCGTCACGTCTTTGAAAACCACAACTTTAGGTCATTTAACACAAATATCCAGGAATTCGGGATCGGGAGAGACAGATTGCTTCATTATCAACAGTTGCAATCTTTAATCAAATCTAAAATGAATTTAACTAACAACACTTTGCAACCCCCTAAAATCAGTGAACAGATATTGGACATTGCAAACCACCCCAAAAAACTCGTATCAAAGCTTTACAAACTCATCTCCTCATCTGACTCCATAATAACACTTCCCAATCTCAAATGGGAATGTGATCTGCCATTATCTCCCGACCCGCATTTTTGGACACAAATATGCAGAAACGTCTTTACTATGACCACGAACACTAATTTACAACTCATACAGTACAAAACTATTCATAGAACCCATATTACCCAGAGTAAAATGTTTAAAATGGGACTAAGTGACACAGACACTTGCTCACAATGCACTTTCGGGAGCACTGACACATACTTTCATGCAACCTGGTTCTGCCAACCTGTCCACTCTCTCTGGACCACAGTAACTGAGACACTATCGACGGTCTTGGACTGCAGAGTCCTACTGTCTCCTGCACTCTGCCTTCTAGGAGATACTTCAGATACTCCTCTCCCTCCAAAATACGCTGTTCCAGTCCTCGTCTCTCTAGCTATCGTTAAGAAAAATAGTCTTTCAAAACTGGAAATCTAGAACATCTTGCCATTTCAGTCATTGGATTAATCTAATCTCAGAATACAAATCAAGAGAAGAAATTGCAGCATGCAAACAGAAAAATGTATCTGCCTTTAAAAATACCTGGAATCCGTTCATAATTTTTCTACAAATTAAACAGTAAACACATCCATGTGCATTCCCATCGCCCTCACCTCTACCTTCCCTACTACTACTTTTTATTTCAACTTCCACCTCACACTCCTCCCAAGCTACTCCTGTTAGTCACAAACTGGTATATAGACATACCAATCTTCACAACTAAAGTATTAAAACTTTTTCTCACATACACACACCCACTCAATCCACATCACAATTCGAAATGCAGGTTCATTGCTAAGAGAAGACTGTGATTTCAGTTGTTCTAATATCTTCAATGTTCATCTGTCAGTCTTAATCTCACTCCATATTTCTCAGCCTTCTCATTGTAAATGTTTGTTCTTGTCTTTGTCTGTTTGATTGTCTGGACCAGGGTGAATGGGCTTCAGAGCTTCTCAAAACCTTTTTCTTGTGTACCTATACCTTAATAAAAATTAAAGTTGTCCTCCGAAGAGGGGGGGTGGTTGAGGGGAGGAAAAAAAAAAGGGAAAAACTGCCATGAAGACCGGAGGACTGTCCATGGATGAAAAACAAGTGATTTAGATGCTGAGCGAAAATAAGAATTCAGTTGCACAAAGTTGGCCATCGCAAGCACAACGATTGGGTGAGTCTTGATAAAGAAAGGAACCACTGGAGAACTTGGTAATAAACAACAGCAGTTGTTGAAAATGCAAAAACAGTAGTTTACAGAGGTGAAGGTATCAATAAACCTTCTGAATAAGATTTGGACGGGAGAATTATAGATGCTACACTGTGATACAAACCTCTCTAGTCTGAAGATGAACCAGATAAGTTCTGGAACAAAGTTTTATGGACAAATGAAACCAAATTAAACCTTTAGCAAAGTGACGGGATAACCGAGGTGCGGAGAAAATAAATATAATTTCATGAACTGAAGCACACCACCTCATCTCTGAAGCTGGGTGGAGCTGGTGTAAAGATGTAGTGTTATGGCGTGGGCTTGCATGGCCACATCTGAAACTTGCTCACTCATTTTAATTTATGATCTGATTTATGATGGCGCTAAATTCACAAAACACATGCAGGAAGTAAGAGCTGACACACTCCTCTCGTCTCAGTTTCACCTTTTAATTTCCAACATGAATGTTTTCAGTGTGTGGGATTATTTTTTAAAAGAGTGTGCTGTTACCATACTTTCGGCGGGCACTGTATATGACAAGGACAAAAGTCATTACTGTGGGGGATAGGACGATCGAGAATTACAAACATTTTTTTATTAAAATGAACTTTTTCACCACTCAAAGGCCTAAAGTATCCTAGTAAGGACGTTCATATGTGATCAGTTTCATTTGGAAGTCAGTAAAGGGAAAGGTGGAGTGATAGCGATAAAGGAGACGATTTAATCTGTAAATAATTCTGCTCCCGTCAAATGACATACTGATTGACTTTTGAAATGGTCCATATGTTAATATCGACATGATTTACTTTAGGGTGACACTTCATCCACAAAAGTAATTGCTGTTGGTAATTTAAATAATGCAAAGATTGATCATGATCACATGTGCGTAAGTACTCTCTCTCTCGCACATGCACTTAAGGCACACGCACACATGCTCACTCTCAAGGATGCACGCTACACACTCACACACACAGTCTTACTGGCACAAACACAATCATTAAGAATTCAAATTTGTATATGTCTCTATTTCTGAAAGAGAGCGAGCGAGAGACAGACAAACAGACAGAGACAGATAGAGAGAAACAACCATACTATCATTTTTCTATTCCAACAAAAGATATGTGTTGGCTTTTTTGCCGATATTATAAAATTTGAAATTCAACTTACCACAAAACAGCACTCAAGATCAGCCAAACTAGGACCCCCAGGCTTCATGATAAATGATAGATAAACAGCGCAATGGTACAGGAGATAAATGACACAATTCGCTAAAACACTACGCATATGCTCTCTTATTTAATGTATGCTGGAGTTCAAAACTGCAGCCCATCTTTGCTGTCGTCTACTTTGAATTCATACTTTTACATTTTCTTCAGTGGAACAATAGTCTTTCCTGTGCTACTCGCTGGGTGCTTTGATCTATGTGTGCACTGGGCACAGGGTGTGTGTATGCGCGTGTGTCTGTGTGTGTGTGTGTGTGTGAGATAGAGAGAGAGCGAGAGAGAGAGGCCCTGTTTCAGTCAGTCAAAACTTGAAAGATAGCGAGTAAGCACCTTCATTAAATAGAAAACATTACATCTTCAAATGAAGATATCTTAATTGCACTTAATTCCCCACTGTTTTCAATAATTTTATTCATTTATGCTGGTATATTTAATGTTTTTTCTCCTTCCATTAAATATTTATACTTTCTCAGTCTTCTTTTTTTATTACAATGCTTTGTTCACATTTTCAATACGCATGCCAATAAAACATATTTAATTAAACTGAATTGGGACAGAGAGAGAGAAAGAGAGATGCGTTTGAATTTGTTTGTGCATACAGAGGCTGCCACTAACAGATATGTGACACTTTCAGAAACAGGAAGTGGGTAACTGGCGTCAGGGACTGCGGTGAACCCATGACTGCGCTCATGTCCTGATTGGCCGGAAGCAGCTTTGAGCTGGAGGGCAAAGTGACCTTACGAGCAAGTGCTGTACAGAGTATGATCTAACACCACCGTCAAAGGGCTAATGAAGGCTAAACAGAAAAAAAAGGAATCTCCATTCGACAACACTTTTCACAATACTCTTGTTCTTTGGTAGTATTGCGAGTAAATTAGATTTTTGTCTTTGACTTCTTTCCCTAATGCGATAATGTTTTCGTGCTGAAATTGTCCGCTCACTGCACGCGGCCCTGCCAGCACTGTTACACACTTCTCTACAATTATTTTCAGTCATTTTCTCAAACTGTGACTCATTTTGCCTGCACTAGTATAAAGGCAAAACTACAATATTTAATGTTACACTGAGAGTTATATTTTCCCCATGGTGGACTGGGTATTGTGCAATGTCATGGTGGCTGGTTAATCTTCCTCCATCTCACCTTCAGTTAGCCAGGGTGAACCAAGTTTCATGTATATATATATATATATATAAATATATATATAATATTGTCGAATGGGGCCCATACCACGGAAGAATAATGGATTAAATTAAGCAACAATAATATGCCATCTCTAATTCGCAAACAGAGTGAAGTGGCAAAATCGCGCCAGCAGAGGGCGCACATAAACTGGAATGGTTTGGTTTTGTGCAACAGCTTCAGACAGTGGACAAGTGAATGATATATTCAAAAGTAGGTCCAGAAAAAACACAAACCAGATGTCGCTTAAGGTCCACAAAAACGTGAAAATTAGACACAATTCAATGACGGCTGAACGTAATGAGGAGAATTGTGTAAAGCTGTCATGAAAGTGAGCAAAACAGGACAAATTGTAGAGAAACAAACAAAATGAGCACACTGTAGTAGGGCTCAGTGGGGATAAGCACCAGTTAGTTCAGTGGTCTGAACAATTAAGGGGGACCTATTATGCTGATCCTTCTTATAATACATGTAGATAATTTAATAATGTTGGATGTCCATACTCAACCTATGAAAAGTTTCAAAACATAAGATACAGGGGTTTTGCCATAATCCAAGAATGTGATTTTGTGATCGTAATTTCCTCTCTGAACAGCTCCTCCCAAGATCTGGGCAAAACCTGACGTCAGGTTGTGCAGTCCAATTAGTACAGACCAAGCCAAAGCCAATCACGGCACTGGACCTGCCCACACTGGAAACTATTCTAGCAGACATGAACAACCCCGGATCATACTATGCCTTAGTAGCATCTACACTTCCAGAAATACAAAAGAAGAACTGCAGATCATTTGAGGTGCAGTTTTGTCAGTATCTCTCCCAAAGCTGCTATAAAGCACCTATTTCTCCCTCAGAAGACAATGCCTCCAGAAATCAGTGGGTAGCTTTTTTGTTTGCTGGCGGCGAACAGCCACGGCCAAAGGGAACATTAGCTATTTGTGCTCTGCATTTCACCAAAGACAGCTTTGTCAATAAAGGATAATTTGACACAGGAAAAGCGTTTCAGCTGCTTCTCAAACCTGAAGCAGTTGCATCGATCAAGTGCTCGGAACCACAAGCTGTGAGTAACAGCAAATAATGTAAGTGAAGTTAACAAGTTACGGGAGGCTAGCAGGACCGCTAACGATACTTAGCACTAACAACGGACCTCAAACGCAGGCTTTGTAAAATATCTGAAGATAAAGCCTGTATCGGTCACAACTGTCCGCGACTCACAAGCTATATTTCCATCCACTTGTCAATCGAATTATCTCAAGTTCGCCAAAAATATTCATGCGAATAAAGCTGGTGAAAATATGTTTCCATCCAACGGCATTAAAGCGAATAAAAAGTAGTGTGTAATGATGCCACATGCTGTTATGTGATCAAATTGGTGTATCAAGTACATTTCTGACATTTTTTAGTGTTTCCAATCATTTTCGCACTGAATCGCAGAACCTGAACAAAAGTAGTGTGTCAGCCAACTAATTTCGCTGGTTAGCCAAAATGGATCTCGTTTACCAACAAATGACGATAATTGAACAAGTTGTTGTAGTACTTAGGAGCCAGCTATTAGCAGCATAGCAGACCATTATCAGAGGGAATCAATGGTATCAAAACACAGTCAAGATACAGTAGTGGACCCTACAAACTATGAGTCGATAGTCTTGAAATCAAGTCTAATTTTACCGTCTCCGTGAGGCATTTTTAATTCGATATTACTTAATTCGTATAGGACCGTGTGGATGGAAACATGGCTACAGATGCGGAGGCAGTTGCTTCACAGCATTAGCCTACCCACCTGATGGCCTGTTGAATGTGGCTGTAGCACTGCGGCTAATGTAGCCAAGTTACTGTTGCTCATGTTTGTGTCGTAAATATGCTAGAGTGATATAAGGGGAAATTCAACAGAAGGTGTGTGAACATAGACCTCATTTGAAGCAAACATTTTATATTTGTTTGCAATTTGGATGCTTGGTACAATTGCCCCCCCCAGTAACGGAATTTACAGTCTTTAAAACCTGTATTGCAGGGTAACGTTTGTCTCTAGTTATGACCACTCGGTTATCAGCTACTGCATGTTAGTTTGCGTGCTGTGTGAATTAAAATGCTCCTGGTAACTTATAGGCAGTAATTTTGAATGGTATGCATGTGTTACTTCGGTAAGCATCAATGTGGCAGTTCCATTATAACGTTGCCTGATTGTAGCCACTACAGTTGAAGCTAACCAGATAGGTGCTGTATATGGCTGATAAGGCTGCAGTTAGACCAGATGTAGGTTTTGCAGAGCTTGGGTGCTTGTGAGACGATCGCTTAACTTACCCATGACCGGGGTCAGCCTGATACTTCTCCAATACCTGGGCAAGCTCTCTGATGCTATCGATGAAAGCAATAGGGAAGCGCACTGGCTAAACATGTCCGGTATAACAAATGATTTCTCTGCATTGCCGTCGATTGAATATAAAATCAGTGATTGAATATTACATTCTTTCCTGTAAAAGTTATTGATTCGCGAGCTCCACATAAGCAACGGTTCGCGCAAACGGAACTTACGGTCTGTAAAACCTGGATTATGCTCATAATATAACCGGAGCTCTATCTAGCTCCCACGCACTATCCATAATGTGCCCATTTTCCGCCAGGAAGCGCTTGTCATTCTGACGCAATAAGTAAACCATTACCACGGGCAATTTCCGAACAGGCCATTTAACCTGGAGCTTTCACCACTCCATCATGGGTCATTCCGTGCCAACTCACCTAAATTTCAAAAACCACCCCAGGTCACCTCCTCAGATTTTGCTGGAAAAATTCTTAAATGTATATCTATGTAACTCTACCCACCATGCAAAAGATTAGCTTTCAGTTTCTCGTAGTTTAAAAATATAGGCCTTTGAAATTTGGCTCTAAAAATGCCACATGTAAAAACGCATATAGTTTTATAATGGACTGCTTTAGAAAGCTAATATTGCAAGCATTTACTAATTGGCATCCAAATTATTCAATTATGGCATCAGATAGCCTCTGGGATTCATATTTCTCACTCTATAGGAAGCTAGAAATAGCTTTTTGCCCAAAATGAGCTAAAATAAGGTGAAACGATAGGAGCCCTACTGAAAATATGGAACAACTTAGAATTTTTTCCTCATAAGAAACTGATTATAATGTCATTATCTACTCACATGTACATTTCTGCCAAGATAACACTGTTAGGTGATGAATTATAAAAGTTTAAACATAAGCCGTTGCCTCAGAGGGCTCGAAAATGGGCCAGTTTTGTCCCCTGGTTTGACCATGTGGCTAGGGGTTTAGGATCTTCATATTTTTTCTGATGATTGCCTCATATAAGGTATATCTACTCACAAAATTATTTTATTTAACGTCCATGGCTTCATATTAAAATCAATTTTTATTTACATGCAAGTTTTTTATAATTATTCACTTTTTCCGTATTCAGGAGCTTATAAATCTTAAAGTTAACTCTAGCGAAGGTATACTGTAGATATTTGTAAACTGGCATACCAAATTTAAGAATCTGTTATAAGAATGTCTTAAAAAAGAATATTTTTCTATCTGTAGGAAGTTGAAAAGGCCAATTTGACCAAAAATGGTGAATATGCATGGGGCATTAACTGAGGTTATGTAACAACATATACTGAGTGCAAATGAAAACGCACCACTCACGAAATCTGGAATAGCTCCACGGATTGATATGTGAAGTATATATGTATGATGCATTTGAGATAATGAATGATTTAAGAAGACATGTAAACATCATTCAATTTCATTCACGATAATGTTAATGCGTGAGAGAGGTTTAACTGGTGTAGGGGTCAAACAGGAAAGTCAATAACGGGTGTGACCGCCATTTGCATTGACACATGCGGTGCATCGTCGTCGCATGGAGTTGATTAGACTCTGAATAGTGTTCTGAGGGATAGCATTCCACTCCTGAACAAGGGCAACCTCAAATTCTCGGATGTTGTCCATCTGGCGTCGACGTGAAAGACGTTGTCCAATTTCATCTCATAAGTGCTCGATAGGGGAGAGGTCAGGTGACAGAGCTGGCCGCTGAAGCACGGGGATGTTCTGCTGTGCAAGGGACTGCATGGACACCCTTGCAGTGTGTGCCCTAGCGTTGTCCTGTTGGAACGTGTGGACATTGTGGTGTTGGTTGAAGAACGGCACAACATGGTTCTGCAGCACCTGGTCCCGGTAGTAGACGCCGTTCACCCTTCCTCTGCAGATATGGTGAGGGGTTCTGTGCTGTAGCTTATTCCACCCCACACCATAACGCTGCCACCACCCCAACGGTCCGTTTGAACGACACAATCGGCGTTATAACGTTCACCACGTCTCCGCCAAACACGTATACGGCCATCTGCGTTCCTTAAGTGAAATCGTGACTCGTCAGAAAAGATGACACCGTGCCATTGTCGTAGTCGCCAATTCTGGTGCCTGTTTGCCCACTGTAGATGCTGGTTTCGGTGACGATCCGTCAATATGGGGCCGAAATAAGGACGTCGTGCACGCAGGCCTGCAGCTCGCAGACGGTGTTGGGGTGAATGAATCCACGTCGTCCTTGGACTTGAGCAGCCGTTCTTGTCGCTGGTAGTGTTCGGTCTCGGACATGATCCCGTACGATCTGACGGTCCTGACGTGCCGTTGTCACACGTTGGTGACCCGGTCGAGGACGGTCCCGAGTGCTCCCCGTTTGCAGAAACCATTGATGGAGTCTTGCGATCGTTGTGTGTGCGCAGTGTAGTCTTCTGGCAATTTCCCTGGTGCTGGCGCCAATTTGAAGCATGCCTATGGCACGTTCCTGATCAGGGGCTGTAAGTCGCGGCATAGTGTCGACGTTTCACAAGTGTCAGTGAAGAAGTGAAATTTTATTCGGATTCACATGCTTTTAAAGGCAATGTGTGCACAAATTCAGAGTGAAATTCATTTTTCCCGTGGTGTGCGTGCAAGATGTTGCGTTTTTGCAAAAAATTGCCTAGCGTTACAGTTAACTTGAAATTCTTGCATTTCTTGCACCTGGCATGTCGGGTGACGTCACTGTAGTGTTGTTGTATAAAAATGATATTGAAGTTCATTTGAACTTAAATATTGACTTTTTTTCAAGTGGTGCGTTTTCATTTGTACTCAGTATATAATTATTCATTTGTGAGAATAATAATCTTAAGTACATTTTCTATTCATAAATAAATTCTTATAATGATAATCCAAAACATATGCTTGGGACAGTACCAACTGTCACAGCATGACTTTAAGCATGTTCTAGACTTGTTTTCTAAGATGTAAAATTCTGTGCCGCTGAGTGCTTGATAATGAATGTCATAAAAGATGGAAGTGCATTATAGAGTTTTCTAAAGTATAAAAATTACTAATATTCCTTGTCTCTGTATATCTCTAAATAAAAAAGCTGCTACTCAACTAATCAAATTTGTCCCAATTTATAATATGCAGTCACTTACAAAAGTAATTATTAGCATGTATTTATGAATAAATAACCACCTCATCACCATTATTGCTAAATAAGAAGCATAATTTAGCCTCATGTGCACCCCTGCGCCCACATTGTTTTGTACCAAGTGGGCCAAATTGCCTTATTTGGCTTCCTAAAACTAAGAGTATGTGCTTTCTAGAAACATTCTGATAATCATGATAACAGATTCTTAAATTTGGTATGCCAGTTTACAAATATCTGCAGTATCACTTTGCTAAACAATTTAGTTTAGGATTTATAAGCTCCTGTATACGAAAAAAGTGAATAATTATACAAAACCCAAAACCAGTGAAGTTGGCACGTTATGTAAATCGTAGATAAAAACAGAATACAATGATTTGCAAATCCTTTGCATCTTATATTCAATTGAATACAATTCAAAATGAATACAAAGACAAGATCTTTAATGTTCAAACTGAGAAACTTTTTTTTTTTTTTTGCAATTTTTTTTGCATATTAACTTAGAATTTAAAGGCAGCAACACATTGCAAAAAAGTTGGCACAGGGGCCTTTTTACCACCGTGTTACATCGCCTTTCCTTTTAACGACACTCAGTAAACGTTTGGGAACTGAGTAGACCAATTTTTGAAGCTTTTCAGGTGGAACTCTTTCCCATTCTTGCTTGATGTACAGCTTAAGTTGTTCAACAGTCCGGGGTCTCTGTTGTCGTATTTTACGCTTCGTAATGCGCCACACATTTTCAATGGGAGACAGGTCTGGACTACAGGCAGTTTAGTACCCGCACTCTTTTACTACGGAGCCATGCTGTTGTAACATGTGTAGAATGTGGCTTGGCATTGTCTTGCTGCAATAAGCAGGGGCGTCCATGAAAAAGATGTTGCTTGGATGGCAACATATGTTGCTCCAAAACCTGTATGTACCTTTCAGCATTAATGGTGCCTTCACATATGTGTAATTTGCCCATGCCTTGGGCACTAATACACCCCATACCATCACAGATGCTGGCTTTTGAACTTTGCGCCTATAACAGTCCGGATGGTTCTTTTCCTCTTTGGTCCGGAGGCCACGACGTCCACAGTTCCATCCATCCATTTTCAACCGCTTATCCGGGGCCGGGTCGCGGGGGCAGAAGTCTAAGTAGGGATGCCCAGACTTCCCTCTCCCCGGACACTTCCTTCAGTTCTTCCGGGGGTATCCCGAGGCGTTCCCAGGCCAGCCGAGAGACATAGTCCCTCCAGCGTGTCCTGGGTCTTCCCCGAGGCCTCCTCCCGGTGGGGCATGCTCGGAACACCTTCCGAGGAAGGCGTCCGGGGGGCATCCGATAAAGATGCCCGAGCCACCTCAGCTGGCCCCTCTCGACGTGGAGGAGCAGCGGCTCTACTCTGAGCTCCTCCCGGGTGGCAGAGCTCCTCACCCTATCTCTAAGGGAGCGGCCCGCCACCCTGCGGAGGAAACCCATTTCAGCTGCTTGTACCCGAGATCTCGTTCTTTTGGTCATGACCCAGAGTTCATGGCCATAGGTGAGGGTAGGAACGTAGATTGACTGGTAAATCGAGAGCTTTGCCTTTCGGCTCAGCTCCTTCTTCACCACGACAGATCGGTACAACGACCGCATTACTGCTGCCGCTGCACCGATCCGTCTGTCAATCTCACGCTCCATCCTTCCCTCACTCGTGAACAAGACCCCAAGATACTTGAACTCCTCCACTTGAGGCAAGAACTCTCCTCCAACCCAGAGGGAACATATCACCTTTTTCCGGTCGAGAACCATGGCCTTGGACTTGGAGGTACTGATTCTCATCCCAGCCGCTTCACACTCGGCTGCAAACCGCCCCAGTGCATGCTGAAGGTCCTGATTCGAAGGAGCCAACAGGACAACATCATCCGCAAAAAGCAGAGATGAGATCCTGTGGTCCCCAAACCGGACTCCCTCCGCCCCCTGGCTGCGCCTAGAAATTCTGTCCATAAAAATAATGAACAGAACCGGTGACAAAGGGCAGCCCTGCCGGAGTCCAACATGCACCGGGAACAGGTCTGACTTACTGCCGGCAATGCGAACCAAGCTCCTGCTCCGGTCATACAGAGACCGCACGGCCCTTAGTAGAGGGCCCCGGACTCCATACTCCCGAAGCACCTCCCACAGAATGCCACGAGGGACACGGTCGAATGCCTTCTCCAAGTCCACAAAACACATGCGAACAGGTTGGGCAAACTCCCATGCACCCTAAAGCACCCTGCGGAGGGTATAGAGCTGGTCCAGTGTTCCACGACCAGGACGAAAACCGGATTGTTCCTCCTGAATCCGAGGTTCGACTAATCGGCCGGATTCTCCTCTCCAGCACCCTGGAATAGACTTTACCCGGGAGGCTGAGAAGAGTCATCCCCCTATAGTTGGAGCACACCCTCCGGTCCCCCTTTTTAAATAGAGGAACCACCACCCCGGTCTGCCAATCCAGAGGCACTGTCCCCGACTGCCACGCGATGCTGCAGAGGCGTGTCAACCAAGACAGCCCTACTACATCCAGAGACTTGAGGTACTCAGGGCGGATCTCATCCACCCCCGGTGCCTTGCCACCGAGGAGCTGCCGAACTACCTCAGTGACTTCAGCCCGAGTGATGGATGAGTCAGCCTCTGAGTCCCCAGCCTCTGCTTCCTCTACGGAAGGCGTAACAGCGGGATTGAGGAGGTCCTCGAAGTATTCCTTCCACCGGCCGACAATATCCCCAGTCGAAGTCAACAGTTCCCCACCTCCACTGTAAACAGTGTTGGCAGGGTACTGCTTTCCCCTCCTGAGGCGCCGAACGGTTTGCCAGAATTTCTTCGGGGCCGACCGATAGTCCTCCTCCATGGCCTCCCCGAACTTTTCCCATACCCAAGTTTTTGCTTCCGCCACCGCCCGGGCCGCAGCACGCTTAGCCTGCCGGTACCGGTCAGCTGCCTCAGGCGTCCCGCAAGCTAGCCAAGCTCGGTAAGACTCCTTCTTCAGCTTGACGGCATCCCTTACTTCCGGTGTCCACCACCGGGTTCGAGGATTGCCACCACGACAGGCACCGGAAACCTTACGGCCACAGCTCCGAACAGCCGCGTCAACAATGGAGGTGGAGAACATGGTCCATTCAGACTCAATGTCTCCAGCCTCCCTTGGGATCTGGTCAAAGCTCTCCCGGAGGTGAGAGTTGAAAACCCCTCTGACAGAGGGTTCCGCTAGACGTTCCCAACAAACCCTCACTACACGTTTGGGCCTGCCAAGTCTGTCCAGCTTCCTCCTCCGCCAGCGGATCCAACTCACCACCAGGTGGTGATCAGTGGACAGCTCAGCCCCTCTCTTCACCCGAGTGTCCAAGACATACGGCCGGAGGTCAGATGACACGACCACAAAGTCGATCATTGACCTCCAACCTCGGGTGTCCTCGTGCCACGTGCACTGATGGACACCCTTATGCTTGAACATGGTGTTCGTTATGGACAAACCGTGACTAGCACAGAAGTCCAATAACAGAGCACCACTCGGGTTCAGATCGGGGAGGCCGTTCCTCCCAATCACGCCCCTCCAGGTCACACTGTCGCTACCCACGTGGGCGTTGAAGTCCCCCAGTAGAACGATGGAGTCCCCAGTCGGAGCACTTTCCAGTACCCTTCCTACGGACTCCAAGAAGGTCGGGTACTCTGCACTGCCATTCGGCCCATAAGCCGAAATGACAGTGAGGCACCTGTCCCCGACCCGAAGGCGCAGGGCAGCGACCCTCTCGTTCACCGGGGAAAACTCCAACACCTGACGGCTAAGCTGGGGGGCTATAAGCAAACCCACACCAGCCCGCCGCCTCTCAGCGCGGGCAACTCCAGAGTAGAAGAGAGTCCAGCCTCTCTCAAGGAGTTGGGTTCCAGAGCCCAGACTGTGCATGGAGGTGAGCCCGACTATCTCTAGCCGGTATCGCTCGGCCTCCCGCACAAGCTCAGGCTCCTTCTCCCCCAGTGAGGTGACATTCCATGTCCCCAGAACCAGATTCAGAGTCCGAGGATTGAGTCGCCGGGGCCCCCGCCCACGACTGCCACCCAAAACACAAGGCATCAGCCCCTTCTGAACCCTCCCGCGGGGGATGGGCCTACGGGAAAGCGGGCCCACGTCGCTCGTTCGGGCTATGCCCGGGCGGGTCCCGTGAGCAGAGGCCCGACCACCAGGCGCTCGCCTACCAACCCCAACCCCAGGCCTGGCTCCAGGGTGGGGTCCCGGTGACGCCAATCCGGGCGACGTAAACGTCCTCGTTCTATTTTCATTCATCAGGGGTGTTGAAAAAACTATTTGAAATGTGGACTCGTCAGACCACAGAACTCTTTTCCACTTTGCATCAGTCCATCTTAGATGAGCTTGGGCCCAGCGAAGCCGGCAGCGTATCTGGGTGCTGTTGATAAATGGCTTTCGCTTTGCATTGTAGAGTTTTAACTTGCACTTGCAGATGTAGGGACGAACTGTTGTTACTGACAGTGGTTTTCTGAAGTGTTCCTGAGCCCATGTGGTGATGTCGGTTTTTGATGCAGTACCGCCAGAGGTATCGAAGGTCACGGGCATTCAATGTTGGTTTTCGGCCTTGTCGCTTATGTGCAGTGATTTCTCCAGATTCTCTGAACCTTTTGACGATATTACGGACCGTAGATGATGAAATCCCTAAATTTCTTGCAATAGCTCGTTGAGGAATGTTGTTTTTAAACTGTTTGACAATCAGCTCACGCATTTGTTCACTAAGTGGTGACCCTCGCCCCATCCTTGTTTGTGAATGACTGAGCATTTCAGGGAAGCTGCTTTTATACCCAATCATGGCACCCACCTGCTCCCAATTAGCCCGTTCACCTGTGGGATGTTCCAAATAAGTGTTTGATGAGCATTCCTCAACTCTCTCAGTCTTTTTTGCCACTTGTGCCAGCTTTTTTGAAACATGTTGCACGCATCGAATTCCAAATGAGCTAATATTTGCAAAAAATTACAAAGTTTACCTGTTCGAACATTAAGTAACTTGTCTTTGCAGTGTATTCAATTGAATATAGGTTGAAAAGGATTTGCAAATCACTGTATTCTGTTTTTATTTACGATTTACAAAACGTGCCAACTTCACTGGTTTTTGGTTTTGTTAAAAATGTGCAAGTAAATAAAAAAATATTTTAATATGAAGCCATGGGCATTAGATAAAATGATTTGGTGAGTAGATACACCTTATATGAGGCAATCTTTAGAAAAAAAATGAAGGTCCTAAACCCCTAGCCACATGGTCAAACCAGGAGACAAAATTGGTCCATTTTCAAGCCCTCCAAGGCAAGGGCTATTGTTAACTTTTATAATTCACCACCTAACAGTGTTATCCTGGCTGAAATGTACATGTGAATAGATAATGACCCTATAATCACTGTTATAGTTATGAGGAAAAAATTCTAAGTTGTTCCATATTTTCAGGAGGGCTCCTGTAGTTTCACCTTATTTTAGCTCATTTTGGCCAAAAAGCCAGTTTAAGCCTCCTACAGAGTGAAAAATATGCATCTCAGAGGCTATCTGATGCCATAATTGAAAAAAACTGGATGCCAATTAGTAATTAATAAACATTTGCAATATTAGCTTTCTAGAAGAGTCCATTATAAAATTGTAAGCCCCTGAAGTTGGAAAAAGATGTGTTTTTCACGTGGCATTTCTAGGGCCAAATTTCAGGGGCCTATATTTTTTAAACTATGAGGAATTGAAAGCTAATCTTTTGCATGGTGGGTAGAGCCATATAGATCTACATTTAAAGGGTTTGTGAACAATAAACTTAATATGTTTTTAAAAAGTGTATTTTGTTTATATAACCTCATTAAAATCAATAAAAATGTATATAGGCAGTTTATCTTTTCTATAAATAAACAAAATAACGTCTGTGGCTGCACAGCCACAAAGTTAATTAGGTACCCATGACATCATCCAATGACGTCAGAGAGGTCTTCATCTTGCCGAGCCGCTATCAAGGTCTATAGTCGAGGTGGTGTTATAGCGTGTCTGATCGTCGGCGTGTGCAGAAAATATGGGTGAATCTGCAGGCACAAGTGAAATAAATCAGAGAGAGAGAGAGAGAGTGAGAGAGATTTTCCCCACAGACACACGTCAAACGTCCTGAGAGAGAGAGAGAGAGAGAGATGGTCGCCGAAATAAAAAATTCAACTTAACCTACAGGTAGCCTAGAGACAACGAGAGAGCTCAAGTCGAGAACCGAGTTACAGCATTGCATTCCGCAACACTCGGTGAACTCAAAACACTACAGTAAAGAGACTGCTCTGCTTGAATCAGCAACCTATCAGCCAATCAGAAAATAGTATTTCTTGTTGCTAGGTGAAATAGCAGCGCCAAATCACGTTCTTCACTCGCGCTCTCAATGTAGTGTATTTTGGCTGAAAACAAACCCTGCTCCGATCCGGTGTCACAGGTGGTACCGCAACATCTCTTGTTTGTGACAGACAAAACGATACTAATACACAAAAGAATTATTTAATTTAGCCTTTGTTATACTGGGGAGTACCACTGAAATAAAAAAAAGTACAGGTATGGCTAAACATTATCTTGTTCAAAATCTATCAACTACTCCAGGGGGAAACGCTAGCAAGTTGAAATCAAATTCTTAAACTCATGTCAAATAGCATTCGCGAATACCGTAGCTGGCCAGCTAACTCATATTCGTGACGCTTAGCACAGCTGTTATCTGTGTTGTAAAATGCTTGATATTGCAAAGTAAAAGGAAATATACACGCAACATGCAGATATAAGATAGATAGTTGTATATCGCAACGTTTAATTGAGCTACCACTTCTGACAACGAGATGCGACGGATAACGCGGTCAGCATTCATTCTGCAAATAGCCTACAATGCGCACAAAACTTCCGCGACCGATCCTGTTGTGCTATCTAGTGATAGAATATTGTAACTGCGCGCATAAATTTGCAGCTCCACGTCCACTGGCGGACACATCTGCACAAAGATACACCTTTGTTCTTCGCAAACGCGCAAAATCCGGATAATCCGTAAATGATAAATTCCAATTAATATTTTAATTTGAAACAAGAAACCAAGTTGCCAGTGTCAAAGTAACGAAGTAGCGAATTTTTATCTTTTAAATGTAGTAGAGTATGAGTCCCTGTTTTAAAAAAAAAGTAATGTACAAATCCTAAAAAACAAACCAAAAAAAAAAAACCTGAAGTGCTGTAACGAAGTACATGCACTTAAATTGCACCATTGAAAACGGGATTATCACCCCCCCAGAGAAAATCTCACGCGAGCCTGCATTCAAAACTTGAGAGCCCTGTGTTTCCATTT
Organism: Gymnothorax reevesii; assembly: GCA_029721435.1. Classification (NCBI taxonomy): domain Eukaryota; kingdom Metazoa; phylum Chordata; class Actinopteri; order Anguilliformes; family Muraenidae; genus Gymnothorax; species Gymnothorax reevesii. Next base: position 101,007,962 of record CM056578.1, read on the forward strand.
TCACCCGGCTCTTGGAGCGGGAGCCGCATGCGTATTTTTCCGATTAATTTCACAATAATAGCGTAGTTTAACCGTTTATATGGAAACACTGAGGACGCACCATGGGCCGCATGCGATGTCCCGTGTCTGCCCCGCAGCCTGTCGCAACCGGACTTCAGTCGTATTAATGGAACATAGCTTTATATGGCTGCCCCGGGTCATCAATTAAGACCTCTCTGACGTCACTCGGGTCACGGGACCTTGGTTCTTGCATGAACGCTACAGAGCGCACTGTCGTGTACATTTAGCCCGAGAAAAACATTATTTTGAAAAATATGTTCCCAAAACACACATATTTTGTATTTTTACTATACATATATTGGATTTTATGTATTAAATGCAGTTATGTAAAATTGGTTCAGAAACCCTTCAAGAATTTTTCCAGCAAAATCTGAGGTGGTGACCTGGGGACCCCTGGATGAGTTGGCATGGAATGACCCTCATATACCAGCGTTCGTTACTCCACGCTAACAACACACCACAGTTATACACACAAACTAGCAGGTCCCATTTTACACCAAAGCAGTCCATAAACTGTTGGTCCACTTTCAGCTGCTCCTCCCTGTCCATGTTTCCCTCTAAACTCAGACCCTTCGGTTTTCTATGGTCTTGGGCCTACACTTAGGCATGTCGACCTGTTCTACAAATGTGTCTGTATGTCGTGGATTCTAGCTTTCCCTGCATCCTAGCTATAGAGCAGAAAAACCTCTGTACTCACCACTGTTGCCGTAGCAAACTGTAGCTGATAGCAAATTCGAGCTTGAACTGCCAGATTTTTGCACTGCACCCTCCACTTTCGCCACTGCGTTTTTTAGAACAAGTTCATTTCATTAGATCGATATTCAAGTATAGCGTTAGATTTCGGAATTTCCCTGCCAGATGACAGATGTGTCCCACGTTTCACTCTGGAGAAGCAGACCTGGAAAACTGCGTTCTGCAGCCTCGTACCGCCAAACTCTGCCCTCCACAGAGCTGGCCAGTCAGAAGAAAGTGGGCACACGGGGAGTCGGGGCCATAGCGGAAGAGCCACCCCAATGAGGTGTTTCAGGCAGAGACTACTATGGATACAAATGGGGTTTGAGGATGGCAGTATGAGGTAAATAAGTACCCCATTCTGAACTTTGAACGATCAGTAGTACTCTCCAAGATCAAAATAAAATCTTGGAAATATAGCAAAATAGGTCCCCTTTAAGAAGTTTGGCGCCAAACGGACAGCTGGTGAAGATGCGCGTGGTACCAGTGTTTGTTTTCTCGTTTCATCTGTGAATGGGTACACCTTTTTTTTTTTTGTGCGTTTAGCTGTACACACGTACCTGCTTGTATATGCGTACATGTAGCATTGGTGTTGCCAGACCTGAACAGTGGGTTGGCACAGAACATGCCTTTAAACCTATGATTAGTACTGACTTGCGCTTATTAGGGCACTAAGGCCTCTAGCTGGATCCCCACTTGAAATGCTCTTTTTTTTCCCTTTTTTCTTTTTCTTCCGCCTGCATTTGTAATGAGAAAATCTCAGAAATAGTTTAACCAACGAAACTGAAACTCACCTCAGCTGTTCTAGACCTTGCCAAGTTATGCATATCGTTGTGATACACGCGCTGATTTACCAGGTCTCTTGAGCGCCAGCCACTCAGCGCCCATGTCACAATGGCTGTGCCGTGAATGATTTTGGGTGGAAAATTAGATTTCAGGGGTGAAGTTTAGCCTTTTCCAGACTTATTCTTCGGAACGAGAGGGAGTTACGATGAGTGGTTGGTGTCGAACGAAACGTTAATATGTCATTGTTATGCCGATACCAGACAAGGTAAGACAATAGAAAGTTTTGACTCTAGCAGCGGTAGAAGACAAGTGGTGTCTGGCGATTGCCATTTTTGCAGGTTTTGTCAATGGCACGGCATGTGACCCTGCTGGGCCAGTAAATGTCAGAATTAAGCATTATTACACGCGAGGGTGTGCTTAACCGTCATTCTTGTCACGACACTGATGCAGTTAGCATCACTGAAGTGACAAGAATGACGATCAAGCACACCCTCAAGTGTAGTAATGCAATTATACGATTATAAACAACAAAATAAAATGTATAATCAAAATGGATTTATACTGTGGGTATTTCGCTCTCAAAATATAAAAGTTTTCTAGTACTCTCTCCGTTTCCGTGTTAATACATGAGATCTGACGTTAACTAGTCCTTGTCAGCCAGCCAATTTCGGCTTATGTTTTCTAGACATCGCGATTTCCCAAAACTGAATAAATACCGCACATAAGAACACAAAACTGCTTAGCTAGCTCAATCATGTTGTAACTAGAATATCCGCAGGAAAAAAAAATTTTTTCATGGACCGATAGCCATACTTCTACTGACATCTCAGTCATTTCTAAGCTAGCAGGTGCCCAGACAAGGACTCAGCTGATCTTTATTGAACAAACTTGCATTAACGGTGATATTTAACCCTATAATGCCCCCAGTATCATACATGATAAACCAAATTTGAAGGACCATGTCCACCTGGTAAGATGCAGCACAACCACGGCTGCTCACTGATCTGTTACACAGTGCTGCCACCTGGAAGGAAGAAGTGAGATTACAGGAGTAGTCTCTCACTTCAAGGTAATAGCTCCCATGTGAATGGGGATTCATGAATTTCATTGGACATTGGCAGTGAAGTTCGGCATTCCACTGTAAATATTACACAAAGACTTACTCTTATATGTTAAGGGATATCTATAGATAGTAGAGAGCATTGAAATAATTTGAAATTTCGAGTGTTGAGTTCTGGAGAGGTGCTGATTTTTGGCTATTTTTGGATATGATACTCCTGGAATTAGAAGTTCTGTTCAGCAATGTATATTTTGCTGTCACAAAACCTACTGATGAACAGTGGATCTGCATACTATCTAAAATATTCAATACTTCAATACTTCTAAAATATTACTGGGTCATATTTTTCCTATAATGATGTCTGTGTCTGGGCATTATAGGGTTAAATATGGGCAACAGCTTTCCAGTGTTGGCACCAGAACGAAAATCTGTATTTAAATAAACTCACCAGCAGATGTTTCATTTCAGCTGGGGGTGTGTCACTCCAAGTTAACGTTAGCTCCGATTAATGTGGCCAAGCAGCAAAAGAAACTAAAGTAACCTGTACCATGAAGGCTGAACAGAGTTATATAATTTCAACTCCACCTTTTGCTAATCACCTTTTCAGGCCATTAGCAATTTACCTCTGAAATAAAAACGACAGTTTTCACAGTTGTGTTGATATATTAAATGTACAAATGCAAAAAAATGGAAAAATTCATTAAATCAATGGCCTAGGCAACTAAGATAAGCGGAGTAATATTTTCAGTGATGAGGTATTTTTCATTTGAGCACAGGCTACCCGTATTGTCTTGCTCATTTGAGAACATTCTAAACGTCTGATTGACCAATCAGATTGCTCGGTCGGATCTATATGTTGTATAATGTCAAAACAAGCCCGCGGAGGCACGAATGGGGATACTCTGTTACCGACCCCGGTGGTCTTGTGGTACAGCTGCTTACAATCACTCCGCGTTCCCGTGTTTGTTACCCGGGGCTCATAGGCCTACTATTTAAGCTATACTACGACCGTCAGGGTCGGTATGGAGAACAGGTTGCTCTTTACAATAAGGCAGTTGCAACGGGTATGGCAGTTTTTCAATGCATTTCAATGTGGAGATGCACGGCAGTCCCCATTTCAAGCCCTGCCCAAACCGAACCCGAACCCTTCCCCCAACCATAATCCCATATCCTTATCCTAATCCCTTGAAATTTACTGCCACGTCTCTAGACACTGTTACAATAATTCCCTGTCTTTTTCCAGTCCTTATTTTTCCATGCAATTTGTAATTTTTGATTTTTATTTATTTATTTTTACTTTGCAACTAACTGAGCAAATGGGGGCAGGAGCAATTTCTTAATTCACCCTTGTCCAGTTCTGAAATGGTTACGCAGCCCTCCAAGCCGAATGACTCTGGACACCAGACTGTACAGGAGCAAAAAATTTAACTGACTAAACTTGTTTCAACGAACTAAATACTTTTTTTTTAACTGACATAAACTTGCCCATTGTCATTTATGTATTAGATAGTGCCTAATGTTCAATAATATAAAGCTAGGCTTATTAATATTTCCTATCATTTGTCCTGGCTGTAGATAAAGCAGGATATTTTTTAAATCCACATGGAAGTATTGATCATTATTTGCTGCTGTATTATATAGGTTGAAATACGATTGAAGTCCCATTGTTCTTTTGTTCTGATTTAAACGTAGCCATATTGGAAGTGGCTATTTGCCCCAAGCGGAGTGAATTGGGGGAAAGGGATCGGCTATCTGCCCCGCAACGGGGTCAACAAGAGTAGCAGTTCTGCTATTCACACCGCAGTGGAACGGATAACAGAAGCACTTCTGCTATTTGCCCTGCAGTTGGGCCAAGAGATTTCATTTTATAATCCGCCCCGCTCTTTGATCTTTCACGCTGAACCTCCGAATAGCCTCTGCCTTCAATATTAACCGAGGATGCAGAATCGAGTATCAACATTGGAGTTCATTGTTAATTGAATTTGCATTTTCAAGCTAATATAGGCCAGTTTCATCGACTGTTTGCCATATCTGCATGCTGAAATTTTTGACGATTCTCCGCTATTCTGCCATGTAAAACTGTTTTCCACTGTTGACTGGAAGGCTGGCAATACTCCATATCTGCACTGTAAATGAACAACAAGTACCAAACTGCTTGTACCAAGAAATGCCAATGTTATTAATGAGCTGAGTGCTCATTTTCTCCAGCTCCGTTTACATGTAGCCCAATATAATACGGCCCGAACTAACAATGTAGTTTCACAAATTATATACAAGAGTACCTGTCCCATAAACCTAGAAATCGCCGAGTAGCGCAACGCCAGTAATATGCAGCTACCACAGAACCAGCACAGACTGGATACGATCCAGGACAGACGCATTCACAAACAGTGCTGCATTATCTGCTGAGCCACAGGAAAACTCCACCTGGAGGTAGAGCTCATTAACATGAGTTTCAAACATTTATAAATGTATACAAACAAACTTGAAACATTCAGCTAGATATTTAAATGAATGTTTCATACATTAAGATAAATGTTGTGTACATTATAAACCACTTCAAGGTTTATAAATGTAGGGAAAAAAATCGCTAAATGTGAGAAAAAAATGGTTAAATATAGGAAAAAATGCAGTGAAAAATAACAGCATTAAAATGTCCCATTCGGCACCCCATACCCTTGGGCCTCTGTGGTCCAAGGTCTCTCAAATTTGTTCATTTTGTTTCAATCAGATGAAAATTGTTGAAGCTGTGGAAGGATAAAGTTTGCATCTTGTGGCGGCCAATTTGATTCTTCCTGAAATTGTCCAAACTTCGAAAATCTTCTTCTCCAAAACAGCTGAACAAAATTCAACAAAACCTGCCAGGAATGATTTACGTCCCAACGTCTCAAGTTTGTATCGTTTCGTTTTGATCAGTTGAAAATGGTTGAAGCTGTGGACGGATGAACTTCGCAATTTGGCGCCTATTGTCATTTTTGGTTGAAATTAGGCCAAACTGAAACTCTACTCCAAATCTGGTGAACGAAATTGAGAGAAACTTTAAACATAGGATCTGGGTTTCAAGGTCTGTCAAGTTTTTTCAAATGGATTCCATCCATTTACTCATATAGCCCCCATAGTCAATTTGGTTATATTTTCGTCTTTCTCAGATAAACAGAATCATAGCTGTGCTGTATGTAAGACAGCATTAAAAAGTCCATTGCGTTAACATATACAGATGAACAGCAGTGGAGAATTGGTGGCTGCTTTTAGCCTTTCATATTTTACAGGCATTGTACTGTACTTTAACCTCTTAATTGTCACCTGCATTTTCTCGCATTCTAAGTTAATACTGTCAAACAGAATGGCGTACAAAAACTTTTTTACAGTATGAAATAGTAGGCATACATAAACCTGCTGGTCCTTGGTCCCCTTTGTAGCTGCTTGCGGCTATCTTTTATTTATGATATTATCTGTAAACTCTCATATTATCAGGTGTTGCTTGTTTTCCCCATTAATGAGAAATAAAATGCCTCATTTGGATGCTCAATTTGGTGCATTCCAATAAGCGTCATTGAAGAACACGTACAAGGTTTTGATTTAATTTCAGCAATCATGAAGCACAGCTTAGATTGCCTGAATTGCAGGAGTTGGCAAAAACTTAAGGCCAAAGTTCACTTTATTTTCGTACTGTACTTCATACAAATCTTTTTCAGAAGTGAATATAGCCTATCGTTATCCTCGAAGCATAATTGCCCAAGTCATATTTTTGCCAAATTGAGGTATCGGCAGCCTGTTCATTGGTGCTGGCGAAAAAAAAATGCTTTTTCCTTTTTTCTCTAAACCTAAATTTTTTTTAAATCCATTCTCTTAAATAATAGAATTAAAATAAAAAAATAAAAAAAAACTTAGGCTATGAGGCTAACGCTATCATCTAGTCACCCTTACATTGCATTAAGAACGGCGTTGAGTCTAATTCTCTAGTATTATGGAAAAATCTAATGAATAACAAGGTAGATTTTGAGAAAAAGACAAAAGGTTGAGCTCTTGCTCGACGATGAAATTTACTTGGCAATTATTTGTTTATTACATAATAATAGATATTTTGGGAGGATTTTTTTCTCTTTTTTGTTAGTATCTATGGCAGTATGACTTACAATACAAGGTTTTTCCACCCAAAAAAATGTGAAATATCAGCTATCAAAATGATGGACAAACCCCTTGCAGTTAAGTTGTTGCAGTGGCGTTTGATAGTGTTTTGTGCTAACTTCACCATCTGCTTCCCTCTTGAAGCCTTTTTTCAGTCGTCATGAATTCTGACCATGAATGCCCTGCACACCAGATGCTCTGCATGGGGACTGACCTGACAGATCATGTAATAGATAGGCTGCTTCATAACTGGCTAATTCAACTTGCTAGGTTTTCCCATGACAAAAAAATTGAAAATGTAATGTAGAAAAACTCAGGAAGATCAGCTTGCTAGGTGTGCGAGCCAAATGTGCTGTGTTTATGTGTTTAGTGTAACTCATTGCGAGGGCAATGAGTGATGCTGTGATCTTGCCTGCCCTCAGGTATACAGGTAGGGAAATAACTATTGTTTTGTGGGTGTTTGACTCGGAAGGGCTAATGGTTTTCGGCAGCTGTGGTGTGGTTCTCTATTTGTTTGATCTATCACAAATGGTCAATAACAGTGAACGGTGATCAATACATCATTTTAAAGCAACGTCGAAGAAGAGCCAGACTACTTGCATGGAATACGGACGAGCCAAAGGCAACGTGATGTTAACACAACAGCAAAGCGTGTCAGCTAGGTTACTCCTGGCTTTAGTCATCTCCGTAGATTTATACAGTGGACTCAGCTCCATTAATACCAGGTTTTTGCCTCATTAATGATTAAGATGACTTAGTAGTTTTTGCAATAGCACAACATGGGAAATCGGGGATTATTTTTATGTATCTTACTGTATATGATGCGGCAAAGCCTAGTAGGAACAAAAATGGTCATAACTCAGTTTCAACCAAAATTAGACTTAGTAGGCTTTCCCATGACACAGAAGAATTGCCAAAGAATTATTGTTATAGTTGGAAAACAGTTTAAAAAATGACAGTGTTTGCTAGCAGGTCAGGACTTACGATCAGTTTTAGGGATCTGAGTGTACGAATTAGGGGGATCTATTGGCACAAACGGAATATAGTTTGCTTTGATTAGTGTATATTAACCTGAAAATAAGAATCATTCCATTTTCCTCACCTTAGCACGAGCCCTTTAGCTTATATCAGCTGAGGGAGTGGTTCCTCTTCTCCAGAGAATACTGCACCCCCATGTCTCTACGGCAGCCTAGAATAGACAAGACAAAGCTTGATATATCGAGGGTTCCATGACCACTGCAGGCTCTCTTACACCAGAGGTGCCCAATCTTATGCCAAGGAGAGCCAAGAGTACGCAGGTTTTCATTCCAACCAATAACTACACCTGCTGTTCAGGTAACCGGTCGTTTCGCTACTGGGCCAGTTCGCTCCCAGCATCGGCGCTACCACACACTGCACTTTCGCTACCATGTTAAAGACTGTTAACGACCAAAGATAAATGCGAGCTAAGAGCATAAATACTGCTTAAGAAATAGTGGTAAAACTTTTATAAAAAGAATAAAACATTAACTGCGATCCAAATGCTTTTATGAAGTTTTATCACTATTTCTTAACCCTTTGAGCGCTGAATAAATTTAAGGAAATAAAAATGCAATTGTCCTGAGCTGTTGAAAACCTATTATGTGTCAACTTGTTTAAAAGAGCTCCCATGCGTGAGCTCTTTTAAACAAGTTGCCACATGATAGGTTTCAACAGCATCTGGTTTTGATATCTTACATCATTGGGCAACTACAGTTGCCTATTGAGTTCAAGGGTTAAGTAATATTTATGCTTTTAGACCGCATTTATCTTTGGTAAAGAACGGTCGAGATCAAGATCACTTTATGAGTCTCCCTTTAGAGAAATTTGTTTTGGATACAGGGGAAGCTGCTACACGTGCAAGACAAACACATGTAATAAATACAAAGTAACAAATGCGCAAAGTGCAAAAGAGTAGTTTAAAACAGTCCATGAGTTAAAAAAAAGAAAAAGAAAATGGATACATACATTCATATTGCACGACATGAAACCAATCCTACCATATCTCCTCCTTTGCCCCTCTCCATCCTCCCTTTGCCCGTCATTGATGAGCTTAATTGAGAGAGGAATGAATGAGTGTTTCAAGCGATTGTGTTTGCATTATGACACCCGGTCTTTAACATGATTGCGAAAGTGCTGTGTGTGGTAGTGAAGATACTGGTGGCGTAAAGACAGGGTATGGAAACAACCGTAATCTATTGATCACACCAGTAAGTTCCGTCCCCGTCCCCCCCCGCTCGAAAGTGTGCTGATCCGTGAAATCAGCTGGTGTAGTGATTGGTTGGAATGAACACTCGCTGTACCTCCATGGCACCTTCCTATAAGCTCAGAAGGAGAGGGTGAGAAGAGGAGTTATCAGTTGGTTGCAATCTGTAGTCTCACCACTAGATGGGGATCTCATCAAATCCTACATACTCGCCCTAGTCTGGGGCCATTTAGTCGCTGTTTTGGTAAGCAACCGGAACCAGGGCGAGAGAGACGGGATCTGGAATTCGATGGATGCGCGAACCTAATAAACTAAATGCGGTGAAACTTTTTAATTTAAAGAACATAATTTTGTACGTCCATGTTTAAATGAATAAAATGTTTCAAGACCGGAGACGGAAATCGATAGTGCGCCAGAATTTAAAGTTTTAATTTGGTGAACACTCTCTAGACCGGAAACAGAATCCCGACAAAATTCAGTGTGAATGGAAACCAGGCTCTTCGCCCTTGTATGAAGAGCCTGGTGATGCGAGGCTAATACTGACCATGAAAGGGATGTTTTGTGCTCACCCTGCAACATACTTTCACAGGCTACACCACGGTAATTAAACCTCATAGGTATAATTGCTTGTACTTGCATACAAGGGTCCCCCCCCCCATCTCTCGGAAAAACAGACGAAAATCAGCAAGTATGAGATAAGCATAATAATAATTTATTTTAAGGATATAATTTCATTACATTGGCAGGACATACATTAGCTGTATTGCAGACCTTGAGCTGCTACGGACTTCGAGCTTAGAATTTTCTCTCCTCATTTCTTACATATAATAATATTCTGCAAATTCATCTCTTGCGGTAGCTCCCCATTTATTTATTCCCCCCCCATTTTTACAACCCTCTTACAGGTGTTTCAGCCCCTCTTGCCGACTCTGCAGGGCACATCGCCTGGGAACTACATCTGCTAACACAGGTTCAGCAACTGTACCTTCTAAAACACTATAGCACACTTTATCACCTAGGCTTACCACTGATGAGGACTTCCTCAAAATCTTTTCTGATCATTAGCGATTACAAGATACCACTGCTAGTCAATGCGGATTTACCATCTTTTCAACTTCGACTGCGGGCTTGCCAGTGCTGCCACGATTACTGCGCATGCTCAGAACTTTGAAAACTGTTCAGCCTAAACAAGAAATCAAACAAAGTCATGCAAAACGATGACAGATTAGCAACAATGGAATCAGATTTTGACTTACAGTTGAGTGGATTCGCTCTGTTCGATTTCTGGCTTGTTTTCAAAATTCTTAGCATGCGCAGTAATCGTGATACAGCTCTGTTACAAATTTTGAATTAACCCGTTATGTTCCACTGAGGTATTCTGGACCACAGCAGATGGACCCAGGATACCAGACATGTCAAGGCTTACGTCTTAGGCGTGAGTCTCTCCTCTGGGTGGCCTTCACGTTTCTGTGCCGTAGTCAGCAATTATTTAATCAAAGCGCACTGAAGAAATTCACTCCTGGAATTTAAGCCATTGTGCATCAACTTAATCAGTTTCACGTGCATTACGGTGGATTTCCCCACTAATGACACGGAAATCGATTATGACTTGGGAATTCTCAGGTTGTCTTTACTGAGGGATTAAAAGCAATGGAATTGCATAAAAACTTTTCAAATGGTCAATTTGAACGACAATTTAAACGATCATGAAACACATGCATTGTATTCAATCCCTGAGTAAAGAGAAGCACGGGAAGTCCGGAGTCATAATCACTTTCCATGTTACTTGTGATGAGGTGCACCTTTACGCACTTTAATTCCGCATGAGGATCTCATTTAGCATTCAATGAATAATTGCAGACTACAGTGAATAAGCCTAAAAATGCGTAAGACCTACGCCGAATGCGTGAGACTTAGCATCTCTGGGATACTGAGTAAAATGTGGCTAATCCTTCTCATGCCTGTAACCCCAGTGAAGTTGAATTAACACCAAAGTCTCGACAGGGGCCTCATAAACATCAATAGCTAATAGGAGAGCAGTTACAGCTTTAACAGAATAAAGTCAGCATTAATAGCAACACACCCACCGACATCTTATCAGGGAGAAGAAATATTCAGGCATCACGATGCGGAGAACAAGGCAAACAAACACGGCTTTTAGATTCATGTGCTAAATACTGCATATCGAGCGAAAGCTACGCACAGCTTCACGTACAAGACTTCCACTCAGCCGCTAATTCTGAATATTTTCAAAATGCGCCGTCGAGACGCTCTATAAAACTCTTGGGTCAGGAGACGGGCTCCGGGATCGAGGCTCGTAGGTAGTTCTCGAGTTTGAGGGATCAAGCGAGAAGGAGAGCACAGAACATAAACTGTCAAACGCGTTTGCGGAAAGCGGTTCTCCTCGGAAAGCCTGCCGGCACAGGCAGACTCTGTAGCACCGGGAATTCTGGAACAAAGGACAGAAGGAAGAGTCCAGCGCGTCCTTTTAACACGCCAAGTCCGGAGCACCTGACCCACTGTGCATTCTGAGTGATAGACGTCCCAAAGTCTTAAGCTCCAGTGAAAGATATTCTACATCCCATGCAGATATTCATCTCTACATACGACACCAAAGATATCGTATTCACAGAGCAGATCTTCCACTCTGCATTCTTGCTGTCCTTCTTACTGCTGAATCCATGAAGTTGTTGTGGGTCATGGAAGGTCTCACTCGAATCTTGATCCACGGCCACATTTAATGAACAAGTTTATCCCAGTGCGGTTGAATATCTGCGCTGTCAGAGTGTCTCAGTTCCTGGTCTACCTTGCAGAGTTGTGACCAAGTCATCATGTCCAAGTCAAATCAAGTCACTGGTGATTAGCTCAAACTCAAAGCAGACGAGGGAGAGCAATGAGGAGTGGAAGGGGGCAGGGGAACAAATTAGACAATGAGCTAACTAATTAACAAGCAGAGTGGGGGAAGCTGAGTGTTTTAAAAGCTTAGATACATTTAGGATCAGAAAGGGGTCAATGTCAACATGAAATGCAGCTCATGGTTCTCTCAGCTTTCCCCACTCTGCTTGTTCACTAGTTAGCTCATTGTCTCATTTGTTCCCCTGCCCCCTTTCACTCCTCATTGCTCTCCCTCGTCTGCTTTGAGTTTGAGCTAATCACCAGTGACTTGATTTGACTTGAGCATGATGACTTGGTCACAACTCGGCCATATTATCCTTCTAGGTTCAGTACTCCTTGGAAAAACATCCTCAAATAAAAAAATCTGTTGTTCTGTGTGACCCTGGTTTCTGAGAAAGGTGCCATATGAATTAAATATCACAACTGTACCACTTATTTTTTTCTTTCAGGATTTACAATTACAGAGAGGTCCAAAGGTGTTTGGATGGTAACACGGATTTAAAGTTCAGTAATTCTAATGCCGTGCACTTATCATGGATGCAGAGCTGATAATTCATACCTTAATTTGAGAGCATTTACATCAACACCCACTGAGCTGTCGAAGAATCGCAGGCCTTTAAAATAAAGCCACTGTCCAAATACTCAGACACCACTCGGCATATCTGCAGAACAGTCCCATCACTGCATCATTCATTTGATTGGCATCACGTGCTGCAGTGACAGTAGGAATCTCGAACTCGACAAAACCTTCCCATAATTCCCGTTGACTTGAATGAAAGGCAGTTTCCTAAATTCCCATGGCAACATACTTTATTAAAGGGACACTCCATGCTAAACACTAACCTTGTGATGATAATTAATAGAGGTCAATGGTGCGAGGATAAAAAAGCTAATTAGCACCTTGCCCCTTCACTTCCATTCACTGTCATCAGAAGGCTAGCATGTAGCATGGAGAATCCATTTAACCACCTTAATGCCATACACAGAGAATTCGTCCAAAACGAACATTGCACTTTTTTTAACTGTACTTAATGACAATAATTAACCTGTGCATTCCGACACCCTGTTGAGTATAATTCCGAGCACGTGCCATTCTTATGTTCATGTGACTACATTACAATAGATATTTTACATTCCAATTATCTTATGGACACCTGAGTGATTAAAAAAAGCACCTGATTGTCAAAAAATTACATTCACAACTACAGTACTGTGCAAAAGTCTTAGACACAAATGCACAGGGCAAAGATGCTTTTAAAATACTGAAAATAGAAGTTTCTGAGTAATATACTATTAAGAACTGTAAACCGTTGAAAACGGAATAAAATCAATATTTGGTGTGACTACCCAAAAGATTAGGTACACTGCCCTGTAGTTTAATAAAATGTGTGATTAGTTGTGAGCATACAGCAGGACTCTGTGAAGGCTGTAACATCTGTATCACATTTCTTCACTGTAATGCATTCATTAGTGAATTAGTTATTTTTGTGACTTAATATTTGGTGTCTCAAATGTGCTTTTAATTTAGAGCAACACAAATGCGGAAAACAAAAAATAAAAAACCAAGGCCAGGTTTAAACAAACGAAAATCTACAGTGCCTAAGACTTTTTCACACTACATTATAATACTTCATTCCAGCATAACTGTCACATGATTGTCCAACTACTATCAACAATAGACACTCTCCATTCTGATTGGCTGTGATCAGCCAATGGGATGATCACAGCTCCGCCGCATCACAACATGGCTGCTCCGTGATTTTTTTTTTCATGCAGACAGTTTCAGCTGCCATTAAAAATGCATTGTTTTAATAAATATTTTGGGAAAATTCAATGTAATCCTTGTGAGTGAGCAAAGAGTTCACCTCTTTAACATCTGAAAAAGCCTTTCTCTTCCGTCAGTGTCTCCACACATGAAGATCCAGCTTTACCCGTGCCAGCGTCTGGGCACCGGAGCGAGCCTTGGGCTCCAGTTCAGGAGTCTGGTGACACTCAACATTCAGGAAACAGCAAGGAGCCCAAATCTGAGAGCTCTCCTCTGATGAAATTACCCTGTATTCTGGTACTGATTGTGCTGATACCGACCCCCCCTCAACCCCCTTCGGTTTAAAACCCACCCACCCTCTCCGCAGCTCCTATTCGAAGTCAGCTGACTTTGGGAGCAACAGAAGTGGCTGAATTTTTTAGGAAGGTGGCTTTTTTTTTACAAAACTGTAGAAAAAAAAGCAATAAAAAACATACACATACTTCTTGGAAACAGAGATTTACAAATGTTTACGGATAAAAAAAACCCAATGAGAACAGCAAAGCTGGCAGGCACCGCACCACCATAGACACAGGTACACAAAATATCGGGAGACACAGGCCCCACTGTGGCTGTGGGGGTCAGGGGTACACAGACTGTAGAGATGGGGGCCCCACTGTGACTGTGGGGGACAGGGGTACACAAACTGTAGAGATGGGGGCCCCACTGTGACTGTGGGGGACAGGGGTACACAGACTGTAGAGATGGGGGCCCCACTGTGACTGTGAAGGTCAAGAATACACAGACTGGAGGGTGACAGGGGCCCCAGTGTGACTGTGGGGGTCAGCCGTAGGCAGACTGTAGGGAGATAAGGACCCCAGTGTGGCAGGGGGGCGGTCAGTGCTCCTGAGGTGCTTTGGGGCAGCTCATTGAGCTGTCGGTGTAATGCGGGGGGCAGTCGACAGCCCGGCGGGCCAGCGGATTGGTGCTTTGCAGGATTTCGGCGGCGGAGGTTCGCCCCGCCGGTCCATTTCGCCCATTCCTCTTCTGCAGCATGGCCATGAAGCTATCATTTCGTGAGCTGGACCGGGCCGAGCCGCTCGCCTGTTCCGCCTTCGCCGGCGAGGACAGGCTCTGCCGGCTGCCAAATAGGTCCAACGGTTCTTTTCGGCCCAGAACCTTCCGCTTAGACCTACAGATGAAGAGATTCACCGGTGAGAGGTGAAAGACCTTTGTAGGTGACAACAATGTACATCTGATCAGGAGAAACATCTATCCATCCATCCACCCATCTATCCATCTGTCCCCCCATCCAGCCATCTATCTATGATCTGCCCGGCAACTCCTAGTTATGGGCATGGGGGGGGGCATGAGACAGGTTTAGGTACTGTAACTCACATTACATTGTATTTTTTATTAGTTAATTATTCTATTTATTAGCTCCTTTTAGGTATTCTGAGAGTACAGTACAGTAGTTGAATGCCATTTCTAATTTTGTGAGTCATTATCATTATCTACTACACAATTACATTTTACAGTAGACACTACATTAACATGAAGTTGTACAGTCAGATATGTGACATACACTGCCCGGCCACTGTAATATTTAATTTGGCCGCCTTTAGCTTTGAAAATGGCACGCATTCGCTGTGGCATTGTTTCAGTAAACTTACATATGCAATATCAGAATATTTGTTTCTGTCCAGAGTTGAATCAATTTTTCACCAAGATCTTGCACTGATGATGGGAGAGTCGGACCGATGCGTCAAGTCTTTTCCGACACATCCCAAAGATTCTCAATGGGGTTAATGTCTGGACTATGTGGTGGCCAATCCATGAGTGAAAATTATGTCTCATGCCCCATGAACCACTCTTTCACAGTTTGAGCCCAATGAATCCTGGCAGTGTCATATTGGAATATACCAGTGTCATCAGGAAAGAAAAAAATCCAGTGATGGAAAAACCTGGTCCTTCAGTATATTAAGGTGGTCAGCTGACCTTATTTTTGGGCAAATTTTGTTGCTGAACCTAGACCTGACCAATTGAAGCAACCCCAGATCATAACCTTGCCCCCACAGGCTTGTACAGAAGGCATGAGGCATGATGGGAGCACTTCATCCGACCTCCCTTCTTACCCTGATGTGACATTCACTCTGGATCAGCGTATATCTGAACTCATCAGACCATCTGACCTTTTCCCATTGCTCCAGAGTCTAATCTTTATGCTCCCTTGCGAATTCAAGTTTTTTTTTTTTAAATAGCCTCACTGTTTTTCTTTAGGCTACACAGCTGTTTAGTCCCAATACCTGGAATCCTCTTTACATTGTGTGCGTGAAAAATGTTCCTACTTTTAATCATAAACTTAGCTGGGAGATCCATCATTGATTTTTTGCAATTTGATTTTGCCAAACGTTTATGTGAACTCTGATCATTATCATTCAAAATTTATTTCCAACCACATTTCTTCCGCAAAGTGGATAGTTCACTACAATCCCTCCAAGTTTAAATATTGCATTGGACAGTTCTTAACCCAATTTTTTTTGTAGTTTAAGATATCTCCATAGTTGTTTTCTTAGCTCGAGGCAGGCCAATAATTTGACACTTCTGAAACAGAAAAACATCTTTTCCACAACCACAGGATATGTCTTTCGACATGATTGTTTAATCCCTTTGCGCAGAAACCAAATATGGCTGATTATGCCTTATCCAATTTAAGGCATTATAATTCAAGATCTGCGCTTCACAGAGAGGGGGGAAATGGCTGAAATGATTCAAGATATTTGTAGCATTTATTATTCCATTATATTTCACTTTCTTTTCTTAATTTTAGTTCAGAGTGAGGACCGCAAAGACAAAAAATCTTCATGAAAATTCAGCAATGAAATTATTAAAAAAAATGAAACTGAGAATTAAAAAATGGCTGGGAGTAAAAACAATACATTTCTGGGATCATAAACTCCTTGACCAGAAGTCCAATTCAAGTGAGAGTGTTTTTCAAAATTATCTAATCTCTAAATAAGACAGCTCTCCAAGTGGCTCTCCATGCTATCAGTGCCCTCAAAATAGCACGCTGTCAAATCATTAAAAAAAATCATAAGTTTAACATACAACTTTCTACTTGTGATGTTCAATATGAATCAATGATTTTCTGGCAGAATTTAGCATAAATTTATCACTACCGGTGTGGATGGATATTAGGTCGCCAGTCACTTCTCCAAACCAGAAACATGCCATTTCTCCATGATGAAGTTCAGAGTTTTGTCCATATTTCTACAAAGCAGTATCAGCAAGCACACACTCATTAAAGGAACTGCTTATTTCACTCTGAGATGGAAAGCTGGCTGTTTACAATTCCGATCATCCATGCCAAACGCAAGCTTGTATAAACGCTTTTCACACCCTATAAGGAGCAAGTATAACTCACACAGTAATATCTGAAATAAACCTTTACAAAATAGACATTCCACCATCATGAAAAAGCAAGCAATATGCTACTCTAGATTGAAAAAAGTTGTTGGTGCAATGGATGAAGCAGGGGATTTACCAAAGTCTTTAAGCTGTTTGCATATTAAACAAGCAAAAATCCAAGGCATTCCCCATTTCGTTGAATGCGTAATAAATTCTAAAACAGACTGCCACATTAAGCAAAATGCCAGCACATGCAGTATTATTAGCAAAGGTTAACGGTTATTCTCGTTAACCAATGTGGCAAACTAGCTCTGTGATCACGGTGGTAAACCGAAAATAAGAGATAGCAGGCTAATCAGCTAGCTGGCTAGAAGTAAGATAGAGCTACTCCATACAAAGTCAGTTCTACTCACTCTGCAAGAGGAAAAACTCTCCATCATTGAATTTCTCCTCTAAAGAATCAACGCTGCCAGCACTCCAGTCTGTTCCATTCGGAATAACTGCCATTTTCCATCTCTGAATCACATTTCCATCCTGCAAGTAAGCTCTAGTTTCAGGAAGTCTTTCTTTCCATGCAATCACAACCATAGAATACAACCTATCATGCTGTTGCGCAAGTGTTTAAATACTACTTTTCTGAGGGTCCAACCAATGTCTTTCAGTAACTGAAGAAAGTTTACATTGTCTGGAATTGGATTAAAAAAAAAGTGTCAATCAATAGGTAATTGCCAGAAAAGTTTCACGTGGGCATGAACTATAGCTGTGCTTTACGCAGATGAGCCTGAGCACAGCATTAAAGTGAGTGCATTTCCATGAGGGATTGTATGAGGTTGTAAAGGACAGCTGAATTCCTCGAGAGATGAGTCTATGCGTAAATCAATGGTCGGGAATGACGTGTTTTTAATATCTGATGACTATTATCGATAGAAGAATGAAATAGTGTTACGACCATAGTTATGAGGTCATAACAAGACGGGAGACAACACAGGGTCTCTCTTTAACAAAAGTTAAAACAAAGTCATTTATTTGGCCAGGCATATTTGTCAAAGGCAACCCCTGAACTCAGCACCATGGTCACAAACAAATCCAGTCACCCTCCCCCCCGAGTTGGGAGAAGGCAGCTCATTAAATAGTGTCTTTCACAGGTGGAACGAATGAGCTTCAATTGTTTCTATACAAATTGAACTGAAAATGAATTAATTGAATACTAATACCGATCAGCAAAGTGGAATTTTTTGCGTATACTCTTATCTGAGCTTTAACAGACTATCAGGGCTGTAACAAGTAGTATCAATACTATGTTGAATTTTTGCTTCAGAAAACTGATTTTTATGACTACGTAATTGGAATACCACTGGCTTAGTAAAGCTGCAGTGGTTGCAACCATGGACAACAGTTTTTCCTGTCACAAGAGATGGTACTTAACTTGTCCATATTCCAAATTGGTAACAGGCAAGGCTCTGTCATGAATATTCAATAAACGGTTGGGGTTTGCCATCTATTGATAGTGTAACTGCGTGCATAAATAGAACAGCTCCATGTCAGCTGGTGTCTACATCTGCACTGTAGGGTTAAGAAATGAGAAGCTTGTCATCACATCAGTTAGGGCTAAATAACTTGCTGCCAGCTGAAACATACTGATCACAGCAGTAATTAATATTAAGTTTTATTTATATAGCGCCTTTCTCCGAATCAAGGTCGCTTTACAATGGAAACAAACAGCAAATAAAATAAAAAGAACAAAGCATAGAAAGTAAATAATACACATAAACATTAAGCAAGATGAAAAAAATACAACACAAGTAATTAGACAAGTGTAAAAAATCAATAGTCAGGCAGCATCCAGTAGTGCTGCCCCAATCACCAATGGAGGGCTCTTATCTATTTGCTCAGTTAGATGATTTTTATTGGCCAGGTAGTATATTTGGGGCATGGAAATGCTGAACTGTTGGGCACTAAAAGTAGTAAATTGACCCCACTTTCAAGTCTGTCTTCTGTGAGGTAACCTATCGGGGGAGTGGGAGAGATCAATTTGCGAAAAACTGGATGCACGAGTTCGAGCCCCGGCGTACCCACCGGCAGGGGTCGGCAGCTTTTTCAGAGTAGCGCACAATTGGCTATCGCGTTACAGGGTTTCAAATTGGGAAGGGACTGCCGGATTTGGGTATATAAAAACAGCTTTGTTCGTTGCTCCAGCGCCTCCTGTTGGCCAGACGGGCGCTCGTCAGGTTGGTTCATGTCCGGGTCTCCTCCGCCCAAGCTCTGAACTTGCGAAGATTCAACCAATGAGTGTATAAGAATTAGTGGCAGACAGGCACGTTCTTCGGAGGAAAGCCGTGAACTGTCTCACTATCCAGCAAGGGGGTCGCATACGAACAAGCTTTGTACATAGTTCCCCAATTGGGCATTCCAGATTCGGGTAGGATTGGAGATGCCAAATTTATTTAAAAAAAAAAAAAACTGGATGCAATTCCACTGCATTAAGCCTTCACAATTTAAACATAAACTTTTTTTTTAAAGTTCATATACATCTACAACTTAGATGCAGCACCTGCATACTGCAGTACCTGATACTCTATGTACTGTATCTGTGAAGGATACAGTGTAGCACCTGATTATACTGTACCTGTGAATGACACAGTGAAGCACCTGATTATACATATAATGTATCAGTGAATGACACAGTGAAGTACCTGATACTGTACGTACTGTACCTGTGAATGACACAGTGAAGCACCTGATTATACATATATTGTACCAGTGAATGACACAGAGAAGCACCTGATACTGCATGTACTGTACCTGTGAATGACACAGTGAAGCACCTGATTATACCTATATTGTACCAGTGAATGACACAGAGAAGCACCTGATACTGCATGTACTGTACCTGTGAATGACACAGTGAAGCACCTGATTATACCTATATTGTACCAGTGAATGACACAGAGAAGCACCTGATACTGCATGTACTGTACCTGTAAATGACACAGTGAAGTACCTGATACTGTACGTACTGTACCTGTGAATGACACAGTGAAGCACCTGATTATACCTATATTGTACCAGTGAATGACACAGAGAAGCACCTGATACTGCATGTACTGTACCTGTGAATGACACAGTGAAGCACCTGATTATACCTATATTGTACCAGTGAATGACACAGTGAAGCACCTGATTATACATATATTGTATCAGTGAATGACACAGTGAAGCACCTGATACTGTACGTACTGTACCTGTGAATGACACAGTGAAGCACCTGATTATACCTATATTGTACCAGTGAATGACACAGAGAAGCACCTGATACTGCATGTACTGTACCTGTGAATGACACAGTGAAGCACCTGATTATACCCTTATTGTACCAGTGAATGACACAGTGAAGCACCTGATTATACATATATTGTATCAGTGAATGACACAGTGAAGCACCTGATACTGTACGTACTGTACCTGTGAATGACACAGTGAAGCACCTGATTATACCTATATTGTACCAGTGAATGACACAGTGAAGCACCTGATTATACATATATTGTATCAGTGAATGACACAGTGAAGCACCTGATACTGTACGTACTGTACCTGTGAATGACACAGTGAAGCACCTGATTATACATATCCGCCGTCACCCTCGAAGAATCACCCGTAGGGAGGTGGATCACAGCGTGTTAGCCCGCCTGGCTAGGTCGGCTAATGTCAGCTTCTTCAACCAACCGTCCGACGTCAAATTTGGATTATTCAACATCCGCTCCCTCACTGGCAAGGGACAACTACTGCAGGACCTCATCACTGACCCCAAGTATGATTTTCTTTGTCTAAAGGAGACGTAGCAACATCCCGATGACTTTTCCTAGTTGAATTTAACTGTTCCACCTGGGTTTGTTTACACTTGTCAGCCCTGTCTCTCCGGCAGAGGAGGAGGTCTCGCGATACTCCACCACGAGACTTGGAAAGTCTCAGCTGTCACAGTGAGGGTATCTACTTCAATCGATTCCGTTGCAATACAACTGAATGGACCCACTCCAACTGTTTTAGTCACCATATATCGCCCACCCAAACCCAACAAGGATTTCAATTGACGAATTCAATACATTTCTCACACATAGTTGCTCCCTCACAACAAATATAATTTTGTCAGGTGATGCAAATATTCATATGGACAATACTGATCATCCTTTCACTAAGGACTTCATTTCATGCCTGGACAGTTTTGGTATCCTACACCATATTGATTTCCCCACTCACTCTAAAGGCCATATTCTGGACATTGTCTGTGGCTCTGGTCTCACTCCTCTCAATTGTTCTGCTGTCGGTCTCCCCATCTCCGACCACAAGCTTGTTTCATTTAATTTATATCTGACACTGTCCATAACCATACAGTCCCGCACCATGTCCATCCGCGATATCAGAAACATTAATTTAACTGACCTCACAACTGGTATTGACCGTTTTTCCACCATTACTTCCCTATGCACTCCGGAGCAGCTGGTTTCCACTTAAAATATTGGTCTCCAGACACTGCTAAATTCACTTGCCCCCCTCAAAACCCGGACTGTTTCATTCTCCTACTCTGCCCCGTGGTTTTCCCCTCATCTATGTCAGCTGAAAACCGAAGGTCGCCGGCTCGAGCGGCTTTCCAACAAAACTGGTTTCACTGTCCACAAACAGATGTACCATACCCACATCCTTAAATACAAAGATGCCCTTTTCTCAGCTAAATCACAATACTTTACAGATAAAATCACTGCTGGTGCTGGGATCACCAGGGCCCTATTTTCTGTGATCAAGAACTCACTCCGCCCCCCAGACTCCCTCCCCCCACATTTCTTCTCAACTGACTACTGCAACTCGTTGATGTCATTTTTTAATTAAAAAATAACCACTATTCACCAGCAACCATCCCCTTACACGTCCAGTTGCCAACCTCCTCTTGTTCCCTCCCCCCACCACTCTGTACCCCTTTCCTGCTTTGAACTCCCCTCTCCTGTCGATCTATCCAAACTCATCAGAAATTCCAAACCATCCACTTGCCAACTTAACCTTCTGCCATCCTCGCTGGTTATAGCTTCTCTTTCCTCTCTGCTGCCTCTGATAACCGCCATCATTCACTCCTCCCTCACCTCTGGTTCTGTCCCTTCATCTCTTAAGTCTGCCCCTGTCACACCATCTCTCAAAAAACCTGGCTTGGACCCCAACAACCTTCAATAACCTTCAATGTCCCATCTCCAATCTCCCATTCCTCGCAAAAATTCTGGAAAAAGCGGTGGCTTCACAGATTCAGTCTCACCTCACCAACAATAACCTCTACGAACAGTTTCAGTCCGGTTTTCGCCCCCGCCACAGCACTGAAACAGCCCTCCTCAAAATCACTAACAACCTCCTCATAGCAGCAGACTCTGGACTGGTATCCATCCTCATCCTCCTGGACCTGAGCGCAGCTTTTGACTATTTTCCCACTCCACCCTCCTTGAATGACTAGCATCCATTGGACTATCTGGCACACCACTGGACTGGTTTCATTCATATCTCTCTGGATGTACTCAGTTTATTCAGTTGAAATCATTCACATCCCACCCCTCCCTCATCTCCTCCGGTGTTCCTCAGGGCTCTGTTCTTGGCCCTATCCTATTTATCATCTACCTCCTCCCACTTGGACAGATTTTTCGCAAATACAATATCCATTTTCACTGTTATGCGGACGACACCCAGCTCTACATCTCCTCCAAACCATCTTCCACCTTCCCATCCTCCTCCCTCTGTACCTGTTTGCAGGAAATCAAGTCCTGGTTCACCTCAAACTTCCTCAAACTCAACAGTGATAAAACAGAGGTAGTCCTCATTGGTTCGAAATCCACTCTCACCAAACAATCCAGTTTTACCCTTACCATTGACAATTCCTTGGTTTCCCCCTCCCCTCAGGCTAAGAGTCTGGGTGTCATCCTTGACAGCAGCCTATCCTTCCAAACTCATATCAACAACACCATCCGGTCTGCCTACTTCTAGCTCAGAAGTATAAATCGCCTCCGCCCCTCACTCACTCCCCACAGTGCCGCAATCCTGGTTCACTCTCTCGTCACCTCCCTTTTGGACTATTGTAATTCTCTTCTTTTTGGTCTTCCCCATAAACTCCTCCATAAACTCCAACTGGACCAGAATGCTGCTGCCTGCATTATCACCAGAACCCATATCATCAGCCACATCAGCCCTGTACTACACCAACTTCACTGGTTTCCCATCAAGTACCGGATTGATTATAAGATTCTCCTCCATACATTCAAGGCAATTCATCACCTCGCCCCCCCCATACCTGTCTGACCTTATACATATTAATATTCCCACCCGGTCTCTTAGGTCTGCTTCGTCCATCACTCTGAAAGTCCTCCTAGTCCGTCTGTCCACTATGGGGTCAAGAGCCTTCAGCCGCTCTGCCCCCCACCTCTGGAACTCCCTCCCCCCTAATATTAGAAAACCTGGACACATTCCTATCTCACCTTAAGACTCATCTATTTAGGCAGGCTTATGGCTGACCTGTGTGGTCTTCTGCTGCATGCTGTACCTTAGGTTTGTTTTACTTTTAACTGTGTTTTGTTTTTACTGTTTTTAACTTGTTGTACGGCGACCTTGAGTGCCCTGAAAGGCGTCTTATAAATAAAATGCATTATTATTATTATATTTATTATTACTGTATCAGTGAATGACACTGTGAAGTACCTGATACTGTATGTACCATACCTGTGAAGGACACAGTGAAGTACCTGACACTGTATGTACTGTACCTGTGAAGGACACAGTGAAGTACCTGACACTGTATGTACTGTACCTGTGAATGACAC
Organism: Gymnothorax reevesii; assembly: GCA_029721435.1. Lineage (NCBI taxonomy): Eukaryota > Metazoa > Chordata > Actinopteri > Anguilliformes > Muraenidae > Gymnothorax > Gymnothorax reevesii. The sequence goes on from CM056578.1 coordinate 101,031,844, forward strand.
AGTGTAGCACCAGATTATACATATACTGTATCAGTGAATGACACAGTGAAGCACCTGATACTGTATGTACGATACCTGTGAAGGACACAGTGAAGCACCCGATACTGTACGTACTGCACCTGTGAAGGACACAGTGAAGCACATTGTGAATACTGTACCTGTGAATGATGGTGAAGAGGTCCTCTGTGGTGTGGGCCGTAGAGTTGCTCACAAACACATCATCGAAGTCCTCCTCCTCTTGTGCCTGCTCTACTCCTGATGTAGAACATTGAAGTCAAATGAGAGGAAGAAGAGGAAGATGATGATGAGATACAGGAAAAACAACAAATATTAGCATCAACAAAATGATTGCTCTGATAGAATTTTCTTTGCTAAAGAATACAAGAGTCATCAGAGGACGACATATCCCCTCGTCCCCGCAATCTAATCTCAGAAATCCCAAAATATTGAAAGGCACCAGACAAGGACCTGATTAATACACACAGCAAGTTTTGTGAAAAGACAATGAACAGTATTCAAGTTCAGCTCCAAAAACGAAATGATTACAGACGGACGGACTGATGACCATATCTCCACACATTATATGCCGGGGAGATAAAAAGGCAGTGAAACACCATCAGTTTTTCTGACCACCAGTGACGAACTTACAGCGCATTTATTGCTGAAACACAAAGCTCTCTGTATGATACAGCTTCAGTAAATGCTATCATCCAGCCAACAGCAAATGCAAACCATGGCTAAGACGAGGTGAAAATACACTGGATGTGAACACAGTGGGCATGAAAAAAATATCAGAAACACCCCTGAAAAATGGCTTTAACTTTAAAGTCTCTAAAATGCTATTTAAAAAGTACCCACTCTCATCACTCATCTTCATTTGATTGCTAAATAGCAGAATATGCCTGCCAGAGGAGCTCCCAAGAGCAGTACTTTGCTGGGTCGGTTTCCAAAGCACAATATGTTCCAAAGAGGCATAATATTTGGTGCCAAAATTGCAGGTGTGACAGTCACGAAAATGGCAAAATTATTTAAGGTCTCCAGGGGCACTTTGTGAAAAATATCTCAACTTTAGCCAAGCAAAAAAGGAGGAAAAAAAATCAGTACTGTGGCCACAAATCTAAGTTCTCTGAGAGGGACAGACAGACACTTGGTAGGACAGTTGCTATCAACCATAGAACTGCGGCGCTAAAAATCCCCACAGAATTGATCCAAACCATAGCTGAACCTGTCTTGACAAAAATAGAACATTGAGAGCTTTACACAACTGGTATTAATGCCAGAGTTTCGGATAATTTGTACGTCTTAAAGGTCCACTATGCAAGTTTGTTTACTTTCACTTCTGTTGACATTCAAACTCAAAGAAAACAGAGGTATCCGGCCCCTCCCTCCCATAGTTCCCTCCTTCCCACGCTTCCATGACTGTCAGCTCTTGTCGGTGATTAGCCGGGACGGTTTGTTATGTAACGGGGCAAAGCCTGTGCCCCTTATGTTTATTTGCAGTCTGTGATGCCTGTGCGGTCTCCAGCCCGGATTTTTTTTACAGTGAATTTAGGGGCAGGCAGCTAGCGGATCGTGGAGCGATGTCAGCGAATTGAGACAAAAATATAATCGCGCAGAAAGTAAACAAACATGCATAGTGCACCTTTAAAATAAATAGTTTCTTTATCAGCAGCCTCCCATTACTATACAGCACCAGCTTATAAGCTGAAGGAACCTCAATGTTCAGTTCAGAGTCCACAGCAAAACAACCACTGCGGTCAACGCTGCCAGATTTTTAACTCAGAAAATAGTCTCCAAGCTTAAGATTTGTTCCTGGAAGTCATCAAAATGACAACTTCTGCCAATTTACATCTTTGAGTCACGTCCTTGCGCTAATTTGCATGTGCATCCGCCACTCGTCGTATTCCCACAGTGCTCGGTCTGATTTAAATGTTTGCCGACAAATGCAAAGGAGACAGATGTAGTGCAACGCGCACCTCATAGCACACGGGTTAGCCATCTGCCAATGATTAATATCCCCATTGAGAATTTCCATACTCATAGTAATTGCTAAAACCACGGCAGAAGGGAATAGGATTTTTTGGCCATTGCAGCCACCAGTGGCGACGCCAGAATCGAACATTGGGTGGGCAGAGAATGTCCCTTTAAAGGAATTATTAGTCCTGACTTGTTCTCAATTATTTTCTATTTTTAACACATTTTCCAATTACAAGAGTTTCATTGGCTATTAAAGACACAATTTCCCTCTTAATGCGATCTGAAGGTGACTGAATAATGGGCTAAATTCAGCTCAGGAAAATAATTTACTCATAAGTAGGCCTATGCTTTACCAGAGGTAAACTGATCTGGAGCTTCCGCGCTACCTCTTTGGCTCCTCAGGCGATGTAACCTGTGCTTTATGATTGTTTAAATTGTTTAAATTAAGTCAAAGACAGTTTTGACAAACCTTTAGACAATTTTGAATAAGACCGATCGAAATGCACCGAATTGCGTGTCCAAATGAATGATCGCGGCCTCAACAAGGAGAACTAGCAAAACCTGATGGCATGGAGTGTTTTCAGATACTCAGGAGTGTTTTCAGGTGAATGTATTGTTATTTATGAAAAACAAGAGAGAACAAGTCAGGGCTAATAACAGTTTAAAAAGGATGTTCTGTGTACAACCAGTTTTCAGTTCTGGCTACGCCACTGGTGGCCACTGCTAGCTCAAGTATTGAGGGGCCACACTGTCCCACTGTTGTTGATCTTTTATCCTCCTGAGGGCAAACGCTGGCTTCCTGGCCATGACCGAACGTTGGGCAGCTGTACTTGACAGCTTTCACTCCCTCCTCTAATGACTGTGACATTTCACGGCTTCGAAATTTCCTAGCGATCAGTGAGTATGACAGTCTGTGACAGCCTGACAGGGATTTGTGGCCATTGCTGCTGAGAAGTGCGTGCTAAACCTAGCAACGGAGTCTCCAAGCTGTCAAGACTGACTGCTATAGTAGTTTCAGATCCCGAACATCTGACCTCATAACCCAAACTTTAATTTTTTTTTTAATCAGTGAGGGTCGTCACAATGATATCTGGCGTAACATCTATAAATAAAAAAAGATTACCGTTTTATGCAAGCTGACACCAAACTGACACCATCAGAGATGCCATCTTTTATTACAGTAGCTGTAATGTTGAGAATGACAGTATGACAACATTATGCTGAGGTGTCCAAGAAAAGTGATTATTTGTGAATTAGTACTTGAGAAACTAGAGACTGAGTCAAATATGGGGAAGATATTATGGAATTTTAAAACAAGAAAAAAAAATGGCTCGCAAGCAACAGTACTACCTGCAGGTTAGCTCAGCTTGAGCACATTGAATGACGGAGTCATTAATTTGTGTCAAAGTATATTCGCATAATCAAAAATGCCAGTGTAACAATGGCCCGGGTAGCGTTAAATCATAATTTGCCGTGAAAGCCTTTCTCAGAGAATGAAAATAAATCACAATTTTCACACTGCAGATGACTGATATTTATGTTCAAACGAACAGACACTCAATTATTTTTTTATTTTTATCTTACATTCAAAAAAATTACAAAGGGAGGAAAGCATAAGGGGAATATGGAGGATAGAAAACGAGCAAAAATTCAAAAGGGAAACTAACAAGTGTTGCCAGCCAAAACAAACCTTGCCCACCAGCCGGATTTTTATTCATAAGCAAGTTAGGGAAAAAAATTCCAATTAGGAAAAATGTGGCTTACAATTCCAGATAGGTACAATCTGATTGGCTGAAGTGTGGGTCAGAGTGGAAGAGGTACCACAACTTGAGGATTAAAAGCACCCCGCCCACCAGCATTTATTTCAGTGCTTTTGACACTGACTCAATTTTACAAGCATGACCTCAACCACTCACCCCAAAAATGTGACCAGGTGATCAACGGACCATTGCCCACGTGCTCTGAAAGTTTGAAGGCAACCCATGCAACCGTGTGGACGCTAGATTGTTAGCACACGGACACACAAACAGACAAACAAATCGCACCAATTACAATACCTCGCCGACTCTATCGCGGGCAAAGTAAATATATTGAGAATTATCCGGCATAAACTAGTTGCTGTCCTCCAACCAAGAATCCATGAAAAACCCATTATTTCAGATTGGATCCACAGAGAACTATTTCTAACCCAAGACTGAATCAAAGTGCCAAACAAATTTGTCCAATTTGCATTGGAGAACATTGCCACAAACATTACACATACAAAATTATCAGAGCACAGCTCGTTCTACAGTGCCAGTAGACCAGCTGTTCAGTCCTGTGTGCGACCAAACAGTGTGCCTCTATCATTAGCCTCGCTAAATGCCAGCTTAAAGATCCCCTGTCATGTCAACATGTGCACAGCCAATTAGTCCTTACAAGCCATTTCAAACTCTTTCTTTGTGATGTCATATAATTAAGTGACCACCCACAGGTAAGAATGACTGATCAACTTCCGCCAACCAGTTAAACAGTTCCTTCATCATTCTAGATGATTCTTTCCTTTTGTGATGCAACAAAGGACAGATTTTGATATGGTTTGGAGTGGCAAATTGGCTATGCACCAGCAGAGACCATAGGGGACCTTTATAGACTGTAGACATCCTCAAACTGTAAATAAAGAGGCCCTAATGGTGCCGGTTGGTCATCGTACAACGAGCAAATGTGAAAATGACCTGAATTTTCATCCAATGATTTGGAACACGCCATGCTGCACGTCTCTCACCTGTCTGAGTCACAGGAGCCTTCACATTTTCTTCCCCCGCCGGGCCAGCGGTATCCTGTCGCGTTTGGGCTCCGTTAGCTTTAGCGGTTAGTTCCTCACTGTCACCGCCTCCGCGGACGCCATTGACCGGCAGGAGGAGGACGCTGGGTTTCCTTGGGACGGGCGGCGGCACCTTGCTCTGCTTCCTGTCCAGCTCAGCCAGACAGGAAATGGTCATCCTGGTTGGCAGAGTCCTGCTTTTGTCGTGCGACTCCGGGCTGCTCGGGGAGGCCAGGCGTTCAGCTTCCTGCGGCAGGTCGAGTGGCTGAGACTCGCACTCTGGGCCCCCCACAGGGGTGGGCGAGATGGGGGCCAAACACTTTTTAGATTTCCTCTTCCTTAGCACTTTGTATATGTTAGTCAGGGGCGGGGCCCGGTCTTCGGCGACGGCAGGAGGGGAGGTCAGGGGTTCGGGGGAGGGAGAATGGTTCAGCATGAGGCTCTTTGGCCGTTTGGATGTGGGGTGGGGCTTGTCCTTGGGTGAGTTTAGCGAGTTTGGGGGAGACTCAAACAAGGGCGTGGGGCTCAAGACCAGACTGACGGGGCGTCTGGGCAAGATGGGCTTAACTGCGATGGGAGGCTTGGGTTTGGGGTTTGGCGCCTTGACGGGGCTCTGGACAGGGTCCTGCTCTTCAGGGATGACTCTTGAGGCGCCATCCAGGCTGACCTCTGGGTCCGGAAGCCCTACGGACCGGAGCCGGACGTTCCGCAGGTCTGTCTGGGTTACCAGCGGCATGGCGACCTGCCCGGGATTCAGCTTCTGCGGCAGCACTATGGCGATGGTGGCAGCTGAGGTGTCAGAATGGCGGCGGCCAGCCGTTGTTTTAGGTCGGGGTCCGGACGGTGGGTCCTGGGGTGCGGGGGAAGCAGGCACCTCACAGGACAGCCTCAGGCGGGCGGCCCTCTCTCGCGCCTGTGCCGGCGGCAACGACGACTTCCGTTCCGGCACCTTGGGGCGCAGCCTGCAGCCCAGCGGGGAAGGGCCCATGATGGCGGAGGTGGGAACAGTGGGGGTGGGAGTGTCGGACAGGCTGGAGTAGCCGCTGGACGGGGACATCAGCCTTTTCGGTTTGGTGGGGGACAGTTGGGTGGGGCTGTTCTGGGAGGGGGAGCGTAAGGGGGAGGGCAGGGATTCTGAGCTGCCGTGGGGCGGTGGGACCTCCGCCGTGCTAGAGCCCGACGGCGAACGGTGATGATTGGGGCATTTCGTTTGACCAGGAGGGGTAGACACTGACCCATTGGCCGCAGCAGGTGCCACCGCGGTAAACGGCATATCGAAGAGGACGGAGCGAGGTCGGGAGCTGAGGATAACGTCCGGGGGGATGGAGTTTCCCAAATCCCTGGGGAGACACAGGCTCCGAGGCCTGGTGTGACCTCTGGTATCCATCTCCTCATCCTTTGTGGCCACCGTCTTCCCCAGGGACACACTGCGTGCTGGGGGGACGGGCTTCTTCTTCAGTTTCCTCAACGAAATGCTGCGGCAGCACTCCCGCCCCTGGCCTGTCGCCATGGGTGTCCCCGCCCTGGTGTTAGACGTGCTCACCGGGCTGCTGCCTTGTTCAGACCCGCTGCTGGGGTAAGAGAGGGAGTGACTCTGCCCTTCCGAGGCTGCTGCGCCGGCGTGGCTGCCGGGGCTGAAGGAGCCGGAGTCCTCGCGCACGGCGAACGAGTGTTCGCGGTAGTGCCCGTCATCTCTGCTTTCCGCCTGCTGAGAATTTCCCTGCTCCTTGCCCTGTGGGATCACTATGGTGATGGGGTCAGGGTTCAGCAGGTAGGGGCTGAAGGACCCGTCCCAGTTGGGGCAGAAGGTGGAGCCTCTGGGCCCGTTCCAGGAGGAGAACATCAGCGCCATGTTCTCCATCATTTCCGGACCGCTGCTGATTGGACGAAACTCTTGCTGGCGCCGGGCCAGGTCGCTGCTCGTCTTCCTCTGCAGTAAAGGGTGATCGGCAGGGTCTGTGGACAGCACAAGAAATCGGGAGGCCTCCTTAATCTGGTCGTCTTCAGCTGAGAGAGCGACAGAGACTAATATTAGTACACGTGACTGTAAGTAGGGTAGACTGGGGTCCGATGAGCCATGGGGACTAATGAGGCATATTAACAGTTTTGAAATCGATAGATGTTAGAGCTGCTTTAAACAGGCGAAATAGTGATCTGGCTCTTGGGGAACGATGGGTCATTAGACCTCAGTCTCCCCTATTGTCGACTTTTTCATCTTCCTAAAAAAATACCACATACTACAACCATATTCTGCTGAGACCAGACTACATGAAATTAAATACCAATTTTTTGACAACATGCAAGTGCAATACATGGCAGAATCCTTCTTCTTTTTGCCATGTACTGACAGTCAATTATTCACAAAAATTCACAATGTGTATTCAGTCTTTCTTTCATTTTGGACTGTCAGATCCCTGATAATTGAAACAGTCTTGCAAAAAAAAAAATTGTACAGCAACACAATTTTAAAGCAGTGTAAGTCCTAAAAGGTTCACTTGGTTCGTAGTTCACACAATATCAATGTAAAAACCTTTCAAACTGAACCTGATAACCCTTAATTTCTGGGTATTACATAGATATGAGGTGAACAATAGTGGAATTACTACCCTTTAAAAGGCTGTCACGTGCAAATACTTATGGATAGCACTGCACATTGAGAAACTATGGTGGTTTTCACGAGGAGAGTGAAATATGTTTTTCAGCTCATCTCTTTTATGGAAAATTTATGTGTCTTAATCATTAGCAATTTTCACAGATGTTTTTGATGAGTTATGTATACAAGAGATGAACAAAATGTTTTTAAAAGGAGGAAAAATGAATGAATGAGAAGGGGAGTAAAAATGGACATTCTATTTTCATTCCGTGCCTTCGCGTGGCGAGCCTGTTTCCATGGAAACCGCTACCTGTTTGTCACCCTCGGTGGGCGGAGGACAAAAAAAAAAAGGCCATTTTCTGGACTCCCAAGATGCATCTGTGAGGGGAGGGTGCAGGAGAGGGGTGAATGAAGGAGAAAGGCAGAGACACGGAGGGGAAAGAGAAGATTGACTGATAGGTGCGGAGAGCGATAGTGAGAGCGAGTGAAGGCCTTGAATTGAAAGACTGCCGGCTCATCCTGAATAGAGAGGGATAAGAGCTACATTACATCACAGAGCAAAGGCAGGGAAGAGAGGAACTTCAGAGCGAATCAGCAGCAGAGCAGCTCAGTCAGCGGGGCATGAAGGTGAAAAGTCTCAAGGTCAGAAAGTCTTGCGGAGCTCTAAGATAAACCGTCACGGCGCTGGAACGCAGGCTTCACATCATGGCAGCAATTTACCGCTGGTAGTTACGCATCTAAGAGCGTTCGTGTCCCCACAACTGGCTCATATTTCTAACAGCTCACGAAGGTCTCAAAAATACAAGGGAAGACATCTCCTTTCCAAAGCAGGACCTTACACATCCAGATGTGCAGATATCCAGTAAGTGAGAAAGGCCATAGAGATACCGGTCTTAGGCAGGGGTCTATACTGCAGGTAGCCATGCTTAGTTTTATTTTATAGCGCTTTTCATCGAAGGACAGCCACATAGACACTTAACAATGTGGCAAAAGCCAGTGCCCATCCTAAATCGCAAATAGCAAATGGATAAAAGGTTCCCTGCATTCAATTTGTGGATATCAAGGAAACATGAATGTCCTCATCAAAGAGACTTCTAAGTTAATTGCGATGGCATTCAAAATAACGCTTAGATGTTAATCCGCTAATAGCTGAGTCAGTGGGTGCAGGAGTCAAGCATTTGTATATCTGTGTCCTCATAATAACTAATTTCTGTGCTTCAAACAGTGGAGGTAACATATGTTATCCGAATGATGTCTTCCTTTCTTGATATCAGTCTTTCCCTAGACCCATGTCTGTGTTTACTAAATGATGATTCATTATGTGATCTGTCCTTATGTGAAAAGCGTTTGATATCTGCCGGCTTCACTGCCGCCAAAAAATCAATCCTTAAATTGTGGTTTGAACTAAATCTGGATCTTAAATGCTTCTGTTTTAAGTCTTTGCTGAACATCGTAATACAGGGAGGACACAACTGCAAGACTGAACAATGCTAGCTTATCCGCGGTAAATGCATGGAACGGACTCTTCTCAGCCATAACAAATACTCTACGCAGTTAATACTATTGTGTGATTAATGAGATGTTCTAGTCCAGATGTGTGTTTATTGTCTGATCTGCCTCTGTGTTCCCCTTTTGTTTTTATTTTAATCCCTTATATGCATTCTTTATATTGGAATACGTTTGTACTCGTGATACAGAAAATGCTAATAAAAAGCATAAATTTAAAAAAAAAAAAAAAAACTATGATGGTAACTCTCCTGTGATCTGGACAAACCTGGTAAGTTTATCAGTGGCAAAGATCGCGCAATTGAACAAAAACTTTTAGGTTCTGGACTTTTCCTAACAGAAATAAATGATAGAAACTTGGCTTTGGAAGTTCAAATGACACTTATAGCTAGTGTTTTAAGATTTTTACCACTGTTAATTACAACAAATAAAGGTTAAACCCGGTTGCTACCAAAAGGGACACACATACTAGGTTTTTCCAGATCAAAGGAGAACTTTCCAGGGTAGAAAACCCTCTGGAGGGACCTGACTGCGGCTACCCATCCTCTGCTGAGCAGTGAACCGTAATCTGAGCTCAGATATAATGGTCCGATGAGAGGTTACCTCTGAAACTCCAGGACGAGGCCATGCATGGGAATAAACCAGGATAGAGCAGGATCACGGGAGCAGCAGCCGGCGAACACACTGTGACGAACAGGGCTGGTGTGCAACGTAGACTCGGGGTTAGGGATTTGATGGAGGTTAGCGGGACGTACCTGCAGAGTACGCGAGCGTCACCTGAGCCGGGGCGATGGGCCTGAGGAGCCAGCGAGGTTTCTCTGGGACCGGGGGGCCGAGCCGGGACCGCCCAGCACGACTACAGGACACGTTGTGTCCCGACACCCCAACTGACCCAGTCTGATCTGACTGCAAGTCGTGGACAGGGCAAAGACAGGGCAAGGGACCATTAGATTAACATTTGGGACACAAAGGGACAATACCATTACAAACTTGTGACAGTGACTAGGGTGTCCTAGGGCAAATTCTGGGATATAGAAGTTTTGTAGCTCGAGATTCAGTGTAGTAATAATACAGATTGGGAGAGCGATTAGGCGCTTGAACAAGGCCCTTAACTCTTTCAGTACAACCGGGACACATAAGTCCCACAATATTTGCAGAGATCCTGTAGGGACATATATCTCTCAGAAATCCACGCATTTGGCCCAATTCTATATTATAGTCATAAAAATGACATATACAAACCCCAAAACCAGTGAAGTTGGCACGTTGTGTAAATCGTAAATAAAAACAGAATACAATGATTTGCAAATCCTTTTCAAGCGATATTCAATTGAATGCACTGCAAAGACAAATTACTTAATGTTCGAACAGGCTTCGCTGGGCCCAAGCTCACCTAAGATGGACTGATGCAAAGTGGAAAAGTGTTCTGTGGTCTGACGAGTCCACATTTCAAATTGTTTTTGGAAACTGTGGACGTCGTGTCCTCCGGACCAAAGAGGAAAAGAACCATCCGGACTGTTATAGGCGCAAAGTTCAAAAGCCAGCATCTGTGATGGTATGGGGGTGTATTTGTGCCCAAGGCATGGGCAACTTACACATATGTGAAGGCACCATTAATGCTGAAAGGTACATACAGGTTTTGGAGCAACATATGTTGCCATCCAAGCAATGTCTTTTTCATGGACGCCCCTGCTTATTTCAGCAAGACAATGACAAGCCACATTCTGCACGTGTTACAACAGCATGGCTCCGTAGTAAAAGAGTGCGGGTACTAGATTGGCCTGCCTGTAGTCCAGACCTGTCTCCCATTGAGAATATGTGGCGCATTATGAAGCGTAAAATACGACAAAGGAGACCCCGGACTGTTGAACAGCTTAAGCTGTACATCAAGCAAGAATGGGAAAGAGTTCCACCTGAAAAGCTTCAAAAATTGGTCTCCTCAGTTCCCAAACGTTTACGAGTGTCGTTAAAAGGAAAGGCGATGTAACACAGTGGTAAAAAGGCCCCTGTGCCAACTTTTTTGCAATGTGTTGCTGCCTTTAAATTCTAAGTTAATGATTATTTGCAAAAAAAAATTTAGTTTCTCAGTTTGAACATTAAACATCTTGTCTTTGCAGTGTATTCAATTGAATATAAGTTGAAAAGGATTTGCAAATCATTGTATTCTGTTTTTATCTACGATTTACATAACGTGCCAACTTCACTGGTTTTGGGTTTGTATATCCAAGGGGTAAATCTGTTTTGTATTATTGTCCTCACTATTGTTGAAGGGTGACTCCGCCAGTATTTTAATGGGTTTTTAAAAGCTGTTAGGAAAATGCACTGGCGTTGGTTAGAGGGCTGATAATGCCCTCCTGTCCCTCCAAACACGCAGTTCTCAGACATTGTGAGCAGAGAGAAATCACTCAGTCAAACTTTTTTTGGAAGGCTTGGGAAAATGGCATTTTGACGTCAAAATGTACGTGTTTCATCCAAAAGTTGCATGGTCATATTTGAATACGTAAAGAACACTACTGGAAAGCTGCAAAATGATATAAAAACCTCAAAAAAAAAAAACAATAGATGCTGAACACCAAGAGAACTACAACATAATTATTAATAAATAGCCAGGTCACGGTGTCAAGGTCAAAGATGAAATTCAGTAAAGACCCTTATGTAGCACACCTAACCCTAACAAGGAACCTGCATATCAAATTTGAAGCTGCTATGGTTAATTATTTTAGAATTATGGTCAGGAAAAAAAATTTTAAGTTCAAGGTCACTGTGCCAAGGTCATCGTTCAAATACACTAATGACCCTTACGTTGCACACCTATCCCTCAAAAAGAACCTGCATAAAATTTGGAGCTTCTGTGACGGACACTTTCAAAGATATGGTCCGGATAAATTATGGAACCACCGCCCATCCAGATGCAACGGGGAATAACAATACCCCATCAGCCCATAAAACAACTATTGGTAGCTTTAGACAAGTATCAGCTGAAAAATGTAAGGGCTCTGTATTTTTTACCTGTGGTTTCATGAGTTCATACAAATGCTGTTTATCCCCCTGAAACTGGGTTGGGAAAAAAAATTATTTTTTGATATAAAGCAGATGTTTTGGATGACAAAAGCAACAAAATTATTTGTGATTTTATCTTCTTAAATGTTGATTAGTTACGACACACGCCTCAAGTACGAGACAGAGAAGGCTTCTTGCGATGAAGTCCCTTGTTGTGTTTAAATACTGTGGATGTACAAAACTTTAAAAAAAAAATACTATGTCAGCCCTGACCTGTCATTTAGCTGAAGCTATTTTCCAAAGTGACATGCAGTTGGGTGGACAAAGCCAGTACCCAACCCCTGCTGGCCCAACAGCTGCACTGATCTTAAATGTGGTTGCACTGCGGCTGGAACCACCAGCCCACGGAGTCAAACGTCCCGGTCAAACGCCTCAACCACAGGACCATAGACTGTCCCATCCCTACTCCACAGGCCCAGCTGCAAACACCATTGTATTTAGGTTCTAACATGTCCATGTTTATAATAATCCTTTGCTATTAGTTATGCCTCCATCAGAATGACTATAGCTTGGATACTGAACATATGAACATGCAACCACCGAGCTTTGGCTACCTCGAATGACAGCACACAATGCACAGTCTGGGCAGGATTCAGTTATTGCTCGATGGTAGGGCAAGGAGTAAGAGGAAGATGAAGATGTAAGTTGTTACCAGGCAGCGCGAGAGTGACCCCTCCTGGTGGAACGTGGCACTGTGATCCGGTGTGTCCGGAGATCCCTCCGAGCCCTGGGACGAACCCCGCAGTTCTGTCTCCTCGTAAAGCCGTTTGCCAAACTCTTCTCGCGCCATGAAGAAAACAAGCGAAGAAGAAAGACAAGTATTCCTCAGCATTACCTTGCTCTTCTCTGCCCACACTCTCCCCTCCCCAACGCACACTAACAAAATCAACCAATTTAGCCAGTAATGTAACAGCACAATCCCTCAAATAACACTCTGACTGACACAAGGGTAAGTGAATCAGATATTGAGATCTCACAAAACAAGCTGATGGAGTGAATAGCCTCTATTTAAATAACACAGGACGTGAAAAGAGAGAGAAGATGATGTATTCATAGCATTTTCCGACGAGGCAGAAAGTATTCGAGACGTAGTAACACGATAAGAACTGCCATTCATATCGAGGTTCCGTGAAATTTCCGAGCGCAGATAAAGCAAAAATGACAAAATGCCAAAACAGTGGAAGTAAAAAGAATTTGAAACATACTCATAAACACATGTACCTGAAATACTGTCTATTTCTGCATCCCACCATACCATACAGTACATTCTATAAAGGACTCGTGCCCCGATGATTCTGCCTTCCTGTGATACGTGTTCACATACCCAGAACTTTCACACTCGATCACGCTCATCTGAACACCCACACTCTATAGGCACAGTGGAGCACATCCACCGTTTTAACACCATGTAGACACTATTTGTCTTGACAGAGAAACAATGTGGGGCAGATCCTCCCTTTACCCAGACTTAAAGCTTCCCTTCAGGACAGAATTACTGTGGAAACCCACTTAATCCCATTTTAATTGCTATCCCCTATTTAATAAGAGATTTGCTGGGGGGGAGGGGGTGTAATTAAGTACAAGGTGTAGGGCAAACCAGCAGGCCAATTAAAATGACTCCTGAGTGGTGAATTAGGACGGTAGGATTTGGTGGTGACACCTGGAAATACAGAACGCTGGGCACCGGCCATTTTGGCAGAATTCCGCGAAGAATTGTGCAAAGTGATAGACTGAGGAAGCCGGGTGAGTATTGGTTGATCCAAAAGGCTTATGCCACCCCGACACTCGCCTAATAAACTGGTTACGCTATGGCATGCCATTCGGTGTGCCAATGAGGGACATGCTTGAGACTGTGCGTACAGGGTGCAGGGTAGGTGAAGAAGTGTGTGCTGGGCATTGTTGGGAATTTCAAAATGTTCAAAATAACTTGCCTGGGTGTGACCACCTAATTTTCGCGCCACATTCGAGAACAGTTCCTAAACTAAGAGCAAATTGGGCGCGACTATTGCATGAGAATGCGTGCCAGTGCATGCCATGGAGTGCCAATGGCCTGAGCGATCTGCATTTTAGCTGATGGTCACGGCAAGTTTGCACATAGTTTGCGCTTCGTCATGCCAAGTCGTGACTAAAAAGTTGGCAAGACCGCTTCACTCATGCGCAACCTTGTCGTTTCAATGAATGACAAGGCGTGAACATGGCGTAAACTCTGCATGAAATGAGTGACAACGACTGCCACTGTGGGGAATTATGCGTGAAAAGTGCTTAACTTAGGTGCAAATATGGCTCACGCACTTTGCGAAAGGTTCTTATCTTATCCCTGACAGGTGGCACGATATGGCACACACTATGCATCACTTTGACATCTTGACATGCTTGGTGTCATTAAATGGCACGCCTTGACACACCGTATTGCAGGGCATTATGGGATCAAAGTTTGTGCAAGTGTCATGTAGGCATTAATCTTCACACACAACATGACACAGACTGACTGACCTCTTCGCTCCCTGAGCATTACACGACAGAGCTGAGGCTGTCAGTATTCTGAACAAACAGAGCTCACTGCATAACCTGAGACTGGACACAAGTATTCAGATACGCTGATGTCTGCTGTAACATCCAGGAGTCATGAAGTAGAGATGCTTCGTTCGACCCATGAACTAAGCTACAGGGCTGCCTAAACCGCAGTCCGTTAGGGCCCAGAACTGCTGGTTTTCCATCCTCCCTTTATCTGGGAGTTAGGTGTGATGACAGTCTGGCCAATCAGTGGCGATAACTGTTCACTTAATTGCCTGAAATCAGAGAAAATCAGGGCTGGATTTGGATTCAAGGGCCAGATTTTTTGAGGGCTGCAGCTGGCTCTTGTCAAGATTCAGTTCTTCCTTCCAGTTGAAGAGTTGTGCTGATTAGCATCTCCCAGTGGTTGGAATAAAATTCCAGTGAGGACTTTCAGAGTACGGATTTTTCCATCTCTGCTCATGGAAAGTTCTATCAATGAAGACTGTTACTTCTGTGCCACTTGAGGAGTTCACTCAAAGGGCCGAACAATCCTTTCGATGCATTAACGGACCTGGCTGCTCGTGTCTGAATGGTAACGGTAGACTCAGAACAGCTCTCACAAGATTTGCATTACGCATTGTCAAAACGGAATGTTTCCGTAGAGCCACAATCCACAAATATGGATGTAGGCTGGCTACCTTATATGTTACCGTTTGTCTACGATGTTGCACGCATATTAACTTAGTTGTTGTCGTCGCCACAAAACCACCCGTATAATCAGCGAGAGCAGGCTCACATTCACACACAAAAAAAATGCATGGGACCGTTTGCAACCATTTGCCAGCCGTGAAACCGCGCACAATCGAGTGCACATGAGTGCGACTTTCGCAAATCCGGGGTCAAACTATAGACATGTTAATGCTGTCCTTCCAGAGAGTGACGTCACAAAGGTGTGATCGGAATGTCCAGAACTGAACATTGCAATGGTAATGTAACAATTAAACCTCCCGTGGACCACAAAGCAACTCTAGATTACTGATCTGGAACACGAAACACATTTCATAAACCAACCCTCCAAGGGCTTAAGGTCAGCGTTGTATCGTCATTGGAGCTCGTTCATTAACTGACACTAATGATAGCAATACTACTGGTGAACAGACAACAACAGTGAGGGACATTTATACCACTGAAGACAAAATGTATGGTACTATCCTTCCGACTCACTTTCACTATCCTTCTCAAATTTTCACCTGCCCACCCTATATACGCACGGGCGAGCAAACACAAACACAAACACAACATAAGGATGCGGAGCCAGACGTCACCAGCATCTGGCTAGACTACTCTGATAGAAACAGAAAAGCATATCACTGCAAGCAACGCACTCCGAACATTCCCATTTCACCTTGCCAACAGCGAACAAATGCCAGGGAGGGAGAAAAAGGGAGCGAGAGAGCGAGTATGAGGGAAAGAGAGACAGATGGAGGGAGTGAGAGGGAGAGAGAGAGGGAGGGGAAGCACGTTAGACACCGAGGTATTTATCAGAGTGGCGCCTTCACATGCTCGGTATGTTAGCGAATGAATCAAAAGATAAATTTATTCAGCGTGAATAATTAGACCAGTGGGTGCTACAAACTGCTCCAGCAAAACATGAATAGCATTTAGAGAGATGGAGGGAGGGAGAAAGGGAGGGAGAGAGAGAGAGAGATAGAGAGAGAGAGGACGGGCATATCTCCCACGTTAGGGAAGAAAACATCGAACCGGCGACAGCATCACACTGCCCCACCTCAGTCAATAATCATCACAGTATCCAGGGCTGTTTACCAAGAGAACATGAAGCTTCATTAACAGCACACAAGGCTGACTGGCAAGAGGCTTGAAACGTGCCCAGACACACACATCCACACACACAGAACCCACCGGAGACGAGCTAGTTTTTAGAAATAAGGATTTAACAACCCATACACACACACACATCTCCCCCCCCACCCTTACACACACACAATCCGAATAGCCGCGAGGGAAAGGATGCCCGATGGCTGCAATTTTCCGCCTTTCCCCCAAACGCTCTCCTACCTCGCAGCAGCCTCTGCAGATTGAGCTGTGCTTCCCCGTGCAGCTCCTGCACACACTCAGGCCTGCTCCAGCAACCCAACACGTTCGCATGCTGTTGCCATGACGATCGAAAGTGGCCCGTTCTCTTGCGCTCCAAGTCCAAGTTGGTGGTGGCTGACGAGGGAGAGAGAGGGAGAGGGAGAGGGAGGGAGAGAAGGAGAGAGGGAGAGGGTGGGATAAAACGAATATTATCTGTGGGAATTACATAACTAAGACCAGCCATATCCATTACAGTAAGTACCCAGTCGCAGTAGAGGAGACGCAGTTCACTTAAGATAAAGTCTCTCAACATGTGTCCGTAATGATTACAGCCAAAGCTCATTGAACAGCACAGCACTGACTGATAATCATAGCTAGCAACTGCACATGAGTTTGTGACTCAATGACATCAGGCATTTTGGCACTACATGGGTGAGGTCAATATGCGCCTTTGTTCATGAGAGGTAGTTCCAGGTCACATGACTTGGGTCACATGAACAGGGGGCAAGTACAGCCCAAGGGTAACGTACTCCTTTTCACAAAATTGATCATCCACAGCATATATTTGAAACTTACCCGCGACCTCCGTTCTGTACATTAACTCTGACTGTACTCTCAAAACCAAGGCTCACCAAGCTCTTGCTTCCCATCCAATGACTGTGTGAGAACTGGCTTAACCACATTGCAGAGAAGTGCACAGATCTTGCTTGAATCTCTGCGAATCACGGTGAACACGGACAACCAGGTCAAATCTGACTCTGCGTCCGTCCTCATCAGCATCATTGGTGTGTTCCGTAAGCAGAACCGCTTTACGGTTGCGTTTGAACTTACTAGCAGCATCACTGAACTTCTCCATCTACTGAATCATGTCAGTGAAATGTTAAAGTACGAGCAGAAGTGAGAGTCTGTTTTCCTGTGACATTTTATCATTGGATGCGGTGTACAATGAACGTGTAACGCTTAGGTAATGCTTTGGACCCCAAATATGTATGTCCCATTACAAATGTACACAGACTATTGAAAGCAAGAAAAATCATCCTTCTGAGAGAAACATATTTAGATAATGCTATAATCTCCCATTTTCGTTCTTCATGTTGTATAAAATTGCGTCTCAGAAATAAATGGCATACTCTCCTTTCAGAACATCTCATAGTGCCAATGCAGATTCAAGAAATTCGTGCAAATAGCGGCCCACACCCCTGCTGTAAAGGGACACTACTCTCATAAGCACTTTTCCAGGATGCGAGTTACTTCCCTTGATTAACTTACAGCATCTCAGTCACAGTAACACATTCACTTGGGTTACAGAGGTTTAAAATGTGCTGCGTATTCATGGGTAAAACTTCAAAGAAAAATAAAAGACATTTCACTTTTTCATCAAAAAGAGTTTGGCACCGGGGCAACACTTAAAATAAATGTAATGTTTATGAAATCCAAACAGACAATGAAAACTAAAAAGAGAGATCCTATAATGAATGACTCATTGCACACATATGCACATGGAAGACATGGAGTGCAGGTGGTGATGTGATCACAGTGACTGTGCACTTAGAATAAGCTGCTGATGTTGTCCAGCCAGTGAGATGTGACAGACGTGCAAATGCAGGATTTTATCAGGTTTGGTGTGAGGTCAGGGACGGCCCCATCCACCAGCCCACCACACCTCAGCTCCGCCTACAGCAGATGGTGTCGCATGAGCCAACCTGGACTGAATAGTTAGACAGACTGGAAATTCACTCGACCGTGCGTCTGAACTCACAAGAGCTTGTCACTTGACAGCCTCTCGCAAAAAGACGGAAGTGGCGCCCACATCTGTTTTGAATCTTTCGAACAAAATGTTTTTATTTTTGTGTTTCCATGACACTGGGGAATTCAGTCAGTGCTGTGTGGCAATTTAAGAGCTGAAATGACGAGTTGTTAACAAAACTTAGGAGAAACAGAAATTACAATTGCATTTTCCCACCCAAATTCATTTGATCAAATCCAGTTGATCAGTTTGTCTTCTAATATGAATCCCACTCCCCTGATCTGGCCACAGGTGGATGAGCTGCCCTAGAGTTGGGCTTCCGCCAGAATCTCTTCCAACACTAGCAAAATGCATAGATTCACCTAAAAATGATACTGAAACTGATTCCACGCTGTGCGCGTTACTTCATACAGGAGTTTGGAACCAGTTGGCAGTACATTTCATATTAAATGTGACATTTATTTCTTCAGAGTGCACTGTGCATGCTATCTAGAGAGTTGTTCCGTTTATTTTTTTGTCTTTAATTTATGGGAAGGAGAATATCTGAGGTACACAGTGCCAATATTTTGTAAAATACGCATGTTTCGAAGGGCAGAGGACATAAAGTATACGATACAATACTCGTTTTTCTCAGGTCGAAAATAAATGGCAAATAGAAGCAGAAAACACAGACTTTTTAATCAAGTAAAAAACCTTGAGATCATTTTTCTCAGTTTCAGTGTCAGTGTGGCTACTGCAGTTTAACTGCGGAGGGCACTGAAACTACACTACACTACACTGTACAATACGATGATAATTTTGCTGAGATAGAAGAGAGAGTGTTAAAAAAACAACAACAGAAAACACACATTTCAAAGTCAACAACTTTTCTCAGCTACAATGTCAGTGTAGTTACTGCAGTTTAACATCGGAGGACACTGTACTATACTGTACTATACTAATGTCAGAATAACAGCACGGGCAGAGAAAGACAGCATTAGGTGGACAGAGGGGAGTGAAGCACAAGTTCAGACAGTATTTGCATTGTACTGACACGTACTGACACTTCTGTCTCTGAAACATGGAGGCATCCAGGCGTAATAAGAGGACAGCGAGACAGAGACTAACATGTAAACTAGCTGCTGTATATATTCTGATATACTTAGATGTATTAGAAAGTTTAATGTTATTCCATGATTTATAAATTAGTCTGTTAATGCTACTGTCTAGTACATGACATGGCATTGACTTGTTTTTTTAAAATACGTTTTTATTCTGAGTAAAGCTCTGTCAATCAGGTACAAAATTTGGCATTGCCAATCCCATACAGAGCTAAAATATAACTACATTGATGACTAATATTGAGGGGAACTGAGGAAAGCTAAAAAATATTCAGCAATGACGTGACTACATTTGAAGATATTTTGACCAAGGTGCTGATGCAGTGAAATTATGGGGTGTTTCCCATACAGCAGAGAGAGAGAGAGAGAGAGAGAGAGACAGAGAGAGAGAGAGAGAGACAGAGAGAGAGAGAGAGAGAGAGAGGGCGAGATACTCAGTAGGAAGCCAATGAACTGATTCAGAGAAGAGAGAGAAAAGGCGGTGAAGCGTTCGGCTGTGACAGAGGTGCGGTCTTCACACAGTACTGCTATCAAAACAACCGCTAACCACACACAGACATAGAATAATACACACACATGTACACACATACACACAAATAATCATACAGATGCATTCACATACATTTACATATTTACACACACACACACACACAGACACATAGCTACGTACGCACACACATACAGACACACACGCACACACACACACACACACACACAGTGGTCATTTTCCTTTGTAAGCATAAAATTAACCTGCTTGGATTTCTGCAGTAGTGTCAATCACAGCACTGTTCCCACCCACCACGGCAAGACTGACCAATCGGAGGACATGGTTAGAAATCCACCCACAGCCCCTGATTGGGGGTTACGGTTTAGCAACAGTAGGAGCAGTATTGTCACAAGGTAGGCCCCCATCCTGTTCTACCTAGGAACAGCCGGATAGACGTTACAAAAGATCACAGGGCAAACTCCCACACTTATAATTTTCCTGACTCATATAACAGGGTGATGGCCTCAGCACAGGGAGCACATCAATAAATCATGGGACTAACTTTACAAAATACAGACAGTGGCTGCACCTAGTATAATTTAGTGTATTTTGATGCACTTACTCAGTCCAAGTTTCATAAACACAATGTGCACGAGTCATCCATTCATCATCCATCCGTCTGGGGCGGGGGTGGTCATGGAGTCTATCCCAGCATATAATGTTTATGAGGGAATAAACCCTGGACTGGGCTCACACATTCTATTCACTCACACACTCACACCTGCGGCACAACGTCAATTAGCAAAGTTGGACATGTTCCCGGAACAACATTCTGCATTGCACTCCTGGACAAAACTTGCGATCAACCAATCACAGCCCTTCGACATCATCAGTGTGCCTGACCTGAGGATGTGCACTAAATGATTTTCCTCATTTTCACAGCTTTTGTTCAACTGGACAAACCTCAGTTTGGAAAACGTAGCTTCTCTCACAGGAAGCACAAAGGAATTTTGAAGGAGCATGAGGGCAGCACACTGATGATGTCAGAGGACTGCGATAGGCTGACAGCAATTTTGGTCCAGGAACGTGATAAGGGTGCTGGTTGCTGATCTAGGAACATGTCCTAATTGGCTAAATCCTGTTGTGCTATATTTGGGGGAAATTTAGAGTTTCCATTTAACCTGACCTGTCGCGTCTTGTGTCTTCGTGTTTATTTTTCGCAGAGTTTCTCCCCTCCTGGTCGTGGAGTTCTGTTAATTCATTGATTGTCTTGTTTCCTCTAGAAGGCTTGAGACTAAGGACTCAGGCACAGACAGGAAGTCAGTCTTATTAACACAATCTCAGTGTCAGAGAGTCCAGTAAAAATTCAATTGAGCAATTTGCAGCAGAAGAGGGTTAATCTGAATCGTACTCAAAGAACATTCCAGAGGTCGAATGCTGCATGGTGAGAATGCCAATACACGGAGCAGACAAAACCGTGCGTCGAAATAGCCAGCCAAAGTCAAAACCGGTTGATCACAATATACAATGAGATAGGCAAACTCGAAAAACCAAGGACAAATACTATTCAGAACCGGAGCAATAAACACCAGATATACAAGCCTTACACGTGACAAGAAAGGCAACAGACTCACAAACACTAAGGGGAGGAGCAGGGTTATATAATAGGAGAAAATAATAGGAGGCGAATTATAATCAGATGGGAACTGGGAAGGGTGACTGGGGGCGTGGCTACAAACAAGGGAATGAACAGAAACAATAACACTGCCCTGCATGAAATTTGCTGAGTAAGAGCTGATACCTGATTCTGAGTAATTTTGGGGCGCTGAATCCAAATATCACATGAGTTATTGGCTATCACGTCAGGTTTTGTCACAAATCACTGCCCTTGGTACAACGAGAATCCGGTTCAAGAATATTAAGTCCCTGCTGTTTCTCGTGAATTAAACACTCCAAATCACCACCACGAAGTATTGCATCAGCATAGGAAATAACCACTCCCCAAATAGCCTGTGCCAATCACTTTTTCACCTTTTGCCTGTTGCATGATGGCTGATTACTGTTGGGGCCTACAAAGAGACTGTCCCGAACGAAATTTTTCCTGTAAATCAAAGAAAAGAAAATTTTATCCTTAGGTAAGCTGCATTTTGTTTTATTACATCTTGCAGAATGCTAAAAATCTAACTGTGTCATTCTGCTTTCATTTATCATTGTGTATTTCTTAGATATATCAATATGAAGGAAAGAATTAGCGATTTGTCAAAAAAACCTGACGTGATACACGCATTTTTAGAGCAAATTTGAAATCAGTGCCTTAGAATGATATAAAATCAACCCAGTATCAAATCAGCAGAGAAAAAGTTTCAAAATGCAGAGCGGTGCAATCAAACCGAATAAGGACGGCTGGTGAGGGAGTGCAATGAAAACAAAGACACATGGAGCGGAATTGAGGAAAGGAAACAATGACAAGAAAATGAACAGAATTAATGGAATAACGACAAAACAGCAAATAAATATAAAGAACAAACAACAGAAAAAAACAACATGAACAGATCCTCAGATACTGATTCCCCTTCACGCCGATCTTGCACTTGTTTCTCACATCACCTCATTACTTTTGTGCACTTTATTTATTTATTTATTTATTTTATTTATACTGGGAGTCCGATTGAGAGCAAGCTCTCTTTTGCAACGGAGCCCAGTTATGAACCATAAAAACAACCAAATACGACAATAAAACAAACAGAAAACTACACAACACAAGTACATTCATGCTTCATGGCAGACAACACAAAACTTCTGAAACAATCATCCAATTTTAACAATTGTTGCAGCCTATTCCATTTCTGAGGGCCATAGTACTGGAAGGCAGTTTTACCCAGTTCGGAATGAACCCTCGGGATTTCTAAAACCAAATAATCGAGACCACGTAGATTGTACTTTCCCATTCTAAAATTGAGCAAACCAGCAATATAACCAGGCAGCTTACCCAGCAATGCCTTGTATATAAAAAGGCAACAATGTTGCTCCCTTCTAATGGCCAACGAGGACCAACCAACCTTTAAATATAAAATACAGTGATGCGCTCTAAAACCATCATCCGTTATAAACCCTATGGCAGCGTGGTATACTGCATCAAGTGACTTCAGCGTTGAAGAAGCAGTGTGCATATAGATTATGTCGCCATAATCTATTCTTGATAGAATAGTTGCCTGAACAAACCTTCCTTCTGCAACTCTTCGGAAAGCAGGCTTTACTTCTATATAGCATGGCCAGTTTAGGTTTCAAATTCTTTGCCAGCTCATATATGTGCTTCCTAAAATTAAGTTTATCATCAACCCAAATGCCCAGGTATTTGTAGCAAGGAACCCTTTCAATTCGAATTACACTTATTGTAGTAATGCTACAATTATAAAATCTAGCACCAGGTTTCTGAGAAAATAGTATGTATTTTGTCTTCTCAGAGTTTAAAATTAGTTTGTGGCCTTTGGTTTCTCTGTTTTAGTATCCCAGGTCAGATCGTTAGTCCTGCCGCAAACTACACTCTCACGCTTTGATTTTCGTGCCCTAGTTCTTTCCGTCCCCAAGCCATCGTCACTAGTCCTCCGTTTTCTCGATGTTGCCCCAGTCTCTCGTCTTTGCATCACCCAATGCCAAGATTCCGATCCTCCATGTTCCCGCCCCCCCTGTGATTGACTCATGAACTTTGACCTCAGGCCGGATTTTGATCTGCTCACCTCTCCAGATCCTCACTTCTGCCCGTACGTTGACCACGCCCCATCCTTCTTGCATTATTCTGTGCCGGCCCTGGACCCTGGACTGTCAACCATAGATTCAAACCCCAGGATCAGCCTGCTATGTGGCAATGGTAAAAATATCATTTTTTTCAGATTGATTTCTCTATACCGCTGGCTCACCCACACCCTCCCCAGTAACCCTGAGCTCACCGTGATGTGGTGTATCGTGGGAATTGCCGCTTATGCCAGTTACACCGCAGGTTCTCCAAACTAACAGCACATACCACTGGTTGCACAACAGAATTTTGAAATTATCTTCATAACAAATTTCATCACCGTTTCATAATTTTCCGCATTGTTTCGGCACAATGCGCTTTCAGCATCGCAACTGAAGACGAGAGAGAGGGAGAGAGAGAGAGAGAGAGAGATAAAGAGAGAGAGATTTTGTTCACCTTTTTCATTCCGAACAGCCGAGCAGATGAAAACCATAATTAATCAGCATCACGAGGACAGCTCTATGGCAGCTAACCTGCTCGGCTCCTCTGAAGTGCATATCGCTGATTGCGAGGTTTTCATAATTAGCGTGCAGTGCTGGAGTATTCACTCTGAATAATACTAAAGAGAGGGAGCTCACTGTATTCCTCACAGTGCATTCAAGCTGATATTAGTTATTACACGGCCCAATAAGGCCACAATCAGTGCAGTGTGGTCATATAGGGAGAATCTCTGTCATAAACAACAGCTCTGTGAAGCTGAAGATCAAATTTTTTGTGTTGAGGCTGGTTGAGAAGTGATTCAATTCCATCGTGACTTTTGAGCTGTAGTTTAATGAATATTATCAGTAATCCACTCAGGGTCCATCCATCCCTTTCATTGACCTTTTGCCGGCAGCTACAGTTCTGGCTGTTTTTTGGTGTTTGTTATGTGTTGCCATAAGTTTTGACAGACTTCCTGTTTACATCTTAAACTATAAGGGCACTCAATAGAGCACATACCCTTGCAATGCCAAATGTCTGTATTAATTTTCCAGATCCACGAGAATATTATCCAGATCATCAACTACTATGATCACTTCTACATTAGAGTAGATTCTACTTAATGCTGAAATGCTATTAAAATCTGTTTGTTACATATGGGACAATCATTTTATTCTAGTATATCTCAACTTGTTCCGGATCTAGAATCCAGAATATGTTCCAGATCACTTCTAAAATTCAATCAACTCATCCTCGGACTACCACCA
This sequence comes from Gymnothorax reevesii, assembly GCA_029721435.1. NCBI lineage: Eukaryota > Metazoa > Chordata > Actinopteri > Anguilliformes > Muraenidae > Gymnothorax > Gymnothorax reevesii. The sequence goes on from CM056578.1 coordinate 101,056,687, forward strand.
AGCATCCTACCTAATTTCATGTCAATCCCTTTATAACTTTTAGATTTATCGTTTTAATACAGAGACAAACTGACAAATACGGGAGAAAATGGAAAACATAACCTCCTTGGCGTGGATAATAATTTTCCAGTTTTTTTCTTTTTTGTGCAAGTGACACTTTAAGTTTGGGCACAAACTATTTGGCCAGTTTTGAACTCCATTAGAATCCTTAACTTTCTTTGGGGATTTGCCCTGCACAGTGCTGATTACACCTCTTTTAAGCGGTATTTAGCAGTATTTTTTAGAATTTCAATTAATAGTAATCATATGTTGATGCTTCTTTTAGTAATATCTGATGTAATGCTGTGGCCATATAAAAATGCCATCCTGGGTTTGAATATTTCTCTCATTATAAGTGTGATGTAGCCTCAGTGAAGCGATGCAAACAGCAGATACAGAATATGTATATGACATTGTCCTGAAAAACAAAGTTTTTTCGGACTTTGAATTAACTTGTGGGAATACTTTTGGAGTTTAGGGGGTTAAGGACTATGCTTAAGTCCGATAATAGCACTGACCGTTTTGTAGCCTCACTGAAGCACGAGCCACATCACCCTCACCAACCTAGGAAAATTTAACATAACATAACATAACATAACATAACATAACATAACATAACACGAATGGTGAGAACAGGTCGTTCAGGCTCGCCAGTTTCTTTATACTATTGTGAATCACTTCAGATACTCAATGACTCGATGGTATCTAGCTTTAAGTCAAGCCTGTTCTTGAAAACTCCCAAGGTCTCTGCCTCAACAATATTGTCAGGCAAGCTATTCCACATCAAAATTACTCCTTGGGTGAAGAAATATTTCTGAATATCAGTGCTGAATTTACCTTTAGTCAACTTCCATTTTTGACCCCGAGTTCTACTAACAACACTTGGTCGAAGGAATCCTACATAATTCACTTTGTTAATCCCTTTAACATATTTAAAGACCTCAATCAAATCACCCCTGAGTCTCCTTTTCCTAAGACTAAAGAGATTAAGGATCTTCAGCCTTTTCTCATAGCTTTCATCTTTTATAACCTGAATTAGCTTAGTGGCTCTTCTCTGAACTTTTTCTAGAGCCTCTATATCTTTCTGAAAGTATGGTCCCAAGAACTGTACACAATACTCCAGATGTGTTTTGACGAATGTGTTGAGCAAAAGAAGCATCAATTCCTTGGATTTGTACTCCATACTTTTGGCAATGTATCCCAGCATCCGATTGGCTTTTTTAACTGCTACGGCACAATGGCTAGAGCCTGTGAAGGTTTGATCTACAATCACTCCCCGATCTTTTTCGTGTGGAGCACATTCCAGTTTTAAACCATGAAGTAATCCCGTCTAATGTTGTTATTACCTACATGTCCAACTTTACATTTCGCTACATTAAATTTAATTTGCCACATTTCTGCCCAATTCTGGATTCTACCCAAATCATCCTGAATCACTTTAGTGGATTCTAAACTATTTGTCAAACCCCCCAATTTGGTATCATCTGCAAATTTAACTAATCTGCTCTCATTCAAGGTCATTAATGTAGATGAAGAACAGCAGGGGTCCCAACACTGATCCCTGGGGGACGCCACTCCCCACCATACCTAGCTCAGATGAGATACCACTGACCACCACTCTTTGTGCTCTGTCCTGTAACCAGTTTTGAATCCACCTCAGAATACCTCCTGTAACTCCAATGGAGCTCATTTTAAAAATTAGTCTCTTGTGCGGTACTGTATAAAATGCTTTCTGAAAATCCAAGTGTATGATGCCATAAACCCTGCTCTGGTCATAAGTCTTAGTGGCTTCTACCACCACCCATTTACCACCCATTAGGCCCCTGTTATCCTCCCTCCCTTTACCTGGGAATGAGGCGTGAAGCCAGTTCAGCCAATAAGCACAGCTGATCGTTTAGTTAATTATCCTGAAGGAAAGAAACAACAGGCTGGAACTGCATTGGGGTCCAGAGTTGAAGATTCTGACCCGACGCTATAGGCCAGCGGATCATCCTGATGTCTCATTCTGCCAATCAGCTTTCCTCCGACCGACGTCACCTTTTCACATCCTCCCAACTAAGGGCCATTTTTTCCTTCTCAAGGGGACTCATTTATGAGAGAAAGCATTGATTTCATAATGAAATATTGCATTTTATTATGAAAATGCATTCTACTTTGAAAATGATAACCAACTTCATATTTTGTATATGTCCATAATACTGTAATTGCAGCGGCGCAGGCATACGCACTGTTAAAAAACGAGGCCCCATTGATATCGTGTCTTACAGCTGCCCGGATCTCTCTCTCACTGCTGTCTTTCCATGCAGGTCCCTCCTAGCATACATGCTAATATCCTCTATGACCGATATATCGCTTCCTACAGGCTATGTGGCCGTTCGATCCAGCCCACCACCATGAACTGTCCGCGCTTTTCTCCATCCATCCCTTCATGTCCAAAAACTGCAAATACGCCATGTCTAACGACCTCTTGCAATTCTGTCAAAGACGGAAGTTCTTGGCCCCTCCCACCTCGTCCTCTCTCCTTTCCCCATCTCATCCAACAAGCTCCTCAATCAGCTGGAGTGTTTTCCCTCTGTCCGAATCCTGTTGGGCTCCTCTCTCACAGAAACAAGTGCACGGTCAACATTTTCATTCCTTCAGTGACACATTTCTACAACTCTGCCCGAAAGAACAAAATGGTATACGTACTTAAGTACTGACAGAGGGATAAAATCCACCCGCAGAAAAGTAAAAGAATTTCATTCTGGGAGTCGCTACGTCCCACAATTCCTCCGTGAAAGAACATTAAGTGGCTCTAATTCCTGAGCAGGTCACATGATTACGTGGATGCAAAATTCTTATAAAGAGGAGAGACCATCTAAATCAGATTTTTTTAAAAATTATTTCTACAGAAGGCTGACGAGTGCGGCAGTTGCATCTCCAGTTACGGCTGTGTGATGCAGGATGACAGAGCACAGCGGGGGGCGCTGGAGGATGCTTAACAGCTAATTCTGCTAACAGTGGGGGAGTTTCTGTTCTGTTGGTGCCAGAACTTTGAAATCATGAAGCTGAACTGGAGAAATTCTATGCAACTAAAAGGCAGTAAAATTCAGGAACTTGACTAGAAAAATTAAACTACTAAAATAATTTTAATGGCTCTTATTATTTAACTATTTATCTGGGGTTGAATAAATTCAAGAACAGAACAACAACTGAAAGTGCAGTTTCCGTTCTAAGGGTGTATAATATATATATATATATATATATATATATATATATATATAGAGAGAGAGAGAGAGAGAGCTGGGGAGGAATTAAAGTTCCTTAAAATGAAGTTGTTGTTGAAGTACTTAAAATTGTTCAGCTGTCCCAGTACTAATGAATCTGAAAATATGAGGTCAAAAGATATGACATCTTGCTCTGATGCCTGCTATCAGGGGACGGTGGTGTGGCCAGAACTGAAAAGTGGGTGGGCACTGAACATCCTTTTAAAACAATCACGAGTCCCAAGCTGTTCAAAAAACATTCACTCCACAAACCTGTCACATGATCAGGCATGGCTAGGTCTCTTTGTTGAGATCAGACCACAATCATTTATTTGGATGCGCAATTTGGTGCATTTCAATTGGCCTTATTCAAAATTGTACAGGTTTTCAAAGACTTTGTCTTTAGCTGCCCCGGTGTACCCACCGTCAGGGGTCGGCAGCTTTTTCAGAGTAGCGCACAATTGTCCATCGCGCTACAGGGTTCCAAATTGGGAAGGGACTGCCGGATTTGGGGACACAATAGTAGCTTTGCTCGTTGCTCCAGCGCATCCTGCTGGCCAGACGGGCGCTCGTCAGGAAGACTCTGGGTTTGTTCATGTCAGGGTATCCTCCGCCCTCGTTCTGAACTTACGAGGATTCAACCAATGAGTGTATAAGAATCAGTGGCTGACGGGCAAGTGCTTCGAAGGAGAGTCATGAACTGTCTTCACTATCCTGAGTTGGCAGCAAGGGGTCGCATACGAGCCAGCTTTGTACATAGTTCACCAATTGGGCATTCCAGATTCGGGTGGGATCCGGGTGGGAAAAAAATAAATAAAAAAAATAAATAAAAAAACGTTGTCTTTGATTTCATTTAAACAATTTAAACAATCATAAAATCATAAAATCCCCTGATGCGCCAAAAAGATAGCAAGGAAGTTCCAGAAAAGTTTACCTTTCATCTAGCATAGGCCTATTATGAGTATATTATTTTTCTGAACTGAGTTAGCCAATTATTCAGTCACCCTGAGATCGTTTTAAAAGACAAGCTGTGTCTTTACTTGCCAGTGGATTACTCTTGTAATTGGAAAACGTGTTAATAATAGAAAATAATTGAGGGCAAGTCAGGACTAATAATTGTTGTAAAGAGATGTTCACTGCCCACCCAATTTTCAGTTCTGGCTGTGCCAGTGTCAGAGCAGGAGGTTGTGAAAGAGTTGTTCTGCTTATGTGTCACTTCTGCTAAACTAAAGGTGCGGCAGGATGGGTGGTCACCGTGTGCCCTTTCCATGACAGCGAGAACTTTGTCAGCGTGATATCGCACTGAGACCGCGCGGACACACCACTGAGAGACTGTTTTTGTAAACAGACAAGGTTCGGCCATTCTCATATAGAGACGAACTGCAGCTTTGCCCCATACTGGAGGCTAGTTGACAGGCTGCAATTTTCAAGTTCACTGCGGCCCATAGTGCAGTTCCTAAGAATTCGGATAGTAGCGCAATTTTTACTTTTCATCTCTGTGTGTCAGCAATATACGTGAGGTTAAACACTGACAGGATACATTTGTGGGTTTTCGCAGTCCTTCTTATACAGCGGTACTGTTCAAATGCACATAAACTACACTCTATGCTTAAATGCAGTGCTCAATGCATAAGCCGTCAATAGCCTTCCATGTCCACATTATAGCCACTCCAGCTAAAAGAACTAGCGGGCAAACTTGATATTCAACGCTCCTATTGACTCCCTGCTTCGGTCACAATGGAGCATTTGCAGCCAAGGCAAGTGCGTCATTGAATAAATTATATAAATAGATAAACATGCTCAGCTGAAGTCTGGTGTGAGTGTTCTTCAATCAGCTGATTTAACTAGCCCTGAATTTGGTCACCATGGAAACCTGGTCTCCAAGCGGGAGAAAGGGCGAAAATGTCCAGACACATGCGCCAGCTTGCAGTAAACACTTAAGATACTCTCTCTAGTAAACACTACAGAAACAGTTTAGTTTACACCATGTTAATGTATTCACTGAGTGACTGGGAACAGCTACATACAAAGAATATAGCAGGATAATTCAGATACTGTGTCGCTGAAACCAATAAAAATAGCAAAACCTACTCCGAAAGAGCAAACTGTGACCACAGAAATCTTTCTTGCGACACAAATTCGATTTCTAGAGAAAGAATGATGAAAAATGACTCTGGAAAAATAGTCAACATTATAATACTTCTTGGCAAAATTTTCATCTTTAAATCAAAATCTGTGGACGCTTTGACGACAGAGAGGTTCAAACTCTTTGAAAAACATCACTGCAAAATTCAATGTATAATGGCACAAGAAAACAGTAGGTTAAGTGTGTATAGGGATAGATGGAGGCGCTGAGAGTAGCAGAAGGATGGGAATTAAAATAAGTAATTGTATGAGTACATTAATATATGATATGTTTGTATGACTATATTTGCTAAAGCATGTACTGTATTTATGTATGTGTGTGTGTATGGGTACGTATGTGCATGTATGTATATATATATGTATGTATATGCCGTATGTATGTATGTGTGTGTATGTATATATGTATATATGTGTATGTGTGCATGTATGTATATATATATATATATATATATACATATATATAATTATGATTAATGTAGGTATTGCGTAGGAATGTTGTTAATTCTCATTTCATTTTACTCATCTTTGTGTATGTTTACATTCTAATTTATGTCATTGTCCTTTCACTGTATCATCTGTATAAATGGGTTCAGGGTGCTGTGATGGGAGTCAAAGGGTGGGTATGGGTTCTTTGAGAAATTTATTGTAATTGATTGAATTCAGTAGACCCCCAAAAATGGGGAGGGGGGGGGGGATTAAAAAAAAAAAATAATGATGTAAATGTTAAATAAGTACAAACAGTCCAGCAAACAAATGGTGCTGGACGTCATCAAAACACATGTTCAATCGAAATCGACAAAGACATTCCAAGGGAAACACTCGATACAACAAAATTGGATTTATTGGTTTTTCATTTCAGTAGAGCAGGACACACGAAAGGAGCTGGCCGTGCGTGGTGTCATCGTTAATCTGATTTCAATTAATTGATTAAAATAAGTAGACCAACTGTTGTAATGTGAAGGCAAAAATCAACTAAAACCCCTGAGACCAGGGCTGCAGACCCTAGCCTGTACCATGCTCTTTCTATAAATTCTGATGCGAAACAAGTTCTGCTCAGAATTAAGCAGGACAACCTGTACAAGAAACTATCCTTTTTCTCTCTTAATCTACAGTGGCCAATGTATCCCGGAGTACACCTGACAATTTCATCATTTTGCCAGAAAAGGAGACACTTTGAATAGAACAGGACCTCCAGGTGGTAGCAGTTTACATTTCAAAGCAGCCAAAGATAAAATAACTCCATACTTAGTCAGTGTTTATATCCCACTGCGCCCACAACACAACTGTTATCTTTCCATGTCCAGAACAGAGAGAGAGAGAGAGAGAGAAAGAGAGATGTTTAAAAAGTAACAGAGAGAAAGAAATGCCAGGTACCTGTGGCCCATGTGCAGCCTATCTGCGTGTCCGTTTGTCAGACAGTCCTGTCTGTTTGTCTGTATGCCGGGTCACAATCGTGGAGTGATCGAGTAAAACTCTAAAACGCACTGGTCGCTGGCTCATCAGTGACACACAGTACATGCAAAACTGGCCACGCCCCCCAGAGAGGATCCCTAACGGACTCCCTTGGGTCCAGTGGTGGTGGGGGGGGGGTCAGGAAATCGCACAGCAGCTGGGGTGGGGCAAGTGACCTCACGCGTGAGTGTGGTGGAGCGGGGGGCATCTCTCCATGTTGTGAGGTGGAGGGGGGGATAGATTTAGAACATAGAGAACAAAATACAGCAATTGAATGTAAATCCCCTTTAAAAACTGCACTTACAACCTGAAAGCTGTAGACTAGAGTCCCCAACAGCGCACTGCTTGTGTTCCCTTCAGCAATATGTATTTAATCTCACAAGCCAGCTTTGCATGGATGTCCTGCTGTGTAATTTATTCAAGTAACACAGTGTGCAGGACTGACTAATGATAATAGCTCATCATTAATTCATTCATTTATGTCACAACCTCCATTAAAAAAAAATGACCCTGACGAGATTTCTGTATGTCTTGACTGCTGCCTGGAGGTAATTTGACATCGGACCGTCCGCGCAGAACATGGACGGTCAAGCCCCTGAAATTCTCGTGCTTTGCAACCCTCCTCTGCATTACAACACGCCCTTCTTGAATGTGTGACTCTTGTGTAAACTCTCGCACAAGTCAGCGCTTCCTCAAACCAAAACAGCCTTGAACGGTGTTTGCGACCCCAGGCTCTATGATCTTACACCGACTTATCTGCACTCCCAGCCCGCTATAGCTTCCTGTCCTGTTGCTAGATGCTGATCACAGGGCCATTGCGAGTCGCAAGCACGCTTTTGCCAGTCAAATTTGGGGATGTCTTCTGAGCTCATATCCAGTTTTGCTTTGCGAATGTGCTCATCTTCATACAGCACACCGGGAGACAGGTCCTCGCCTGCTCTGGGAATACGCAAATCCACTGGGGTCTCAAACATGTTTAGTGACGTGTCTGACAGGTCATGATAATAACCAAACAAATGTCCTGTTTTATTGCCCGCACCTAACAGTTGGTGTGAGGTAAAATGTTCAAGCCACAGAAATGACAAAGACAATTTCACATGAGCCTGTATTTCAGTGAGGAGCTGAGATGTGCAGAGTTTATAAGAGTTTATTCTTCATAAAGACCGGAGGACAGAGGAGCATTTGAAGTGGATTCACAGTAACCGTTTTATTCGCCTCAACACTGGAAGAATGGATGACACTGCATGAGACTAAACAAGTGTGAAATACAGATTCCCCATCACGCTTTTGGCACTCCGGCCTGGAAAATAAACGTGATGGAGGGATGGACAGACAGACAGTAGGACAATCAGAAGTATGAACAGGCACATCTACACTATGAGATGTACACTACCAGTGAGAAGTTTTAGGACACCCAAATTTTTCCAGGTTTTTAATAGAAAATTATGCAGTTTAAAGTCTCATTGTACTCTGGAATGAAAGCATAGACATCATAGAACAAATTAACAATCGAAGTTAAAAAAAGAAATCATGAAATCAATTTATAAACCAAAATATATTTTAAACTTTTGACTCAATGCAGCCACCTTTGGCAGATATAACAGCTGAACACACTCGTGGCATTCTTTCTACAGTGGAAATCACATGTTCTTCAGAAGGTTCTTCCCAACTCTGTTGCAGAAGTTCCCATAAATGTGTGGCACTTGTAGGCTGCTTTGCTTTCACTCTTCTGTCCCGTTCACCCCAAACCATCTCGATGGGGTTTAAGTCTGGAGACTGTGCTGCCACTCTGTGTGTTCAAACTTACCATCTTGTTCTTTTTTCCTGAGGTAGTTCTGGAAGAGCTTGGACTTATGTTTTAGGTCATTATCTTGCTGTAGGATGAACCCCTGACCAACTAGGCGCATACCTGAGGGTACTGCATGGCACTGCAGAATGCTGTGGTAGCCATTTTGGTTCAGGGAGCCTTTCACTCTATTAGTCACCGACCCTGGATCCAACAAAACAGCCCCAGACTATCCTGCTTCCTCCTCCATGTTTGATAGCTGATGTCACACACTGAGGAACCATCCTTTCACCTACTCGACAGCATGCAAAAAACCTGGGTAACCTTACCTTTTGTTTAAAACTTCTGACGGTTCACCACTTACCCTAGTGCCATTTCAAGCTATTCATTGGACTGGAACTGCATAATTTTCGATAAAAAAACTGGAAAAATTTGAGTGTGCTAAAACTTTTGACCAGTAGTGTATCTATGTATTAGATTTTGTGGAGAAATGTTGAATGGTTTAGAGGTTCTGACCCTGAAAAGAAGCGTGACAGACAGACGGACACGCAGAGGGACAGCACTCATCCCAATATCCCCTTCCGCTTCACAGCCAGAGATAATAACCACAGTGCTAGCCTCCATTTACAGTACATGTGATATTAGCAACGTTGCTACAGTGGGACTCGGACTGCTGACTCTTTAAGCCTGAGTCAAGCACCATGGGCTGAAGGTTCGTAGCTTCCTGATTACACCACTACAGTCCTGACAGCAAAGAAAAACATTTCTCTCATTGATTCTTCAGAGTAGCTAAGACGCGACTTAAAACACAAAGAGCTCAAGCAGGTACCTATGTGCTCTTAAGCTGACGGAAAGGATGCCCCAAATGCCAACAAAATGTAGCTCAGAGCTCGGACACACGGAGCGACCCACCGAAGCCAGAGCATTAATAAAACAATCCTAGCGGATAAAATGAAGTTAGCAGAGATCACAGCTCAGAGCGAGCGATGGCGGAGGGTCTCGACTCCCATCCGTAACCAAAGACTCAGGTAAGGTCTGACCACAAACTGCTCCCAACGTGACACGCTGGTTTGCTCAAATTCCATTGCAATTCTGTGGCGAAAGCTTTGTCTGGTGTCCCACAGGAACCAGGCCACAGGACATGATCCACGGTCATATTCCCAGGCCCACAAATGTCACGCTGGGCTAAATAATTGCTCTTTAGCGGCAAGCCAATCTGCTGCAGTTAATTAATTGGCAGCGTATATCTGGCACCACCACTGTGTCACATGGACCAGCAAAGAAACAAGAGAATGACAATGACAGCTGCTTTTTTATGTTTATTAACTTGATACACAATAAAAATGACACTAAATCCAATTAAATGTTGAATGAATACATCTGTCAGGACAGGTAATACCTGTATGTATGACATGATTTCTAATGCTAAACAGTGGTAATGTTTTCGTTATGTAACTTCTGCCTGAGTGCCATGTTCAAGCCTCCATCTAACCTCTATTTAAAACAGCAGTTAATCACAGAGAGAATTGCCGATTCCTCCTTAATTTAACATCAGATTAGGGTACTTAGAGATACTGAGAGCCACTGCTTTAATAAAACGCTTTGACTGAGCAAAAATGAACACAAACACGCACTGATACAAGCTCATTCACACACAAACACACACACACACAGACACTCGCATGCTGACTTACACAAACATACACACGTACAAGAATGCACCACGAATTCACACACACTCACTGATATACGCAAATATATAAACACAAAAATACACGCATGTAAATAAAGTGTATTTAATTTGAAATCACATTAGGGAATATAGAGCTGTTGAGAGTTTTAATAAAAACACCACACACACACACACACACTGTACACATCTTTACCACATAAAGACACAAACACACATGCACATGCCACGACACGCACACATGCCCCAACACACTCCACACACACACACACACACATACACCATGTGCGCATAAAAAGGTGAGACCAATGTCAAATACCCCTCACACGTAATGTGTTATGCACAAATATCCCTCACCGTGTCCCAAAATCATATCTGACTTCAAGTATCTAATCAGTTTGAGGGATCTAAATTAAATTCCCAAACTTTGCCACAGGAGACTCAGTGTGTCACTGAGCCGCAATAAAACACCCCCCCCACCCCCCGCCCCCCCTGTCCTCAGAATCCAGCTCTTCCCTCCCCATTTCTCCTTCATTAGAGTCTCATTAGCATTGAATGCGCAGCAGGATTAATCTTGAGCCCATTCACTCTCTGGCTGTGGCACAGAGACCCACAGTAATCCCTGCCAGTATTTGCTCTGGCTCTGAGACACACAGTGTGGGCATACAGCCTCTGGGTCTACACTCAGGCAGTAATGATTCATTTGTTTCTGCATTATGAAAACACTCAGGCTTTATGTCAGCATTTTAAATATATTATGGCTAAACATTAGCATCATAAGTTCGCTGCGGTCCCACAGCAGTACAGTGAAAATGCTGGTGTTATAAAAACACTGCAGTTTCGCATCGGAGCATAAACAACTCCAGTCTTGCCAGGATCAATGCACATGCATGTATTTGTTGTCAGCTGTCACCATGGGTCAATGACCACACCAGTTTGCTCAGATTGGACCACAATAAAATACCACATTACCAGCACAGGGGAAGGCAAAAATTCACTTGCAATCGCTCATATCACAAAATGTAGCCAGAATATCAGCTATTATTACAATTAAAAATTATGCGTGCCTTTTCATCAATGAATGAAGGGTCATGTGATTTTATTATACCCCCGAACGCCGAATGGCGCTTTGGGGATATTATGTTTTTGGTCCGACCGCTGCCACGGCGCCGCGCCGCCCTACGTGTTAACGCGATAACTTCAGTCATATTTCAATTAGAAATTTCATGTTTTGCATATGGGTAAATATCATAAAGAGGAAGAACTGACTCGATTTTGGACAATTTACAATTTCTAGATTGGCCACCAGGGGCCAAAAACTGAAAAATCACTGTTTTTATCTTATCTCTGTAAATATTTGTCCGATTGACCTCAAATCAAGTGCAAATGAAAGGTCATGACCTGATGATGTGTTATACCTGTTTGGTTCAAAATTTTGAAGCAAGGTGGAGCTTTGTCACATAAAATTCACCATTTTTGCCATATCTTTGGAACCATTTGCCCAATTGACATGAAACTATGTGCAACTGCAAGGTCATGACCTCATAGCGTGTCACATGATGACATCATACCCGTATGGTTCAATATTTTGCCACCAGGTGGCGCTTTGTGATGGCAAATTACCATTTTAGCCAAATCTTCAGAACCATTTGTCCGATTGACCTGAAATTAAGTTCAAATGAAAGTCAATTTAAGGTCTATTCAAGGATTGGGGAATTGGAGGATTGGGGACATTCGGGGATATACCCCAAGCCGTCGCCTCCGACCGCATAAGCCTAGTTTAAAACAAGGTATTGCCCTGAAAACCCTCGTCCCATGCAGCGATCAAAAGTGATATTGCCCTGTGGTTTAACCAATGAGAACTATGGAGAGAAAGAATTTCATCCACTCAGTGAGAGCGTAATGTCAGGCATCGTAAGCAGACGAAATGGCGAGCCATTTCACTGTTATGGGCAATGAGGAAAAAGAGATACTTCTCAGCAGTGTTGACTTGGCCAACGCAAAGGAAGCTACATCTGTGACTGTTAAACTATAGTCCGTCAAAGGTAAACTGACAAACAGAAGATTACCGAAAATCTGAAATGGACACGGCCCCGGCTAACTTCTACATGGAAGGCCCGGATAATTACCTTCGGAAGGTAATGTTTTGATCCCCGTGTATTTATTTGTTTGTGTGTCTGTCTGTATGTGTATCGAATAACTCAAAAAGTACCAAACGGAATTTCATAAAATTTGGTGGGTTGATTTGGCATGACCTGAGGATTAATCGATTAGATTTTGGGAGTGATCGGGTCAAAGGTCAAGGTCAAGGCCACGAAAAGGTCAAAACCGACTTTCGGCCATATCTCGGTCAATTTTTATCTGATCGGCATGAAACCAACGCCAGTGGCGAGGGATTCAGTGGCGTCGGCGAAGGTATGCGCTCTACCGAGTGCCCGTTCTAGTTTGTAAATGTAATAAACAAGCCGAGCAATATCAGATTTTATGGACCCGAAGAAACCGATGGCCGCAGTCAATATTTCTGTTTCTTTCGGTCCATAAAATCTAATATTGCCCTCCTGCAAGGTCAATCATTGATAAATTCAAGATTCAAGACATTTATTTGTCACCATGGGGCAATCGGTTGTGCTGCAGTAGCAATAAAAAAAAAACAACAACAGCAACACACAACAAACAACAATAATAACAAAAGAAAGACACAAGATAAAAAAAAAAGTCAAGAACGCATACTTAAAAAGTGTGAACTAAGGTAATGATAGTGCTACCTGTACTGTACAGAGTTGAGCAGTGAGATGGCAGAGGGTATAAAGGAGAATTTGTAACGATTTGTTTTGACTATTGGTTGTCTGAGACGGGAACCGAAGGATAGAAACTTAAATTCTGAGTGCAGGGGGTGAGCGCTGTCGGACATGATGGATTTTGCCTTCTTTGACAGCTGGTTATTGTACAGATCTGAAAGGGTTTGTTGCTGAGTACCAATGATTTTACTGCTGCCTTTCTTATCCTGGTTAATGAGTTTTTCTGTTTCAGATTGAGAGAGGCAAACCAGCAGTTAATGAAAAGGTGAAAACAGACTCAATAAAAGATTTATTAACGATTGTCGTGAGAGGTCTGTCGACCTGGAACTCAGCTAGCTTCCTCAGACAAAACAGACGCTGCTGGCTTTTCTTGATGAGCATGTTAATGTTGTTGGCAAATCAGTTATAATACCCAAGTATTTGTAAGAGTCGACAATCTCAACAGCTTCACCATTTACTATAGTGTTGACAGGTGCCGAATGATGGCGTCTAAAATCAATACGCATATCCTTGGTTTTTGTGACATTTAGCTCTTAAAAGGCTTCATTGCACCACTCTAAAAAAAAATTTAAAACCAGACCATGGGATGTTTCAGTGTCATCTAACAGACTCACTATAACTATGTCATCTGCATATTTAACAATGTGATGGTTGTCAAATTTACTGCGACAGTCATTTGTGTACATGATATATAGGAGAAGGGAGAGAACACAGCCTTGTAGGGATCCAGTAGATGTTCTTGATAGTGTGGATATGTGCTCATTGACTCTAACTCTCTGAGACCTGTCAGTGAAAAAGTCCAAAATCCAACCCACAATGTTACAGTCCAGGTAAAAATGTTCTATGAGCTTTTCCACTAGCAGGTGCGGTTGAACAGTGTTAAACGCCGAAGAAAAGTCCACAAATAATAGTCTGACATGGTTTTTGCGGCCCTCTAAATGCTTGTATATGAGATTGAGAAGAGTGATGGTGGCATCCTGCACCCCTATGGGTGCGATAAGCGTATTGCAGCGGGTCCAGGAGATGTTCAGTTATTCCCAGGATTTCCTTTTTTATGAGTTTTCCAAGTGATTTCATTATTAGAGAGGTCAGGGCAACCGGCCTGTCATCATTTAGAAGTTTACGGCGGCTGTTTTTGGCTATGGGAATAATTGTGGATAGTTTCCACAAGGTCAGAACTCTGTTGACTGTGACAGATTAAAAATATGATGGAAAATAGGGCCTAGTTGGTCGGTGCAGTGAAACAGCAAGTGACTGCCAATATTATCAGGGCCAGGGCTAGTATTCATTTTACAGTGCTTAAAAGTATCGATCACATCCCGGACAGAAAAAGAGAACGAGGGGGTGAAATCACTGGGGCTCAAAAGACTTCTTTTTAAAACAGCCGTTTCATTACTAAAATCATGAATATCAAATATCTAGCCGCACTCTTTTCTTTGTTTTGTCATTTAACCCCGTCATAGTTCTGATACTGTCCCAAGCTGAACCTGAATTGTTATTCCTCAGCTTGTTTTCAACAGTTGGTTTGTAGGACAGCTTAGCCCTCTTGATTTCATGTTTAATTTCCTTTTGGAAAATGTATAATTGAAATCATGTGACTAGGATCCTCGGGGGCCGAGAGCTGCTGCATTTTACCCTCTTTTTATATGGGAGTCAGGTGCACAGATGATCTGGCCAATCAGAAGCCCCAGTTGTTCTTTTTACTGAGTTAATGACCAGAAGAAGAAAAAGTAAAGGCTGGGTTTGGATTTAAGGGCCAGATTCGCTGAGCCTTCATGTACAAAATGCATTCATTGGCTCATCTGTTTATTCTTGGTTAGATTTGTTGGAGAGTGGAGCTATCCCAGGATGCACTGGGAGAGAGGCACCACAGATAAAACCAGACCATTGCAAAGATCACATGCAGGACTGGCCTGTTAAGATCTTTCCGCCGAACTGAATAACAGGTGCTTGCCTGACCCCCTTTTCATACAGCTGTGACTGATTATATTTCAGAGCGTAATTGTGATTGCGCTGTATCGAGCACACTGCACAGAGTTTCAACTTACTCCTGGACTCTACAGGGAGCGAATGACTGACTGACCGAATTATACGAAAGCTTCCAGTCCCCATACACTTCATCTCAGCCAGGGGTCCCTCTCAGAGCTACAGGAGCTGTGTCACGATTACTGAGCATCCTCGCAAGTCTGAACGAAATCTGTTCAGCTGCAAGTCAAAATCTACCAGGTGTTTTTCTTCTTCTATGATTTTTGCCGATGGCAAACCAGCTAACATTCTTTGTATCCTTTGGCTACAGCAATTTCCATAGAAAGCTCCTTAATGATTTACTAAAAAATGTAAATTAAATGCAAAATGAAGACGGATTGGCAAGGATGAAATCAGATTATGACTTGCAGTCAGGAAGATTCACCTTCTTGGGATGTACGTTCTGGGCATGCGCAGTAATCGTGACAGCTTCTTTAGTTTATTACAGATTTTCTCGACCGTACACACATCTGTGCACATAACACACAATGCGTAATGCACAAATATCCCTTACCATGTCGCAAATTCATATCTGATTTCAAGTATCTAATCGATTTGAGGGATCGCAACGAAATTTCCAAACTTTGCCACAGGAGGCTCTACTGCTATTCTCGTAAAATCCTTGCATGTGATTGGCTGATGTGCTGGAGGTTAAAGGAGGTCAATTCTGTGTGATGGAATGAGCACTTCCAACACACAAACAAAAAATGCTTTAACAGTTCCAAAATAATAACTTGCTTCTTTTGGCTGTAGCATGAATTAGCAAAGGGAAAACCAGTTTTGTGCGCTGAAATCATTGACTGTACAGTCTATGGCTGAAATCAGATGTGTACATCACCACACAAATGTTCGAGCACCACCCTTGGCAAAGTCTGGACATTCAATTGCGATAAACCGAATTGATGAATCAATAATCCCCCACTGCCCCTCCTTACTCCATGCCAGCTATCCTCCAAACCCACACGATCCCTCTGTCAGTAGACCCATGAGAGTGGGCAGGGATTGGATGGGGATTTTAAGCACAGACCTTAATCTGAAGATCTCCTATCATGCAGTCAGTCAGGCTTGTCACTGTTAATTAATAAAACAGCTGAGAAAAAAAAGGAGCAGCTCTGACTCTCCAAGAGCCAATAGGAATGCACACACAGCCCTCATGGGAGTGATAAATAATAATAATAATAATAATAAACAGGAGCATCGCAGGAAAACCAGCCCAAGACCAGCCCTGACGAATCCGGATCTGTCTCTTTTAGTAATGAGCTCACGAGAGCATTACAGCCATTGATTCTGAATCAGCAATCACAAGATTTACAGGGATAATCCTCAAGTTAGGCTGTGAGCGCAGTGCCACAGAGACTGAACTACTGTACTCTCATGCACACACATACAGGCACACATGCTTACACACGAACACACACACAAGCACACACACTAACACACACACACACACACACACACACATACAGGCACACATGCTTGCACACGAACACACACATAAGCACACACACTAACACACACACACACATACACACACACACATACAGGCACACATGCTTGCACACGAACACACACATAAGCACACACACTAACACACACACACACATACACACACACACATACAGGCACACATGCTTGCACACGAACACTCACATAAGCACACACACTAACACACACACACACACACACACACACACATACAGGCACACATGCTTGCACACGAACACACACATAAGCACACACACTAACACACACACACACACACACACAAATACAGGCACACATGCTTACACACGAACACACACACAAGCACACACACTAACACACACACACACACACACACACACACAGGCACACATGCTTGCACACGAACACACACATAAGCACACACACTAACACACACACACACACACACATACAGGCATGTATGCTTACACATGAACACACACATAAGCACACAGGCTAACACACACACACACACACACACATACAGGCATGAATGCTTACACATGAACACACACATCCTGGCACACATGCTTACACACGAACACACACAAGCACACAAGCAAACACACGTACACAGACACACACAAACACGCACGCACAAACACGCACAACCACACACAATAACGCATACAGGCCCACATACTTACTCATGAACACACACACAAGCACACACGCAAATACAAGTACGCACACATACGGGCACATATGCAAACACACGTGCACACAGACACATATACACTCACGCACAACATGCGGTAAACCTCCACAGGAAGGATGCTCAGTGCCCTCGCAGTTCGCCTTGGGAAACACGTAACTGTAGAGCTTGCTGCGATCGCCCATGTTTCAAACTGACCGAGAAAATAGATAAAGAACACAGAGAGTGTGACAGGATGGCCCGTCCTGCAGAGCCTCAGACCCATGGGACTGCTACAGGATGAAGTGCTTCCTGCTGCCATTTGATGCATGAAATGTGTGGAATCAGTACTGCCAATATTAATTAAAGTATGTATGACACCGTTACACATCCCATCATAATGTCACTCTGTGCTTTTGATCTTTACCCCGCTAATTCATTGATTTCCGAATTTATTCCAAAATAAAAATAAAGACATGAAATTTCCTGAGAAGCAATCTTGTCTTTTCCAAGTGGGCGTGCACTCATGCCCTCATTCAAGCCCATCCATCCATCATCTAAACCACGTCTTACGCATCCATAATCTAAACTGTTTCTAAGAGATCCATTATCTGAAGCACTTCTTACTCATCCATCATCTAAAGCACCTCTTACTCATCCATTATCTAAACCACTCCTTACTCATCCATTATCTAAACGACTTCTTGCTCATCCATTATATAATCCACTTCTTACTCATCCATTATCAAAACCACTTTTTACTCATCGATTATCCAAACCACATCTTACTCCTCCACAATCCAAACTACTTCTAACTCATTCATTATCTGAACTCCTTCTCACTCATCCATTATCTAAATCACTTCTTACTCATTATCTAAACCAATTATTACTCATCCACTATCCAAACCACTTCTTACGCATCCATTGTCTAAACAGCTTCTAACTTATTAATTATCTAATCCACTCTTTACTCATCCATTATCCAAAGCACTTCTTACTCATGCATTGTCTAAACCACTAATTACTCATCCATTATCCAAACCCTTTCTTACCCATCCATTATCTAAACAACTTCTGACTCATGTATTATCTAAACTGCTTCTAACATCCATTATCCAAACCACTTCTTACTCATCCACAATCTAAACTGCTTCTAACTCATCCAAACCCTGAATAGTAATTAAACTGAAATGCACACTTATGGACACACACAGTTTCACTACTGTCACAGATGTAAAACAGTACAATCTAAAAAAAATTTACTCATCCATTATCTAAACCACTACTTACTCATCCATTATCCAAATCACATCTGACTCAACCATTATCTAAGTCACTTCTCACTCATTCATTATCTAAACCAATTATTAATCATCCGCTGTCTAAACCACTTCTTACTCATCCATTATCTAAACTGCTTCTAACTTATCCATTATCTTAACCACTCCTTACTCATCCATTATCTAAACCACTTCTTACTCATCCATTATCTAAACCACTAATTACTCATCCATTATATAAATTGCATCTAACTGATCCATTATCCAAACCACATCTTACTCATCCATTATCTAAACCACTACTTACTCATCCATTATCCAAACCACTTCTTCCTCACTCATTATCTAAAACGCTTCTTACTCACCCATTATCTAAGCCATTACTTACTCATCCACGATCCAAACCACTTCTTACTCATCCATAATATAAACTGCTTCTAACTCATCCAAACCCTGAATAGTAATCAAACTCAAACACACACTTATGGAGCTTCACTACTGTCACAGATGTAAAACAATTACATGGAAGAGCAATTTTGTTGCAGGAACAAATTTCCAAATGTACCACAAAAGTACAATAATATTCTGCAGATTCTACAAGCAAGAGAGGTATAAATGAAATGAAATGAAGTTCCACACAAGAGGTACAATGTCAGTAACCAGCATAGTAGGAACCCAGCCCAGGAACAAGTATTTATGGGGCATTTTACCACCACTGTTGCACCCTATTGCAGTGACACTGGAACACAAACCATGATAAACAAAATCAACACAATAATAAATTGATTCAAACAATAACTTTACAGTACCGATGGATTTTAAAAGTAAAATGGTAGTCTTGCACAGCAAAACGTTCAAGTTAATTCAACTCACATTCAACTCACTCGTAGAGTCCATTTGAGACCAGTCTGGCCAGACTGAATCCAAGACTTTTAAAGAGTTGATTTAACTCTGAACATTTTGCTGAGTATCGTGTAGAACTGACGGGAAACGCAGGTAACATGTATGATTACACAGTGGTACAGCAAACACCCAGCCACACTCACATTTGCATTTACATTACTGCAGAGAGGAGCAGGCAAGCGCAGTATGGTGTGTGTGTGTGCGTGTGTGTGTGTGTGTGTGTCTTGCCATAAGTGTGGATTCAAAATTTTTCAAAATTCTGGCCATGAATAAGGACTCCTTACCTCCAGGGGTGCTGTACATCATGCACGGTGCTCCAAGCTCCCGCAGACCTGACTCATAAAAGCAGGAGGAAGAGTTTGAGAGAGAGGATCAGATTGCAAGGTTTCGCCGGTCCCTGAGTGCGGGGGCAGACTGGGGCTCTATGCTGCACCGACCCGCCTCACGGATTTAAGAGGACATCTGGTGGGTGGGATTTATAATGATTAGCGGTAGCTTAATCTCACGCGCCCCTGTATAGCAGCACACAGCCCCTGATTACAGCCCATCCCGACTCCCGACTCCCAGCTCCGCACCCCCGACACCCCCCACAAAGATCACCCAGTGCTCAAAACCAACGCTGAGCCTGTCCAGAACATTCCCCACTCCGACCCAATAAACCTGCCACTCTTTCCATCCTCATCAAACGGTTTGAGATGTGGTTTCTCAGAATCGACTGAATTAAGGTGGAAATGCAAATTGGTAGATCTCTAAGGGCAGGTCGCAGCTGGTTTAAAGGTACTCGGAAATCCCTGGCTTTGAACCTTATGTTATACAAAGGGATAGTGACCCCCACACTGAATTATTTTTATAATTTTGGGCTGTTGCACGTTCTCCAAATGGCTGCTGGACCAGCCAATGGGGTTCAAAGGGTTAAGGTATCCACGTTTGTCACACCTACACTCTTTGTGTGAGCCTCTATCATTTCTGTGCTCTGAAGCACATCCACCCACAGAAATACACTTTCACTACTGCAAGATTACGTAACAACACGGTATGTTCTTTATCACATGGAGTTCCCTGTGGGAGCAGCACATTGTGAGTGTAGGTGTGCTTTATGTGAAGGTCTTCATACTTTAAAGACTGAGGTTAGGTTGGGTGTTTAGGCAGTTGGAAGTCAGGCTCATCTGTGGTTTTCAGAAGATGATTTTGGTGGAAGAGGAGAACTAGATCCGTTTCGCCTGATAAAAGGGACTGTAACGATTTCCAAACTGTCAGAAGCAAATGACTTTGTATCTCATATGTTCTTGAATTTCTATTGATCGCGGTATCACGTGCTGCTTTTTGGCCACATCACCCTGCTAGACAGGTTCTATTGTATGTAATTTTTATATTCATAATTTTGCTTTGGTGCGCTTAGTGAAACTGGACCCAATTATCAATGAAATCTCTTTGATTGGCTGATTTTTTTTTCTCTCTCTCTCTCTCTTGATTGGCTGATTTAATGACTAAGGGGTCTGCGCTTCTTAACACAGAGTCAGGTCAGGTTGGTTAGCTTTCTTTTCCTTCAAAAAATGAAATGATTATTCAAAAACTGCATTTTGTGTTTACTGGAATTATCTTTGTCTAATATGAAAATTAGTTTCATTTTGAATGAAAATAAAATGACAGTTCTTTACAAGTTATCCTTCAGAATGCAAAATATAAGATGGTGGCTGTGACAGCCATAGTGGATATACCAGTGTTGTCAAATGTGTTAGGCTTCTGTAGGCACACAAGACCAAGCAACAGCAAAAATGGCTTTGATCGACAGAGGCATTTTTGAGTTATCGCACAGAATGGAAATTCAAGATGGCGGCTGTGGCAGCCATATTTGATTTATTGCGACTGAAATCCAATGGCTTATGTAGTAAATATACCCCGCTGTCCTCAGCAAAAATTGTGATGATCGGTGATGGCATTTTTCAGTTATCGCACGGAATCAAATGTGGACGGACGGACGGACGCCGTGTGTGATGACAACACCCCTCTGCCCCTCAGTCGGGGCTGAGGGGTAAAAAGGAGTGGCAGGATGTTTGCTCAAGCTCGGGTACTTCTTTAGTCTTTTGCTCGTGTCAAGCTACTTTAATTTGAAAACAGAAGTTCACCGGCTGCCTTAAAAATGTGAGTTAACTGAACTTGAAGATAAGCTTTGTTTCAACTCATAATTAGTCAAGACAATGGATAACTTTAAGAAATGAAAGCTCACAAACCTGAGAACAATATCTACAACTTGTCATGACAAGTAGAGTCAGAAAGAAGAAATAAGTTCTCCTAACATCATGGAGTGATCATGTTTTACAGTGAGCAGTTTAGCAGTTTTTACACAGAGAACCTCAAGTTTTTCCTGTTGCAGAAGAGCCCAGCCCAGGTGAGATATCAGGCTCATTCGCCGCAGCGTTGATATGACTGCTGTATAACACTGTGAGTGAGGAAACAGGGCTCCACTACACCCCTCTCCCCCTCCTCCTGAGGGGATAACAACTGAGAGAGGAAGAGATTACCCAAACACGCTCCCCCTTCCCTCAGGGTCAATGATGTGACATTGTCCGAGTGCACTACTTTGGTTTAGATCATTTTAAATGATTCATAATAAGCAACATTTTATTCTATAAAACCTGTTAAATTTGAACATATTTCCAGTTTATGATAAAAAATAATATATATTTTATGTTTTGCCATCTCAAAACCTCAAAATGTCAGGTGGCGCAACCGTCCGAGCAAGTTTACATTTTAAGATGAATTCATATAATGTTGATTTGGGGGCATCGGCATTCGTGGATATTTTGTTTTTGGTCCGACCGCCGCCGCCGCGCTGCCCTACGTGTTAACGCGATAACTTCAGTAATATTTCAATTAGAAATGTCATCTTTTGCATATAAGTAAGTATCATAAAGAGGAGGAACTGACTCGATTTTGGACAATTTACAATCTCTAGATTGGCCACCAGGGGGCAAAAACTGAAAAATCACTGTTTTTATCATATCTCTGGAAATATTTGTCCGATTGACCTCAAATTAAGTGCAAATGAAAGGTCATGACCTGAGGATGTGTCCCACGATGACATTATACCTGTTTGGTTCAAAATTTTGACCCAAGGTGGAGCTTTGTCACATAAAATTCACCATTTTTGCCATATCGTTGGAACCATTTGTCCAATTGACATGAAACTGTGCAACTGCAAGGTCATGACCCCACAATGTGTCACATGATGACATCATACCTGTATGGTTCAATATTTTGCCACCAGGTGGTGCTTTGTGACGAAAAATGACCATTTTGGCCATATCTTCAGAACTGTTTGTCCGATTGACCTGAAATTAAGTTCAAATGAAAGTCTATTCAAGGTCTATTCATACCCCAAGCCGTCGCCTCCGACGGCATAAGCCTAGTTTTATATACTAGTTTAATAGTTTAATTGTTCTTTAATTGTTTGGAAAACCAAAATACCCGCCCCCTACAATAAAGAATCCGCACGCACGCACAAACACACACACACACACACACACACATGTGCGCGCAATCACACCAATACACACACACAGACAAAAAACACACACATATACACAGACACACACACGTGCCTGCATGCACACATGCACAAAGACACATACACACACACACACACACACACACGACTGCAGATAAAAACACGTGTCCGCCCTCAATCCGCCGCTAGTTTTCAGAGGTTGATGACCCCCCTCCTACTAGCCTCTACCCCCTTGTCATCATCACAGAATGCACAGCAAAAATCTCTGAAACCATCAAACCATAGCTCTACACACTTACACAGAGCTACAGTACACCTGCACTACCAAACAAGAACCTCATACACTTACACATACACTCAGCCAAAATAAAAACTTCACACTCGTTAGGAGGTTGATAAGTTGAACATACAAGAAATGAGGTTTTAAATAATGATTTTATTCAATTCTGTACTCATTAAAGATGGTGTATCATAAAAATAATGTCCATAATGTAACCTGTTCCACCGGAAATGCTACAGAAAAAATGGTAAGTTACAACTTGAATAAGAGCAGTGCGCGGGTGATTACGTATGGTTTGGGCAGTCACACGACCTCTAAACAATTCATTCCTAGTGGACGTTGCAGTGACAAATTGATTATGCAAATGACGTAAGTCTTCTGCTTTTGACGTCACACGTGGGCTACCAGAACGAGGTCGGTCAGCTGTGGTGCCAGTTTGTTGGAGACGAGTCCGAAGATCATGGATAGTCCGTTGACTGTATCCTGTCATGGATTTCAGCCCGCCAGCAAGAGACAAAGCCGGCGGACGCTGGGACCATGTTCCCATAGAAGTTAGAGGGACGCAAACGCACAGCCTGAGTAAAAACACAATAAATCTTTAATTAAGAATATAAAGATTAAAATTGTCCCAGAGGGAAGCAGCAGCACAAAATACCATGGCAGGGCTCAGGAGACCAACAAAATACTGCCGCACAAACACAGGTGCAGCCCACTCTTAAATACAACAGCTTCACCTCCACCTTAACGAACAATAGGTGTGGCTCGTTAAGGTGGAGGCAAAGAATGCAGCAGGGGGAAGGGCTTGCGGGCAAACACCATGACAGTATCCCAAAACCCTTGCAACGTCAGTGACGGACGTTTCCATATTCAGCATGCCAAATGGCACGCTCACGCTGAATGTTTGACAGCCATGGCATTGAAAATCAAGGAATAATTAACTGTAAAAACTTGTTCTTCCGAGATGTCACTCTAACGTGCTAATGTGAGGTCAGTTGCACATCTCTCATATGGTCACGGGACTGGGAACACGAGAAAACATGGTTTGAGCTTAAAGTACGCTCGCACGTGCTACGTACCTGTGCACGTCAGAGTTGATGTGTATCATGATGTCTTTGACAACGCATTTACCTCTAGTGATAATAAAAACTATATTATTAAAAGTTTCAAGAAAATATTTAGGAATTTATGAGTGTGAAGTTTCTTTTTTGACTCAGTATAGTTACAATACACTTATATTGCTAGATCAGAGCTCGGTACATATACACAAACCATATCAGCAATCAGTGCATATCCTGCATACAACAGTGTGCTTCCATCTTCCAGCTCCCACACCTGGCACTAACCACCACAGAGATCTATTATCTGTCCAAATTTGCTTTGAAGTCTTAATTGCTCAGAGTGAGTAGCACATCTCACAGTCTCCAGTCAGCCCTCAGATGCATATTACACATTTTACAAACTGCCCATTTGCAGGACCAGAATGCCTTTGAACAAAAGACATTAAGGTCAAGTCCCTTGTCCACAGACATATAAGCACAACGACTACATTCACTCAAACCAATAACTTACTGGCAACAGTTATGAGTGCAAAACTAATAACCCACTCTGATATGGGAAAAAAATCTCACGGCAGGATGTGGCGAGATATACTTCACAACTGTGTAGGTATTTTTTGTTTTCGATAAATAATTAGCGAATTTCACTTGCCAAGAGTTTTCCTGCAGTGCTCGCACCGCTATGCTTGGTCCAACCCCGCCCTCTAGTGGCAGCACAGAAAAGTGACGAGGCTCAGTAAAACACACAGGACACAATTGGTTACATGCTGAAGAATAATGATCACAGAATGGTAGACCGATGTATAACGACACTGATAATTGATAGCAGAGAGTCCTCAAATCTAGTCCGTGAATGAGAATCTTTCCCTGAACTTTTCTCCTTCCCAGTAATTAACTAAATAGTGAGCACTGCTTATTGCCCACGGGTCCTTTCCCAAAAGTGTAGTTGCTACAAGTTAGCAACTTACATAGATCGTCCATTCACAGACAATGGGTCCAACTATGCAAGTTAATATCTGTGAATTTGGGAAACGCACCCCAGACTGGCTTCACACCTAACTCCCAGGTAAAGGGAGAGTGAAAGATCAGCCATTCTCAGGGCTTAAGGACTGTGATTTGAGGAACAGGGTTCTACAGCCTTCATAGATGGCTAATCCAAATATCTTAATGATGCAAGCAGACAAAATAGGAAGTTGCTCTCCATTTCAACACATGCTGAGGCAAAAATAGAATGCTTTCATTTCTCATACATTCAATCATGGCCTTACACTGCACAGTGGTGCTGTGCTTGGTACTGTGGCCTTGAGTAAGAGTATAAGTCTAGGCCTCCATTCTCCCTCTGTAGTTAGCGTGTTCTCCCCGCATTCATATGGGTGTTCTTACTTTTATCTGGTTTCTTGTCTCTGTGAAAGAAACATATTGTAGGAATAGGCCACCCATCGCCCTCGACTGAGACTCTAGCCTCAGCTAGAACTGTAGCCAGTCCCTTGCTGTACTATGGCAGCCCACACAACGAGGATAGGCCACATGCGGAGGGTAACCTGTAATATCTCACAGTTTATCATACTGTATATGTCCTCCATTCCTGACTGCCGTCTCACCACTGAACTAACCCCGGCCAACAGGAATTAGTGCAGCAGGCGTGTTTACAGAGGGACACATCATGCTGCTGAACCTGGTGTAACAAACCAAAGTATACTCAGCCCAGAGTACACCCGGGGTTAAAGTGGGCTCGCCTGTTTCATACCCTGGGTATAGTCTGGGCCATAAATCTACCCCAGGGCAGATTATAGCCCCCACATTTAGTCATATTTTATACCTTTGAGTAAATTTTGGTCAGGGCCAGATTATACCCAGGTATGGTCCGGCAAGGGGTATCTGGGGTGCTACATGGTGGTTTCTGCTCAAATACTCAATAGTGGTTCTGGCGTAATTTATCCCGGAATCCGGCACACATCTGGCCCAACTCTCCCATCTGCCACACAAACACCTCTCTTTCAAAGATTACGTTACATGTGCTCTGACAGAGGCGTCTCCCTCTAGACTGACAGGTCAATGCAGCGCATATTTTGTGAATTCCCTGAGAGGCTTAAGAGAGCTGCAACTAATTACATCCAACTGCCAACATGTGAATAATTAGCAAATCAAATACCACAAGATCAATATCAGCATCATAGAAATTCACAAACTTCAAATCATGCAGTTATGCCATTAAGGCTAGCCCATAGGACCAAGATACTCAATGACAGAGTAAAATCGTAGCACAGAAACATGATCCCCACACCTTGTTTACTCGCTGAACACTGACACATCGAGATGACGCAGTTCTCCTGACCTCCCAGTGACATCACAGTAAATCAATCATTTCACTTATTTTAGCAGTGAAGCAGAACCATGTCCAAACAGGAAGTAACAGGGTGTGGGATCGGCAGTAATAACACAGCGCCTGAAAGTGACCAGGATGATAACATACTGTGGGCATAGCACAAAGGTGACTTAACAATTAAATAATAATAATAATAAAAATAATAAACTGTATTCGTTTCTGACAAAAATGAAGCTTGAAGTGCTTTATATTCAGCAATAAAATCAAAACAATTAGGATGTAAATATTAAAAAAGTTCCAGAACAAATCATACAAAAAACCATGGAAGTACAAACCCCAGTTACAATGAAGTTGGGAAGTGGTGTAAAACGTGAATGAAAACAGAATGCAATGATTAGCACATCTCATAAACCCACAATTTATTTACAACAGAACATAGCATATCCGATGTAGAAGGTGATACATTTTATAATTTCATGAAAAATATTAGCTCATTGTGAATTTGATGGCAGCAACTCATCTCAAAAAAGTTGGGACAGGGCAACGTTTACCATTGTGTAACATCCACTCTTCTTTTAACAACAGTCTGTAAGCGTCAGGGAAGTGAGGAGACCAGTTGCAGGTGTTTTGAAAGAAAGATGTTGTACCAACTCTGGTCTAATGTTGGATTCTAGCTGCTTAACAGTCGTGGGTCACCTAAGTCCGAATTTTCATTTTATGATGCACCAAATTTTTTCTTCTAGTGAATGGTCTGGACTGCAGGCAGACCATTTCAGCACCCGGACTTTTCTACAGCGAAGCCATGCTGTTGTGATGGAGGCAGTATTTGGTTTACTATTGTCTTGCTGAAATATGCAAGGCCTTCCCTAAAAGACGTTATTTCATTCATTCATTCAAGCTTTATTTTAACTCGGATATACATTGAGGTAAAAACCTCATTTACAATGTAGCCGAGTAAAAAATTGTTGTTGTAAAACCTCCATATACTTTTCAGAATTGATAATGCCTATCCAAATGTGTAAGCTGCCCATGCCATAGGCAATAATATAACCCCATACCATCAGAGGTGCAAACCTTTGATCTGAGCGCTGATAACAAGCTGGATGGTCTCTCTCATGTTTAGTCTGCACAACATGCCATCCATGGTTACCAAAAAGAATTTTAAATTTTGATTAATCTGACCACAGAACAGTTTCACATTTTGCCTCAGTCCAAATTAAATGAGATTTGGCCCAGAGAAGATGGCAGCATTTCTGGATTGAGTTCACATATGGCTTCTTCTTTGGGCGGCACAGTGGCCTCATAGGAACACTCCAACCAGTACCCCTGACCAAGGAACTGGCTTTAGAACTGGAGTTGGTCCCTGGGCGCTGCTCTGTGGCTGCCCACTGCTCCTAACTATAGGATGGGTCAAATGCAGAGGAAAAATTACCCCACGGGGTTCAATAAAGAATATCTTATCTTCTTTGCATGATACAGCTTTAACTTGCATTTGTGGATTGCACAGCAAACTGTGTTCACAGACAATGATTTCTGGAAGTGTTCCTGAGCCCATGCAGTGCATTCCAGTGCAGAATCATGCCTGTTTTTAATGCAGTGCCATCTGAGGGCCCAATATTGACCTCTGGCCTAATCTCTTGCGCACAAAGATTTTTCCAGATTTTCTGAATCTTTTGATGATATTATGTACTGTAGATGGTGGGATATTCAAAATCTTCACAATTTTACATTGAGGAACATTCTTCTGAAATTGTTCCACAATTATTAGACTCCGTTTTTCACAGATTTTGGGCCTCGCCCTCTAACCATCTTTACTTCTGAGAGACTCGGCCTCCCTAAAATGCACTTTTTATACCCAGTCATGTTACTGATCACTTGCCAATTAACCTAATTAGATGTAAAATGCTCCTCCAGCTGTTTTTTGATTCTTACCACTTACTTTTCCAGCCCTTTGTTGCCCTTGTTCTAACTCTTTTGAGGTGTTTTTCTGCCATCAAATTCAAAATGAGCTAATATTTTTCATGAAATGATAAAATGTCTCACTTTCAACATCAGATATGTTGTCTATGTTCTATTGTGAATAAAATGTGGGTTTATGAGATTTGCAAATCATTGGATTTTGTTTTTATTCAAGTTTTAAGCAACGTCCCAACTGCTTAGGAATTGGGGTTTGTAAAATAATACAGAATTACAATAATCACGCCTGATAAACTGGAGGGATAAAAATGAAAATAAAATAAATAATAAAAATAATTAAACGGTAAAATAAAACAACAGGGAGAAAATACAAAAGTAATAAAATCTCATTTTTTGGTAGCCACTTCTCTCCAAAGCAAGCTGCAATAAGTGCATAGACATTTCCGATTGAACCTAGAATGCAGCTCAAATAGTCTTGGAGAATAAATGTAAAAATAAACCATTCCATTTGAACCATAACTTAAGAAGACCTTTAGGCAATACTGCCTACACAAGCCCCCCCAAGCGTATTCTTGAAGAGATTCAGAAGGGACTTAGTCAATTAGCAAATCCTGCCAGTTAAAAAAATACTGGGGTGGGCATTTTTTTCTAAATCAGGATTTTACTCTCCTCAGGTTTTTAGTGCAATCAGCAGGTCAAAAGCGAGGCATCTGTCTTTTGGTAGTGAAGTGGGTCAGTGGACAAAAAATTTTCAACCCTTTGGAAGCCACATATTTTGACCTAGGAGGCTTAAATTAGGCATGGAAGTCTGTAAAGTGTGGGTCTGTGAAGGTGAGTGTTTGTGTTCATGCCGATTAGCTAAAAAGGGGTGTGGCAATGGGAGTGGCCTATAGCAACAAGGTACAAAACTTCCAAGTACATAAATGTTCATGGCAATTCACAAAAAGGGGGTGTGGCAGTGGGAGTAGCCTATAAGGCACATAACTTCCAAACGTATTCACATAACACGGCCAAACTTTGTAGAAGGACACACAAACACACAGATAAGCACACAGACACACAGACACAGACACAGCATTTCATAACTCACAACCCAGCAGACATAGGCACTTGCAGGGGGCATCACTGGACTAAGCAGAATGCTTTTTTCATTGCTGACGGTTTGCCCCGCCCCTACACATTAGCCACGCCCTCTTTCATAACTCATGTACAGTTTTTCTAATGGGGTCATTCCATCCCAAATCAACCAGAATGTGAGAGGTGCCCCAGGTCACTGTCTAAGAAAATTCTGAAAAAAATTCACAGTTTAAGTAATACCCAAAGAATGAATGTTTGCAATATTACAGGTCTGTAAGTGCAGTAGTTGCTTAGATATGGCACATTTTAAGGCATTTTTTTTTATTTTTGAAAAATAGATTTTTAACAAATTTGAATGTTTATTTACGGCAAAGTAATGATGCTGCAGGGTTGTAATCTTGCAAATAGGGCTAATCTTTTGTGAATTTTTCATCTTTGGCTTTATAAAATGTGTATCTTCAGTCCCTGGTCATCTACTGACCCCCCAAAATAGGCAGAAAGCTGATTTTGTGAAATTATGCTGAACCTTTGCGGTACTGCTGAGAGAGAATGGCTCATTTTCTAGATCTGAAATCTTTCATGATGTTTAAACTGATGTTTATGCATGTGTGCAGCAGTCAAAAGTTTTAAATAACCATTTCTTCCAGCTCCAGTGGCCTATTTATATTCAAACATTTTTATGTTTTTCCAAAAACTAGCCCATATTTCACCACCAAAAACTAATGGATGACAGTAAATGACAGGCTTGAAATTTTTACCATATATTAGCACATATTTAAGGGTAACACATACCAAGTTTCATCGGTAGAATCGGATTAGTTTTATTTTTTAAAGCTATAAAATATCTGACCATTTTTACACTAAACTTCGTCTTTGTGGCGATTTCCATAGACTTCACTTTGCGTTTAATGTATCTAACCTTGTCTTTGTCACTCAGAGGTTTTAAGGGTGAACATTAGTTGCACTGACAGTGAGCTGCTCCCGAGGAATCGAATCATCAACATATGCTTCATCGATACTTGTACTGAGCCCTGGCTCATCAGATGCTGCAGTATGGTGCCTCTCATTTCCATTCTTGCAATAATGGTAACAGTTGCTGCACCATTTCTGACCAGGTTTCAAAGTAAATTCTCTAGCTGTTTCTTGACCTATAGTATGCAGGTGTTCAAAAATGAACAACAGTACAGTTTTAAAATCAGAATTCCATCAGAGTATACACTGCCCGGCCAAAAAAATGTCACCGTTTGGAAGTTAATGGACAAATTCTAAAATTGGATCATTATTGCGATTATTAATATGTTTCAGATGGCAATAATCATTTTAACCCTGACTGATGAAGTGCGTCGCTATTCATTTCTTACAAAATCATGTCAGAAAACACATTCCCTGATGGTGGAAACGATGTTACAGTATTTCAGAACGGGCAAGTTATTGGCCTGTATTTAGCAAAGAAAACCATGAATGACAAAACCAAGCAGGAGGAATCATTTTCACAAACAAATTTTCCACCACAAAGTCCTGACCTTTAACATAATAAAAGTTATTAGGATGCACTCAAGACCACCGAGTGGTTAAACCATTATGTCGAGAAGACAAGATCTTGGACAAAAATCATGGCATTTCTGATCGAAAAGAAATGTTCTGGCATTGCATATACTTGTCAAAACAATGACAAGACGAATATGCATTGTAATCAAAGCTACAGGGGTTCCAACTAAATATTTGAGTGCGCTACTTTTTTTTTTGGCCAGGCAGTGTATGTTTAGTAGGGGCTTCAAAGATAATTTTATATTTTGGTGGGTGTACTTACTTGTAGCCTTCTTTTTATGAACAATCCTAGGGTCACAACAATATTGTTGACGACTTTTGTAATATGACAAAAACATCTTTTTGTGATGAAGGCAAATCGTATCTTCATCTTCCAAAGAAATTTCACACCTCCACATCAGAAGTTCCTTATTTTCTTTACTATGTTGATTGAGTTTGATCATTCCAGTTTTTTGTCAAAGTGGTTTTCTGACACTCATTGCAGTTTGACTCCATGGTGAAAATGAAATGATTATCTCTAGATTGGGTCACTCTTTACATAGTAAATGACAAGGATTGCATAATGATGACATCATGTAGGGCAAGTTATGATTATGACATCACTTCATGGATAGTGTCTGGACAAGCTCCCATTTGAAGATTGAATGAGAATCAAAATTATATACAGACACTGCATAATTATAGATTTGACATCATACCATTGGCATTGAAATAATGAGACAGATTTCTTAGTTTACAGCATTCATATAACTCCAAGTACTATTTGCAAGGTAACTGCAAGATTTTTGTAATCAAATTTAAATCATCCACAACTCTGTCCAAGACCACATTAATGTTCAAAGGAACATTGAAAGGTTATAAATAATGGGCTATCATAACCAATGCAAAGGAATTCCCCTGCAGAAGTGCCTCAAGAAGACTGACCACCAATTTACAACTGTGTACATGGTATCGTTAAGGCTAAAAATTTTATTTTGATCAATGCAGCTTTAAAAATAGAACCAATCTGATACTGCAGTTGAAACTTGGTATGTCTAATCCTGAAATATGTGCCAATACATGGTAAAAATTTCAAGGCTGTCATTCACTGTGATCCATTAGTTTTTGGTGGTGAAATATGGGCTAGTTTTTGGAAAAACCGTAAAATGTTCTAATATAAATAGGCCACTGGAGCTGGAAGTAATGGTTATTTAAAAATTTTGACCATTTGCACACATGCATAAACATCAGTTTAGACATCATGAAAATTTTCAGATCTAGATAATGAGCCATTCTCCCTCAGCAGTACTGCAAAGATCCAGCATAATTTCGTAAAATCGGCTTTCTCTTCATTTTGGGGGGTCAGTAGATGTTCAGAGACTGAAGATACACCTTTTATAAAGCCAAAAACGAACAATTCAGGAAAAAAATATCACCCAACATGCAAGATTACAACCCTGTATTATCATTACTTTGCTTCAAATAAGCATTCAAATTTGATCAAAAATGCATTTAGCAAAAATCGGGAAGAAAAATGCCTTAAAATATAAATGGCCATATCTTGGCAACTACTACACTTACAGACCTGAAATTCTGCCAACATTCATTCCTTTGGTAGTAAGGATTTTTTTAATTTTATTTTCTGAGACAGTGACATGGGGACCTCTGGTTGAATTGGGATGAAAAGACCTAATGCTGCGTTCAATTTGTACTGGGAAATCGGGACTGAGCTCACAGTCGGAAATTTCAATTTGAAAGCCCCCTGAAGTTGAATTTCCGACTCGGAAAGTCGGAGATTCCTCTTTTACCCGAAGTTCCGAGTTCCGGCTGCACCGTAAATCAACAATAAGTGAGAACTGTGAGAACTGTGATTCCCATTTCATTAAATCAGTCATACACACAGTACTGAATAAAGCTTATCGGTGGACTTCTTCCTACGGTGTTTGCACACAAAAAATACCGATTAATGCGTTGTTATCATCTTGTATGGCTACCAATAGTTAATAAATGCTATCCTGGATAGAGGACACCCCACTGACCTATAGTCAGTTTTCGGCCTAACTTAATTGAATGCAGTCAGCTCGAGTATGATGTTATTCCCAGCCCTGACTTCCAATTTCCGGGCCAAATCAAACGCAGCATTAGACTCTTGTGGGAGGCATGACTGGTCTAAGCAAAGGTTCCTTTACCGCTGCCATCCAAAATTTGCCATGGAGATCAAGTATTTGTAAGGATGTATTCCTGATATCGTCAATGCATTTTTTTTTTAGCAATAGTTTCAATTTTTCTTGAATCTGTCAGTGTTTGACAGTGTTGCCAGCTCTGAAATATTTTTCGGCAGCCTCATGCGGCATGATCAGGAGCAGTGGCGGGTGCTTGTGGAGCGGGCATTCTGTTCCGACAGGCGGGGGTCCAGGACAGTGCCAGCGGACCACAGGCCCCGCCTGCCCACTCACCAATGGCACTCTTCCCACCGCTGGCCCATCGCCATGGTGACAGATCAGCTCACGCAAGACTCAGATACATACCATTGCCTGCAGAGGTGATGCCCGGGAAAATAAGTGAAATGGACAATAAATGAAATGGCGGGTCGAACGATCGCGCTCGGACACCCGGGTGGGGCTTCCATAGCAGTTCTTACAACAGGGGCCTCAAATATGTCCATAAAAGGGCTGAGGGGCTGCAGGTTTTCATTCCAACCGAGCAGAAGCACACCTGACACAACTTGTCAGCTGTGCAGGCTGAGGTTAATTGATTAATTTAACTGTATCAGATGTGCTTGTACTCGGTTGGAATGAACACCTGAGGCCCCTGGCCCTTTTATGGACCAGTTTGAGACCCCTGTATCAAAGTGTGTTGGGAGTAATTACATTCAGTCCTTTCCTGTAGTTCACTGCCCTTGCCATTGTCCCATACACACCAATGCAGTACAGTCCAATCCATTATGACTATTCTTTTTTGAGACAAGCAGCTGATTAGGCCAGTGGGGATGGTTTTTTTGGAATGTTTTGAAGCCAATTTTTCAAGAACTTTATTGCTTTCAGCAACAAGTAGTGACTGATATATCACAGAGGATCTTACCATTAGAACATTCCATGTGCATTGTGTGACCTCACGCAGGGCTAATGGCCCAGCACATAACGGGCATTTGAGCACAGGATGAGAGCATATTGTGGCACCCACAAAAGCTGATGGCTGATCTCAGTGGATAAGAGATAGCTGCTCCTGATATATCCCATTGTACAACACTAGCTTGGCTGTTCAGCACTGCATCATCTCAAAAGAATGACCATGGACACAGTTTACACATGCTACCAGTAAAACATTTTTTTACATAACTCAGTCAAGTTTTTGTTCATGTTTCAAAATAATATTAGTATGTTTAAATCACGTAAATAACCTAAAATTATGCAAAAAAAAAACAAAACAAAACAAAAACGAAATGCTGTTACAGCCCCTGGCCGCAGCTCCCCACTTGATGTGACGCCCCAGTCTGGGGGATAAAGATCTAACATAAGGTGGGTGGCCGTCCGTTCCTTTTTCCTGTGCTCGCTGCAGCTGAACAGGTTGGTGAGAGATCAAAAAAGATTGAATAGTTTGCAAGGAAGATGTCTATATTTTGGAGGAAATAAAAAGCCATAATTGGTTAAATATAAACAAGTAAGTAAATAATTTCCTTGTTCAAACGACTGATGAAAAATCTAGCTAATGTGGGTAATAATTTATAGAATAATCTAAAGTACCAACTATTTTTTGGGTTTGAACTGTGAGAAACACACACCTTGTCCTTGTACAGAGAATCCTTAGAACATGCTCTGGAGTTATGATGGCAAAACATGACTTTTTTATTAATCTCAGACAAGTTTTGTCGACGACTTCTAAAAATTGTCCATATTTCTTTTCTCCATCTCTAACAGCTTGAAAATTTTAGTTATGCCATAACTTATGACTGGCAGTATACACACATCAGCCTTGTTAAGCTAGCAACCCTGAAATGATTTTTTGTTTTAGTAGATGGGCGGCGGTCAGTCAGTCAGCAGACTTGATAACTTGCACAACCTCATTCAGGCGTGTCCTGTCTGTATCCCTCATGCAGTGGTACCATAAACACTACCATTTTTTTGATGAAAAAAATATACTGACAGATAAATGGTGAAAACAAAACACAAATTTTCTGAGAGGAATCTACACTTATCACATAACTGCATACTTTTCTCATAGTCCAGCTCATGACAAATATCACTTTTGCAAAAATTTCATTGGCTGAAAAGCGTGGGGGGGAATCATGATATGTCATGCTCTTAATATTTTGCAAAACTGAATCGCCAGGAGATTAACATTGGTTAGAGGGGACCTATTATGCTGATTCTTCTTTTAATACATATTAGTAGTGTTATAATGGTGGTTGTCCATACTCAACCTCTGAAAAGTTTCTAAACATAAGATACAGAGGTTTTGCCGTAATCCAAAAACGTGATTTCACCTGGGTACGTGTTTGGTTTTGTTTCGCTTCACTTATGCATGACCGGTATCAGCCGAATACTTCACAAATATCTGAGTTAGCCCTCGGATTCGACCGTGAAAGCAATGCGAAACGCAGAAGCTGTAACCTGTCTGGTATAAAAAACGATTTCTCTGTACTACCGTGACATAATTTCATCCCCCTTTAGAAATTCTTCTGGCTAATAAAAAGCCGAAAAAGGTGAAGATTAAATAGGAAATTCTTTCCTGTAGAAGTGATTGATTTACTAGCTCCACAAAAGCGACTTGTTCACGCAAACGGAACTTACGGTCTGTAAAACCTGTATTATGTTCATAACGCAACCGTGCTCTCGCTAGCTGTCGCATACTATCCATAAAGCTGCTTTCACATCAGACGCAAAATGAATTTTTAGGGACAGATTACATTCAAAGTCAAAGCAAAGATACAAATACAGGCGTTATGGGCGCGTCAAGCAGCTTTCACACCGGACACGAAACGAATTGTTCGCGCGACTGATTAGCTACATTCAAAGTCAATGCAAAGATGCAAATACACGCGTTATGGGCGCGTCAAGCAGCTTTCACACCAGATGCAAAACTAATTTTTTGCCCTACAGATTACATTCAAAGTCAATGCAAAGACGCAAATAAACTCATTATTGGCAGGTCAAGCTGCTTTCACACCGGACGCGAAACAAATTGTTCGCGCGACTGATTAGCTACATTCAAAGTCAATGCAAAGGCGCGAATACATGTGTTATGGGCATATTAAGCAGTTTCACATTGGACGCGAAACAAATTTTTGTCTGCCATTGACTTTGAATGTAATCTGCCACGCGAAAAATTTGTCTCGCGTCTGGTGTGAAAGTTGCTTATCCCGCCCATTTTCCGCGAGCAAACGTTGGCCATTCCGATGCGATAAGTAAACCATTACCACAGGTAATTTCTGAAAAGACCGTTTAGCCTGGGGCTTTCGACGCTTCGTCATGTAAGTTACCAGCACAGAAACTGTTTGTTTCTGCACGCTAACAACACACCAGTTATGCACAGGAACCAGCAGATCATTATAATATTACACACCGAAGCAGTCCATAAGCTGTTGGTCCACTTTTAGCTGCTCCTCACTGTCCATGTTTCCTTCCAAACTCAGACCCACTGGATTTCTACGGTCTCCGGTCAACACTTGGGCATGTTGACCTGTTCTACAAATGTGTCTGTATGAGCTGGATTCTGGCGGCATTGTGGTGGTACAGTGGTTAGCACTACTGCCTCACAGCAAGATGGTGGTGGGTTTGAATCCAGCCTGGGGCCTTTCTGTGTGGAGTTTGCGTGTTCTCCCCGTGTTCATGTGGGTTTCCCCCACCCACAAAACATGCAGGCTGTTCAGCCCAACTACGCTCGCCAGTTTCTTTATACTATTGTGAATATATCCCTTCAGATCCTCAATGACTCAATGGTATCTATCTTTAAGTCAAGCCTGCTCTTGAAAACCCCAAAGGTCTCTGCCTCCGCAATATGGTCAGGCAAGCTATTCCACATTGAAATTGCTCTTTGGGTGAAGAAATATTTCTGAATATCAGGGCTAAATTTACCTTTGGCCA
The DNA here is from genome assembly GCA_029721435.1 of Gymnothorax reevesii. Lineage (NCBI taxonomy): Eukaryota > Metazoa > Chordata > Actinopteri > Anguilliformes > Muraenidae > Gymnothorax > Gymnothorax reevesii. The sequence goes on from CM056578.1 coordinate 101,093,963, forward strand.
ACTTCCATTTGTGACCCCAAGTTCTACTCACAACACTTGGTCGAAGGAATCCTACATAATTCACTTTGTTAATGTTCACTTTTGTTTTTTGGCATAGCCTGTAGCTAGCTTAAAACAAAAGATACAGGTCTCCAAAAATGCTTGCAAATTAAGTGTGCTATTCCCGGACCCCAAAAGTGGGCGTGGCACCCAAACTTTGAAGGGCCATAATTCAAAAACCGTTTGATTTAGGAAACACAAACTTTGTATTCCTTCATTTGACATCATAAGGCACTAATAGAATAAAAATCAGGCAAATTGAAGAGGTGTCACTGGGGAGGGTGTGTGACTTGACATGGAATGACCCCTAACCTCAATTTCCACTAAATAATCTTGAGCATTTAACATGCCCTCTGACCGAAAAAAGACACGCTCTGAGGTAAAATTCTCAACAAAGTGACTGCTTAAGGCATCCGCACTATCCTTGTTATCATATAGCAGCAATCCATTTTCATTCTTAATGTGCTTAACCTGCTCTTTGACCTTCCTTTTTCTGCTACAGTACTGAAAGAAGCGCTTAGGGTAAGTTTTTGCCCCCTCTACAATTTGTCTTTCATACAGTCTTCTAGCATTCCTCAGCTCTTTATTGACCACAGCCCGCATTTTACAGTATTCAGCCTTTGTACTGCCTTTGATTGCGGAATTAGCCCTTCAAGTCTTTCTCAGATAGCAGCTGTGTCTCAGGTTCACAGTCTGGGGAGGCGGGCCCGGAAAACTGCATTTTTCTGCCTCGTCCTGTCTAGATCCGCCCTCCACAGAGCTGGCCAGTCAGAAGAAAGGGGGCAAACGGGAGGGGGGGGCCATAGCGGAAGAGCCACCTGATTGAGGCATTTCAGAGAGATGACAATGTACTACAAATGCAGTTTTTTGAGGATGGCAGTATGAGCTAAAAAAAATACCCTTTTTTTACTTTGCTCGATCAGGAGTACTCTAAGGGAGTCAAAGACTAAAATATAAACTTGGAAAAATAGCATAATAGGTCACCTTTACATCAGCGCTGTGGTGAGCTAGGTAAGTACCACTCATAACTCAGTTAACGTAACTTAGCAAGCAAGCTAGCTTGCACGCTGAACCTTTCCATAATCATTATGTAACATTAGTTTGTATGCTAGATACTCGGTTTGACTGTGAATTTAAAAACCATGGCTAGTTCAAACGCGAATGCAGAGTATATGACTCAGTGACTGACAGAGTATGATAGTGATGGAGTTAGCTCAGTGGCAACATAATGGGAATTAGCATTAAAGGGACAATGACAGCTGGGGAAAATGCATAGTAGAGTCCAGTCGATAAACATTTTCATACATGCAATGCAATATCAAGGGAGCAGAAATACAAAGCCCAAGCTTATTAGTACGTGTGTGAAGCGTACCGCCATTGCTGTTTTAAATACAGAAGATGGCCTGCAAATGCGGAGTGGCTAGAGTAATCGCATTTATCTTTACCAAAACCACCGAAGAATAAATTATACGATCCATTCATATTTCTTTGGTCGAAAACACATTGAAAGCGTGAGGTGAGGTAAACCGGTCAATTCGTGGTGGAGTTTCAATCTGTTTGCATCGCGTGCATCCTTGAGAATTTTGGGGAAATTTTTATCACGTAACTGTCTTTAATGTTTGCAGAACCTGTTTGTCGCAACCTTTCGTCTGACACGCAGCTCTCATAGATCCTTCTGCGACCGCTTCCAGTTCGACGGCCGCCATGGGATGACATAATCAACTCAGGCTGATTTAAAAGCAATAATAATGCAACAAAAACCGGAACTATGACAAACTGATGCTACGAACAGGCTCTACGATCAATGAAGATAATTTTTACCAAAAAACTTCATCAAACTTCTGAAGGATGAACGCGACATAAACATTTCAATCTGTTTACACATGCTCCGAAGATCTTGAAATAGTTTACTTAATGCTTTCAATAAGTTTTGCTTCGTCGTGCGCATGCGCCCCGGCTAACATCGTCTCTTTAAGCTGCTAACAGAAATTGCACTTGTCTTCTATTAAATTCAGAGGATGATTCAGTTATGTCATAAACAGAATCTTGTACTCTCGGTTGTGTCATATTAAAGTTATAAAACAAGTAAATTTTGGGTTTGTTGCTCCACAAATGCAAAATTTACTCAAGTTACTCCATAACTTTCATATGACAAACCCACTCATGTAAGATCTGCTATTTCGGGCAAGTTTACTTACATTTTCATACAAAACAAACAAAGTGATCAGTGATTGGCCCGGGAAGTTTTTTTTTTTTGCAAACAGCATTGACCATGTTATTTCACATTCTCTAAAATATTTCGCTTGTGCAAAAGGTCTCAGTAAATCTGGCTCTAAGGGTGCTTTTCATTATGCTAACGTGTCTCCTCACTTCCCTCTCTTCCTAGCGTCTTAGCTCCTGCCAGCGAGGACCCGTGAGAAAGGTGTGAGGAAGTGCCACAAGGACGGAGGAGCCGCAAGCTGCCAAATGAGAGATCCTTCCTTCCATTACACAACGTCACAGGTGGAGGTGAGGTGTGTCAACATCACACCACAAGATAAAAGGCTGCCGTGTCAGATACACCCATCTTTCCTCATTCCTCCTCCAGATGCCTCCTCTCTCATTTCCTCGAAGATGCACTTAAAAGACTGGAAGATCCTCCATGATGGCAGACGGTGCACAATGCTCAGGTGACAGAAGGAGAGGTGACAAGAGGCAGCGTACGTTAGCATAATGAAAAGCACCTTTAGTGTAGATTTCCCACAGAGTACTGGAGGGGAAAATGTGCTTAACCAATAATTTTGCACATCTGATTTTACGTATTAGTGACTCAATGAGATCTCCACCTACTGAATAAGACTGGAGAGGAACCCTGCATGCTAGTGGAGCAGGATTTGGCAGCGCTGCTCTAGCTCTCAGATGCACTGTGCCAGGCTCAATGATGTGAGCTATTCCAAAGGTAAAAATAAAACAATGCACCCATGTAACTTTGGAGAAGTATATTGATTTATCTGCTTGTGCCACCCACATATGCGCGCACACACAGACACACACACACACACACACACATACAAAAGAACACAATAATGCTCTAACACACAGATACTGGCATGTGCTCAAACACATTGCTGCCACCCACTTCCACGTGCTTCTATGGAGCACAGTCTCCATGACGATGGTTGTTAGGATTAGCAGAGAAGACGGCAACCAATCCTAACCTCCGTCAGCTTTGTGCTTTTAAGATCTGTGTTCATTTTACACTCCGATACATTTGTCATACCTGTCCATCAATGCTTTGGGAATATTAGTGGATGGACCTCCAAGGTTCAACTGCCACACGTCACATATGAACATGGTAGTTTTGCTTCATACGCAGAGCCTACCAATAATGACACAATATCCTTCCACCATGCATTGAGATAGGCGCAAACAGCAACAAAACAGTATTTAAAGTGCTGTTGTTCCAACCTTCCAACAAGAAAACAGGAAGAAAAAAAAATCCACGCAAAACAATGAAGCAACCAGAAAGGACAATGGCCCAGTTGACCAATGAAAGTGGTTAGTCCTAGCAGAGGAATTCCACAACTTTTCATGACACTACTGATGTTTACACAGTATCTTCCAAACCCATCCATGCAGAGGCAATCTTCAAGCCCGAGAATAGCAAGTCATCCGCACTGAGGAAGAGCAGCAACTTCTAACTGGCACAATTTAACGAACTCGTGCCTAAGGCAGAGACGCGCAAACAGTACAGCCCACGTATTCTTGGTCTTGAGTATAATTAACAGAGAAAAGCTTACATACCAATACAGCAGTTTCACATATCAATGGACATCTAGAAACATTAGTTGTGTTAAAAAATGCAATTGGTCGCTTGGTATGGGTTACTCATCAGCACGGAAAAAACGAAATCTAACCACTGAGAGCACCCTGTTAGATTTTATTCGAAACATGACAAGGAGTTTCTTACATTCGGCCTAAGTAACTGGTTAAAGGGCATCCAAAGTCGATTCTCAGATGGGACGTTGAACGTCCAATGTTTACAAAAAATCACTTGCTTTTTTTGACAGTTGCATTGTCACATGACCAATTTCATTCATTTAAACCAATCTTTTGCGTACAAGCGTAGATAATCCTTCTATTTCGGTTCGTTTGCGCAGGTGCGGCTCGCTGATTGACCGATAAACAAAAACAATGGGAATCGACTTTAGATGCCCTTTAAGCATCAGTGATAGATCGATGAACACTCGTATTTGATCTATTAGATAGAACCAGTCCAAAAGCTCAAATTTTGGCACTTAGTGATTGCTTCAGAGAAAGAGGCCAAAAAAACAACCCAAGCGCAAATTGCGAGGAGACTCCGCCAACCTCTATGTTCCACAGGACACTCTGCTACCTTCATGTAAATGATGATATTACAGTCAAGGATAATTCAGTAGCTCACTTGGAACCGTTTCAAACAGAAAAACACTCCCGGGGGTTTCAAATAGCTGAGCATGCGTACTTCTATTGGACCAGAAAGCTGCCCCCAACTATCAAGCGGGGGCCACAGTTTCAGCTTATTTTTGATTGTGGCCCCGTTCAAGTAATTAAACAATTGATTGGCTGAAAAGCCCGCACACCTTGTTCAAAGGCATTGATCTGCACACATTGGTACAAAGGACCGAGCTGACATCCCTCAGATAAAGACAGGCAAAGATTCTAAGACAGAAACAGTGCTTTCGCCCAACATCTTGAGAAATTGAGATTTTCAACCAATAATAATTACTTGGAGTAATTAAACACTTTAATTCAATTTTTCTGGCTAATGAGTCTTATACAAAGACAAAATCGGTTTAACACAATCTGAAATGTGAACTTTTAGCACCTTAATTCATTTTGGTACAGAACGTAAATGGTATTTTCCATGCTCGACATCTGGTCCAACAAATCGCATTTTATCGCAGTGTACTCCCGAGCATCAAGTTCATTCAGTCTTAAGATAGCAAATGTGCATTGATTAAAGCCTAGTTACCGACACGAGGGGAAAGCAGCGCACTGTTTGTTCGCATATAGTTGACTTACTATAACTTACTCAGTGGTGGTGGGTGGGTGAGCAGCGTCGAAAGGTGTCTCTGCAGATTCGCAACTTTGCTCTCCAACGTCCTGGACCGAAGATACACAGACGTAAGCTCCCCTTCCAGCTCATCCAGGATGCTGACGGACTGCCGGGATAAATCCGAAAGCTGTCGAAGAACGGAACACAGAGCAAACCCGCACACATCCGCCAGATCGGTGAAGATAACTTCATGTTTCTCCGCGTCAGCTTTACAGACGTCTTTTGGGGCAATTATCCTTTTACAAAATGGCATGTTGTGCTTGTCCAAAAACACTCCTCAAAAGGTCTCATCTGACGCGAGTGAGGGCGGCCAACTTGCATCCAGAGTGTTGCTGTGGAATCCCGTAGCTCACATTTATTTCCATCGCAGTCTCAGTTGCGAGTCCAGTTCGTGTGTGCAATGTATTCCTCCAAAACTGAGTTTTATCATAAGCTACGCCACTTGGCTTGCGCCCACACTGCACGCGTAAAATTCCCAAAGACAAAGGCACATGGACTGCGTTGTTTCCAAGGCTTGAAGACTGAAATGGGTCGGTCTAACCAGAGAGGTGCAGGCGCTCACGTAAATAGAGTGAGCTGTGCCAAAATATTTTTTGAAAACACACACATGCATATGCACGCGCGCGCAATAGCAAGCGCGTCTTACGCGGAAAAATTGATTTTTAATCAGAATAAATTAAGTATGATTTTATCATTTTTCTGCCAAAGGTAACCCGCAAGGTCGTATATCATCCGTCCGGGGTTAAGACTGAGAAATTCTGTGGTATAAAAATGTTATAACTTAGACTTTCAGGCTTCAAGATAGGACTTCCGGACACAACGCCCAAACCAAAGTTTTCCTCCAAATAAAATATGAAAGCGGAACTGAGACACCAAAGATCTTCCCGTTTCTCCGCCAAAATTGTGTTGGTGGTTCTCTCGATCAACTATTTTTCCTAACATCCTTAAAATAAATGTTACGAAGCTTATCACTTGTCACGACTCTCCTTCGATGCCAATCAATGATTTATTTGTGAGAGCATTAATTAGCAAGTGAAGTGCAGCATTCAATTTATTTTGAGCACTGACAGAAATATTGACTTGGGATATCCCTCTTCTGTCATCGGCACTGAAAAATGCCACAAGAATCTCGATTTTCGCATGATTGCCTCGAAAATTGTCAAAGCGCGTAAAGCAACATGTCACGGCCCAAACTGTACTGTGCTAAGTGACGCCGTCTTAGTCAGTCCTAATCATTTAATGAGCTTAATTATCTCTTGATCAGACATCAGTATGACCGCCAGCTGCATTGCAAGCGTAGTCTAATAATGCGCTAATGCACAGAGATGAACCACGAAGGTATGTTGAAGTCTGAAAACCAATTAGTTAATAAAATAAATAAAATGGTTAATAATAGTAATGCATCAGTTTTATATAGCGCTTTTCTGTGCACTCAAAGACGCTTCACAATGGATACATTATTCATTCACTCACGCTCTGATGGTGGTAAACTACATTTCTGTAGCCACAGCTGTCCTGGGGCAGACTGACAGAAGCGTGGCTGCGGCCTACAGCCCCTACCAAACATTCGCACTCAGCCATACAAGAGTGTTCCTATATTATATGTTTTTGTGGGTGGAGGAAACCGGAGTACACAGAGGAAACCCACGCAAACACGGGGAGAACATGCAAACTCCACACGGCCCCAGGCCGTATTCGAACCCATGACCTTCTTGCTGCGAGGTAGTAGTGCCAACCACTGTGCCACCGTGCCGTGTAGTTAGGTTGGGTTTCCTGGACTGGGGTGCACTCTCACCCCTGCTGTGAATGTAATATTGCCTGTCAGTGACTGATCTGCTTGAGGGTAACACCTACGGCCACAGCTTGCGAGTGGGAGGGAGGCACTTGGCTTCTTAGTCATAGCTCGAGAACCTGAGGGTGTTGAGTGTGTAATGAGCACTCAAAACTGCAGGCAAACACTCCCCCACATCCGCACTCACAACCCCACAGTGAGGTCCATAAGTATTTTAAAGAGTGAAACTATACCAAAGAACTGTAATTCCAAAATGGCTCCTTCACTGTGCATTTGTGCATCCGCCCAACCACTCTTTCACTACCTGGCTCCTGATCCGGGTCACAGGAGGTTTGTGGTGGGAACTGTGAGCCGCTGCCAGCATCCAATGAGCAGGAGGCAGGAACACGCCCAGACCAGATCCCTAGTCCATAGCACGGACCGCACCCCATTCACTCAAACTTATGGGCAATTTAGAGTCTCCAATCAGCCTGACATGTATGTCTTTTACTGTGTGTGGAAATCAAAGCATCAACAGGAAATCCCTGCACACTCAAACTCCACACAGGAAGGCCTTACAATGGATAAAGACTGGATCAATACCCAATATGGATTTAAATCCACCGCAGTCAACCCTTAGACCGTCAAATGCAGCTGCTTTTACTTAATGATGTAGGATATCAAAATCAAAGCGGCTGAAAACCAATCATATGGCAACTTGTTTAGCTCTTTTAAACAAGTCATCACATGGTAGGCTTTTAACAGCACAAGTAAATAAAATTCATATTTGTTAAAAATTATTTCAGCACTCTTAGGGTTAAAGCTGGTGTTAATTCCTGACTATCTGATATATATATAGACAAGCACACAGGGCAGGAATGCTGCACAGGTAGCCACGATGACCTTACTGGTACGCGGTGCGCGCGCACGGATGCTCCGCTCTTTCCTGACATATCGAGGCCGCTGGACGTCTCTGGTGACAGGGTCCTGCAGGGTGTGTTATTGAAGTCCTGCCAGCAGGGGGAGCAGCTCGGGAGCAGGCCTCAGCAGGGACCATATGGCCTGAGGAAGTGAAACAGCACACAGTGCACCTCCACAAAATACAGACAGGTGACAGATCAGAGAAGGAAAAAAACAAAATAAATGCATCTATAAACATAAAGATGCCTTTATTTATTTTCCTGGCAATGTTACAATCCACATATTCCTTTGGTGGGACGGTGACTGCAAATCAGTGTAGTTATTCTGTGTGATCACCTTTATATCCTATAATGAAGCATGCTGATCATGAAGGGATGTAGCCTGAATTGCAGAGGTCTTATGTGGTCTGCTTCTCTCACACAACGTTTGCACTCATGAACTGGGTTTTGTGTTCAACCTATCAGATAGAAGCTCTGAAATTTCTGAAGCTGTAGGCATACTGTTGTGGGAGGTAAGCAAAACTAATAAGATGTCTGCAATAGAAGCTAACCAACATGCTGAAAATGTGGAAAGGGCAGAATTTCTCCATGTTTCTTCGGTGTTGAAGTTTTCAGGAACACAAGTTCTTTAGCTGCAGAGCAACGCACTACCGTTGGTGCATCAGTAGTTAGACGTTTGATGAGGGGCCGGTCGCTACCAGGGTTAAGTCACCTGATTTCCTATATATTCTCATCCAGTCAGCTTTTTATTTTTGGGAACTTTCCTAATGAACGGCAGCATCCCGTATGGCACACAAACAGTTCGCTTGAGGAATATACAGCAGTATTTACGGAAAGAACACTACATATATTTGGAGGAACATCGAGGTAGCTTTTTCCATAAACGCATATTTTGTCCATCTTCAATCTGATTCTTATATTACAAAACCAAAACAAAGTGTCATTATCAAGTTTTTTAGGAGTTTCTGTATCTGCCATTTTTGTTATAAATATTTGACAGGAGAAACCCAAAATGACAATCATATAACAAGCATCATGATTTGCTTATTTTGCATTATGCAATTTCGTCAAGGAACTCAAAACCCTGCTCGAGTGAGCAGGTGTTGTTATGTGAGGGAGGTGAATCACACAAGACGTCCGAGATGGAGGCTAGATGGGAGTGGTCACTGCCTGGATTACGATGCCCCCTGCGTCACTGGGCACAGGGGGTCACTGAATGGTTTTATGGATATGAAAATGGTCCCAAGCGTATAACACGGCCTTCACATTCATGAGACAGCATAACTGGCCCAAATGAGAGATTTTAGAACAGAGTGTTGGACATTGCCTTCTTGCACAATCATCAACATGAGGGTAACTGTTGGAAGAAAGGTGCTCCATCCCTCCAGTGAAGTTTTACTCCTGTTGACTCTATGCCAGGGTGTGGTGAGCTTACCTGGCAGCTTGTGGACCCCCAACTGACTAAAACTGTTTATGATGATTTTTCACTTAATTTGTCACCCATCAGTACATATACTGAGTCAAAAAAGAAACTTTACACTCATAAATTTGTAAATATTTTCTTGAAACTTTTAATAAAAGAGTTTTTACTATCAGTAGGGATAAATGCGTTGTCAAAGACATCATGACACACGTCAACTCCGACGTGCACAGGTACGTAGCACGTGTGAGCGTACTTTAAGCTAAAACCATGTTTTCTCGTGTTCCTAGTCACGTGACCATATGAGAGATGTGCAACTCAGCTCATGTTAGCACGTTAGAGTGACATCTCGGAAAAACTAGCTTTTACATTTAATTATTCGTTGATTTTCTAAACCATGGCTGTCAAACATTCAGTGTGAGCGTGCCATTGGCATGCTGAATACGGAAACGTCCGTCACTGACGTTGCAAGGGTTATGGGATGCAGTCGACGGACTATCCATGATCGTCAGACATGCCTCCAACAAACTGGCACCACAGCTGACCGACCTCGTTCTGGTAGCCCACGTGTGACTTCAAAAGCAGAAGACCCATAAATTGTCTTACGTCATTTGCATAGTCGATTTGTCATTGCAACGTCCACTAGGAATGAATTATTTAGAGGTTGTGTGACAGCCCAAACCAAACGTAATTGCCTGCACAATGCTCTTATTCAAGTTGTAACTTACCCTTTTTACTCTTGGACATTCCCGTAGCATTTCCGGTGGAACTGGTTACATTATGGGTATTATTTTTATGATACACCATCTCTAATGAGTACAGAATTAAATAAAATCATTATTTAAAACCTCATTTCTTGTATGTTCAACTTATCGACCTCCAAAGAAGTGTGAAGTTTTTATTTTGGCTGAGTATATATACTCACAGCCCATATGTATACACAGATAAGCCAAAAGAGTATGACCACACACAAGCTGAGAGAATTACAAGAACAAATCTCAGATGGTAAGTGAAGAATCAGTTCTCATAGTTGACAGATTGGATGCAGCAAAATGGGACTAGAGAAATTTTGACAAGGTCCAAACCGTAATGGGTCTGGGTCAAAGAATTTCTGAGGGGGCCAGGTTTCTTGGCAAGGCAAGTCTGCAGTGGTGAGTACCTACTGACAGTTGTCCTGAGAGGGAAAATCCATGCACCGATGGCTGAGTGTTGGCCCCAGGCTCATCAGTGTGCCAGGACAGCGAAGGCAATTCCGTCTGGTCCAAAGTGACGAAAGGGCCGCAGTGGCACGAGTCACATGAAGGGTTCATGGTAGTTACAGACAGAATGTGTCACAGCCCTGCTGCTTATCAGATTTTGTAGCCACAGACGCATCAGAGCGTTCATTTTATCTCCTGTCCACTGCTGAAGGCACCTGCAGCGGGAAGGCAAGCCACAGAACTGAGCCTGGGATGGAAGGAGGTCGGCGATTCCAGTGAGTCCATTTGCTTATACAGTATGTACATTGGCTGGGTACATGTGCACCATTCATGTAAGGAAAAGATGGCAGCAGGGTGCCTTGTGGGAAGAGGACAAGCTGGTAGCTGGAGTATGATGCTCTGGGAAATGTTCCCTGGGTCCAGGAATTCATGTAGATGGCAATTTGATATAACTGTACCCAGTGGACCAACAGGAGTTTTGGCAGATGGCTAGATTATCATGGCTTATTGGTATATACACGCCCACGCACACAACAAATCATTGGAAACACTGCCATGAATACAGGCTTTGCAAGATTCAAAATACACTGTTTTTTTAACCCCTCTACGCAGATTTAGACGCCGGTGTCTGTAATTTCCAAAATTTAACAGCTAAATAATTCTGTACTAAAATTTCCAAACGTCTTGCTTCATTGGAATAATTTTTCACAGTCTCTGAGACCTAAATACTGACTTATAAAGCCTTGTATAAGCTCATGTACAACAGAAAAAATCTGCAATATTAGTATTCTGCGCAAAGGGGTTTTAAGACTGGTTCAGGTATGGAGTCAATCAATTCTGTGGTGCTTATTAAATACTGTACTTCAGTGGTTATTAGCTACTGAATCGAGTGCCCATCTGACCTTTGATTTAAAGCCACAGTTCTTTTCTTACTCTTTTAGTTTATTGGTTTTAGGCACATGCTCTTATAATTTTCAACAAGGTTTACCAAACCACCCCAAATAATTTTGCCATTTTTGTGACTGATGCTCCTTCAATCCAGACACTAGCTATTTGATTTGTTTTGAACTCGGTTATTATCTTCATCCTGTGCTGGAGGCTTACAGTGCTGCTGACTGGTTAGAAGTCTTTTAAGCAGAAAAGTTCATAAATAGCATTGAAATGAATTAGAATGACTCATGATGGCGATATTTGCAGTTTAGATATTTCAAAGTTTAAGTCTTTCTCATTGGCATTTCTGCTGCTTGGTTTGCAACCTGCATATGCATGTACATGCACAAATGCACACAATACTGTGAATATGTAGAACCAGGCAGTGATCACATTCATGTGTGAATACCCAGCAAACATCTCCACACACAACTATACACATACAAGAAAGCTTTCTGGTAAATATTCATGTGACATCACAGTCACTTAATAACGCCATTTCAGAATCACCAACAATCAGTCATTTCCAGATATCACAATCACTTAGCAAATATTCTTATGAAGATCGACAAACAGAAATGATTGGATGCCCAGAGAAAAGTAATTACAAGCCTTATGACTGGAAGTGTGGGCATGTCTTCAGGGTAACTAAAGGACTACAATCATGGAGAGATGAAAAAAAAAATCACACCAACCACCGCAATCTTACAGGACGAAAACATATTGAACTGGAAGTTGAACGGTGAATGCAAAAGCACGGCACAGAACATTATTCTTTCCCTGTCTTACTTTCATTGTGCATGTCTTACTACTTTAGACTACTACTTTCAAGGTTGTCTTCTAAAAATACCCCACCCAAGCTGATATAGGCATTAAAGTGATCCCCATTGCAATGTGTTACATTAATATAAACATTTATACTCTGAAATATCTTCCTACATCTCAACCAATGGCTCTGATAGTGTGCTGACAACGATTAGGCTACAATCGTCCCAGTCTTATCACATAGTGACGCTACGATATACGACGAAAAAATGTGACATTTAGGACTAAGGTTCGGGTCATAGACTGTATAAAAAGACGGACGCAGCGCCCGAGTGTGAAAAGTGAGGCCGATGCGGAAATCTCAAAAATTTGCATTATATTTAATGGCCAGCAGATGGCAACTTCGGTGGCTGCAGAAAGAAGTTCAATGCTATTGAAGTCTGAGAAAATTACCCTACTTTGCCACCTGATTTATTATTTCAGTAATGATTTTCCATATCATTTTATGGTATCTATTGTAAGGTTCAAGTCTCCTCCGATATATCGTGATGTTCATTTTTGTAAATTATGGTCCCAAGTAGACTAGAATAAAGGATAAAGCCAGAATATGCTTTAGGGGCGAGACTATCCTCTGGTCCTCGTCCGATTCGGTCAGATCCACAGCCACGGTCCTCCCCGGATCTTCAATTCACGCTCTCGTCCAATAGGAATCACATCCGGTTGCAAAATGACAAAACGGCACAATTTAAATTAGCAAAATCGAGGCTTCCTAAATGGTCTGCTGAAACCAATGGGTGACGTCACCGTTGCTTAGTCCATCTTTTTATACAGTCTATAGTTCGGGTTGAGGGTTAGGGATTAGGAGGCAGGGTTCCTTTTAAACTGCCATCAGATAAGGACGATAAAAGCCTTCCTTTTCATGGTATATTGACGCTTGGTCAGGTAGCATCACTATGAGGAGTTGGGATGAGACTGGGCTCAATTTGGCTAAAATGGGCTATGATTTCTGTCTACATGGTGAAGCCATATGATAAATATACTGTATATGAGAACTGACAAAGGTATAGAAACGACTCCTGACTCCACCCAATGACGAGTCTATTGACAGTGTTCCCATTCCCCCTCTTTTACAAACGGGCCTTGAAGCTTTGCATAGAGAATTTACATAAGAGTTCAAGTGATGATAAACGTGTGCTTTCAGGTCCATGAATACTGCATTTCTGGTTTGGCACAATTACTCATGAGATCATTTGAATGTATACACAAACACTCATGGTACGTTAGACCCTGACACACGAATTCAAACTAAACATGACAAAAAAAAACCTTTATCTTGTATAGCTGTGACCCGCAATACCCTGGTACCTGTTCTCAATTTTTTGCTCCCTGTTCTGTGATTGGCTAGATAGTGAAGAGGCCTTTGACAACATATGACTCAGAATTGCTCTTTAATACTGTCAGTGATGAAAGTATAGAAAAACAAAGGTGCACAAAGCTTCTGCTCTTAAATATCAAACTACGGAAAACCATCACTCAAACCAGCATAACAAATGAGAATTTATTACACCAGTACTTCAGCAAACCAGCATTGGTTTCAAACCAAACATTTATACAAACTCATGCATTAATCACACAAATAAAACCACCATTTAACACACAAGAGTATCACGCAGAATATCTCATTTACTAAATCAGAACAGGAAACAAATCATGATCACAAAGATTCATAAACCCAGAGCCCAAGATCCAAAGACAGTAGTGCATTTTCAGCAAAACAACACTTCACAGGTTAACCCAGTGAAATCCACTTGCACAGCTGTTCCTCAGCTGCCAGGACTGACTGTCTACTTACTTGAGTTTGGCGCCTCCCAATGGGACAATTATGACCACAGCTGTTAAATGCCCCAGAGCCAAGGACTCCTTGCCCAGAGCACAAGCAGAGCAGGCACTGAGTAAGACTGCACAACACTGGGGTCCTAATGTTGCAACTGATGCAAGCAGTGGCGTACCCAGCGGGGGGGTAACACATCCCTTTATGACTGCAATTAGTAGTTCTCAATCATTTCCTTTTTTTTTATTTTTTAGTTTTCCAATGATTGTAACTGGCAACCGAAGACACGGTTTCTCTCCATGTGTGATCTAACAGCGATTAAATCATGGGCTAAATTCATCACTGTTGCGAAACAAGAACAGAGAATTGGGCCGAGAGCGCTCCACAATTAACAGGTGCTGCGTGTTCTCCCAGTTAGGTAAGACGACAGCCTTTTGAACCTTTTGTTAATTATGAAAATGACTGAGAACAGGTCAGGACTAATAATTGTTTTAAACAGAAGTTTTGTGCAACCCAATTCTCTGTTCTTGTTCAGCAACTGTAATGAATTTAGCCCATGATTTAATCGCTCTTAGATCACACGTGGAGAGAAACCGTGTCTTCGGTTGCTAGTTACGATCATTGGAAAACGCGTCAAAAAAGGAAAATGATTGAGAACTACTAATTGCAGTCATAAAGTGACGTGTTTTGGCTGAAAACCAAAGCTGTTGCCATTTCTAATACATCTTAATAATACCAAGTGTTGGGGCAAGCTGATTTTTATAGATTTTTCTGTTTTCACTGTCTCATTCATGAGAGTAGTACAGTAAGAGAGGACTCAAACATCTCAACGTCAAGACTAACCTCCACATTTTTGTCCCTAACCGGTAAGGGTACGCTGGCATAGCTAGCTTGTGTGGGTCAGTGGATGGCACTGGGCTATGGAAGATGGTCCAAGTCTTGGCCCAAAAATCAGAGGAGCTCCGTATGGCCGAAGTACCCCACAGATGAAGGACTGGATTGTCATCCCTATAATGCGAGGCCAGGTGCTGTCAAAAGGCCAAATTCTCACAGTCTGGGTTATATCGCTTATAGGCAGCTTTGCTGTTCTTTATCTTATCTCATGCAATCGCACTCACAAGCAACCTGCAATATTTAAAGGTCCCCTATCATGTCTCCAGGTTCACAGCCAATTCATATTTGCAAGCCATGTAAGAATCTGTTTCTTTGTGACATCATACAGTGAAGGGACCGTATATAGCAGAGCTGCCATTCATTGGTGGATTGTAACGTTACTTCAGGACCAAAATTAATTTGTTGATTTCAGACCAACACTTACACCGCCATGTCAGATTGCGCATTTGGGTTAGAAGCTGTGCCAAATCTGATTTAACCTGAAACTGTCTTTTTGAACAATACTGTTACATAGCACTCTGCACCATGGATGTGCATCAGGTTGTTCTTACAGATTCTCAAAATGGGCATTACCTATTGAGTAAGCGGTACAGGGAACCCAGAGAACACAAAATGTTATCAAAATTTTATTAAGGTGACTTTCCAGTGTTATAACATTGCCAGTACATTGTTGCAACATTGCAAGAGCATTGTGTGCTAATTGGGGAGGGCTGCCCTTTAACATTCAGCACATCAAATGCTTCCACAACATTGCGGCCG
The DNA here is from genome assembly GCA_029721435.1 of Gymnothorax reevesii. Classification (NCBI taxonomy): domain Eukaryota; kingdom Metazoa; phylum Chordata; class Actinopteri; order Anguilliformes; family Muraenidae; genus Gymnothorax; species Gymnothorax reevesii. The sequence goes on from CM056578.1 coordinate 101,109,568, forward strand.
GTCAAAGGCAAAGTCATCCCCACTCAGTAGAACAGTAATACTACAGCACACAGCCAATCAGCTACTACTTGTTGCCAAGGCAATGGGATATATAAAGGCCCGGCTGTCGAGCGGAGGTGGTTTATTTGTTTACATCCATACATCTATTATGTAAGCAGCTTATTCCTGGTGAGGTCTGTGGGGGGCGGAGCCAATCGCTGCTCACAGGAGAGGAGAGGCAGACACACCCTGGACAGTGTTCAGATCCATCGCAGGGCGCACATCGATGTCTTCGGACTGTGGGAGGTAAGTGGAGCACCCAAAAAAAGCTCAGGCGAACTTGGGGAGGCCATGCGAACACTAAATATAAAGGCCTCAGGCCTGATTCAAACCCACAACCTTTTTTTTTTTTATCTGTGAAGCTACTGGAAACCATGCAATGAACCTTCTTTCAAAGTCTCACAGATCTTCTCGATCCACTATCAAGCTTCACAGTAGACAGGCCGCCGAACCTACACATATATGCCAAGAGTCTGCCAAATGTGCGCCGTAATGTGGTCCGAATTAAGCCTGTGCACAGTCGGTACTGAGAATTACTTTTTATCTGCGGATTTAATAGATATATTACGTTGTTGCGTTGCTGTTAGTAATCACCAGAGTTGGGTCCAAGTACATTTGAGACTTGTATGCAAGCAATTTTTTTTAACGTACCCTAGTGCCTGTATTTGTATCTAAGTACTACCTAATAATGCCTAATATTAGGCCTAATAATGCCAATACAAGTACAAGTACTTTAGGCATTAATAGGAGGTACTCCGATACAAGTGCAAGCACTTTGGTATTTGAAAAAAAAAAAAACTTTCATCCCATTCTTGAAAGTAGTTGAACCCAACTCTGGTAATCGCTAATTACTGATCCGTGAAAATCAGGTGAGCTGAAGAAGAGTTTAAAATATCCAGCAGCAACTGAAGAATCACTTTGAAAATCTCAGTATACATGTACCGCTGGTCTCAATGAAACATAATGTGCTACATACATGTAGATTGTAATTTTGCATTTATTTCTGTTGCCTGTTTATGGTTTCATCACTTCATCAGGTCATGTGGTAGAGGGAGAGAACTCACATTATGTTTGCCGTTTAATTGCCTTCTGTTTGACGATGTTGGTTTATTCTTAAATATTTGTACTGTAAATGCACCTTAGAATGTTTTCTGTGCATGCCTCATTGTGTCATGAAGAAAGCAACAAATCTGTTGTTTCACTTGTCAAATTATATTTCATGCGACGCCTTGTTGCAGTATCCTGAAAACGACAGAGCTCACATTCCATGCCTTTTTTTCCTTCAACTAGAATTGGTTAAGTGTCGTTTGATATTTGTTTGGCGTATAGATTTTGCTTCTGTATGTACAGTTTGATGGATTTAGTTTGAATGGATATCCCTTCCTCTGCGATCAGAAAGTCTCTTATGTGCTTGTTCTTGATTTTCATACAGAGACATACGCGCTCATAAATAAGGAGAAATACGACGCATCTTGTCTACTGACATCTTGCTTACTGAATGATAATTTTGCTCATTACGTATGAATTTTAAGGACTGATGAACGGGCCTTAAACTGCGGATTAAAAAAATGACCCCTTTTCCATTTTGACATCTGGAACATTATCTAAATCGTGGCTTCTTTCATAGGTGGCATGAAACACTTGAGTGTAAAGGGACCTCTACGCATTAATCAAGTAAGCCAGATTATAAAAATAATGTCACGCACGGTTGCAATGTTAACAGAAGAATTTGGTTTTTCCTTTCTGTATTTGTCATATCTATTCGTAAACACACCCCACCAGCAATAGGCCTATTACTTTTCCCACGCACGATATATGTGACTCGTACGTTTACGCTGCGTCGCGATATTCTTTTGTCTGTCTGGTGTATTTCTCCCGATAATCTCGCGCAGAAATGGCACTGTCTGCTGGCCTGTACGGTACATTTCCCTCCAAAACCTCCTGTAGGTCACTCATTGGTTTTCCCCCTCTACTTATGTGTCCATGCCCAATCAATATGAGCTCTTCAGTAAAGAACAGCCCACTTTGTTCTGGTATAAATTTGAAGGTGCCCATTCTGGGGGCTCTTTTCTGGGGGGGCCGCGGAAAACAGCAGTCATTTTGTTTGTCGCTGTTGCTTATGTATACTCTTCCAAACAAGAAACTATACATCAATTTATTATACATGAAATGTTTTGACAAATGTGGAAAACATATTGAAATATACTCTTCCAAAAAAGAAACTATACAAATATTGAATTATTGATTACACTTTCTTTTCAATATGTTTTCCACATTTATCAAAACATTTTATGTATAATAAATTGATGTATAGTTTTTTTGGAGGAGTAAATTACTCATAATTTGACTATCAAAATAAATCAGATAAAAGACTACCACTTTCATCGTTCACTTTGCTTTATTTATATCATGCAGCACACCTGTATAAAGCACCTGCTTGCGTAATGCTTCTCCACTGATTTAATCAGGTGTTTCCGTCGATTTTTCGGTTTGATTGCGAAGGAGTCAGTCGCTCGCCCACTTTGGAAAGGTTATGCCGTATTTACTGTAGCCTCATTGGAGGGCACAGGCACCGCTGGGCAGGAAGTCCTGCACGTAGGTGGCCACAGCCTTGGTGAGGTAGGTCATGCTGCCGAATAGGCCACTGGGGGCGCTGTCGTACAGCTGTCTGCAGATGCCAGTGGACTGGTCTTTATCCAGAAGGCTGTCTCCAGCACCCAGGTCCTTCTGCAACGGACAGACATGAGACAGGTGTTCTCCATACTGTGAAAAATGAACTAAAAAACTAAGGCAACCAAATGCAGAATATTTTTGAGTTGGCTCAACTTGAGTTTTGAGTTCGTGAAATCTCATTTTTGAAAGAACTTGGAACTTGAAGTTGAACCAACTAAAAGTACTTGGCAGCTGAGAGCCTTACTTTTTGAAGTTGAGTCAACTTTTCATTTTTTATGGTGTAGTCACTCTTTACATGGAGACAAGGTTGATTCAACCTGTTGATGAGGGTTGCAAAACCAGCTCCTGGAAATCGTGCATTTTGTGGGCTTCGTTCCCACCATAATTTGACTCAAGTGACCCAAATGCTTTGTTGTTAAACTGCAGTCCTCAGTGCTGAATGAGGCTTGTTTGTTAAGGTTGGAGTGAAAATCTGGGTTGATGGAAGATGGATTGTTTACCACGGCTGTAGAAAACTGAGCCAAAGTTCAATTAAGGCTGAAAACTAAAGTTCAAAGTTCATGTTCATGTTCAGTGGCCAAGGAGAAAGTAGCCAAGGAGTGCGAGCCAAAACCAGAGATAGTGCTAACACTAATTAGTGATATTAACCAGTGAGATGGCAGCAATAATAGCTAAAATAATTACAAATTACCTAATGCTAATAATAAAATTGATTAAATAGGCTACTAAGGTACAGAAGGATTTGAGGATGGAAGGAGAGAAGAGAGTGTGAGGGAAAGGGGGAAGGTTTCCTGAGTGAAGTGGAAGTGGGTAGGAGAGGGAGGAGACAGCAGAGGGCAGGTGGGCACACGGGGGCATATGGAGCCAAAATGGCTGCCCTCCCACGGGCTCAGTGGGACAGCCAGACAACCTCAAGTTGTGTTGGTTTATTGGCAGCTGAAGAGTAGCTGAGTCCAGCTGCCAGAGGGGTTTTGCCTTCTGACTGGATCTAAAGAAATTTAGAAAGATCTCATGTGTTGGGCCCTTAACTAAGGCCCTAAACCCACCAAGGCCCTAAAACCAAAACTGCATCAGGAATTTTTCCACCGGTTTCTCTCCATCACTCCAATGCTTCCAGAGCGTCCTTGAAAATGGTAAGTATGTTCTCAAGTATGTTCAACTTAAATGAAGGCTAAATAAAAACAAACCAACCTGGTCCTGGTAGAACAGCTCGCTGGCCATGTGAACGATCTTCTCCACATGGATGATGCCGCCCACGGTCTCCACCTCCACCTCGGACAGCACGGTGAGAACCAAAATGGCCTCCACCAGCAGCTGCCTGTGCTCAGGTCGAGGCACACGGTTCGATACCGTCTCCACCTGAACTGCAAACTTTATCTCCCCTGGGGTCATCTGCAGTCAAAAACAAAGAAAAACTACAGGAGTGCACTTAAGAGTGCAAATTTCGCCCAGGTGCGTAAGTCCACAGCAAAGAATTCTGGGCTTCCAGGTGTCGGAATCCTGCCAGCAACCTTCCGGGATTTTACTCACCGGTATCCATGACTCTCCGGTTGCCAGAATCTTGAAGACAAGTTTCTTTATACAAGACTAAAATATTTTCATTTTGGGTCAAAACAACCTGAGGAAAATGTGTTTTGTGACCATGGTGGCTCACAGGCTTCCAACAGGTTGCCAGCAACCGAAATCCTCCTGGAATCTTGAGAAAAATATTTCTTCACAAGATATGAATACTTTTATTACAGGTTAATGCAACCTATACAAAACCTGTTTTGAACACATGGAAGCTCCTTGGATTCCAGAACATTACCAGAGTCAGCTCCCTGCCCGAAACTTGTCCAGTTCCGTGCGCAGGGAATTAATTTATTTTGCCTTGGTTGGTATGATGATGTAAAATGAACTGCCTGTGGGGTAAGTATTTTGTGAATTTTCCAGCAAGGATTCTGGTCAACAGAAACCTCCGGGACCTGGTCCAGTAAGTATCCTGAAGGCTGCCGGCACCTAGAAACCCAGAATTTTTTGTCCCAAGCGAAAACAAGACTCCACGCTAAAGCATTTATCAATCACTTGTGGGCCCAGCAGGCCAGATAAGAGCAGTGAGCAGTGAGCCAGTATTAAACAGAGCTGTCAATACAATAGGTTTCTCAAAAATGTGAATCCCTGCAACCTCGAGAGATCCTGTAACATACACTCATACATGTGCACTAACAGTGTTAGGCTGATGGGTCCAGTAGTGTGTGAGATTAGCTATGGAGAGACAGATGCAGGGACACACATACTCACGACCAAACACATCATTCCCTCCAGACTTATGACAGGCAGAGATAAACATACTTAATTTCATATTCAGTTTTATTTTTATTATTTATTTTAATTACAGGGATGCTTTATAATGTAGCAAAAGGGCTGATACCAGGTCTGAGCCCTTAAAATATACAGTACAGCAGTTTAAAATAAGGAAGGACCAAACAGAGAAAATTTCCCAACTTCTCACCTGAGCCAGTGAGGTTTAAAACTGCAGTAAAATGGATTATTGCGCTGTATTAGAGGCAGATTACTGCAGTACACTATTCAGGCATTATATATAGCCAAGACTGCTATGTGGACAAAAATCCATCCTCCATTGCAGGGATCCTTTCCTGTTTACTGCACCATCTGGTTCCGGAGGGGTTTTTCTGCATTTGCTCTCTAAAGTCTTTGTGACAGTGTCTCTGTACAAAATGCTCTTTAAATAATGTTAAATATACTGCACACTGCACATTGGCTATGCTGCTTACCTCCTGAGTAATGGAGGAGGGCAGGACACAGCCCTCAATGGACAGGCCTTCGCACTGCGGGACAGAGCAACAGAACCAGACAGTTCCATTTTAAAAGTCCCCCTTTAGTGTGAACAGGAACACAGCCATTTTGCTGTTACAAGCCATTTCATAATCTGTCCCTTCTTGATATATCATGGGAAATTGACCACCCAGACAAGGAGAACTGGCGAACGTCAGCCAACCAGTTTAAAAAATTCCTACTTATTTCTGAGTGCTCCCTCCCCCTTATGATGTCACAAAGGGCAGATTTTGAAATTGGTTGAAATGGCTAATTGGCTGTGCAACTGATGACATGATAGCATACCTTTATGTACATACTTCTGCGTTTAAAAAATCAAGGTGACAGCACGTCAGCATGTCCCAGCTCTTAATGGCAAATAGAACACTTAAAATCCATTTTGACCTATTGACATTGTTTCCAGTTTATTTACAGTATTTTTTGCAGATGTTCAACTTCAAATAACATTTGACCCATACTAAGCAGAAAGGTGCTTGAAAATTATACAAGATATATGCGCTTGCGTGACTAGATGTTCATACAAAGTTTTAGCTTTCAAGAAATTCCATTGTGGTCATTGTTCGTCATTTTCCCTCACAAACTATTTTCAATCTTTACTCAAGCATGGATATACTACACTTTACTCATTCTTAGTAAATGCGTTATTAACACCGCCCAGACTTGAGTAATTCTCTATAAACCCGTAATTAACACCATTCTTACCTTCTGCAGTATCTTCCACACTTTCTGGTAAAATCCCACAGGGACCCTGTTGAGGGCGCCGTCGAGTCGTCTCCTACGAAGCCACTGTCCCTGTCTGCTGTCCCGAAATGCTGATGTCATCCCGGAACCTTCAAATGACTCTACAGAAGGAAGCCTGTACTTCTGTGAGACACACAAATGGGGTTTCCCTCTGACAGCAGCAGGGGCAGTTCTCTGTTTTAATCAGTCATATCTACTGTACATCACACAGTTAGCATTACACAATTCACAGAGGGCAATATTTGTCAAAATTAGACATTTTGTAAAAACACTCTTGCTGCTAGTGTACTTCTGTTTACATCATTAAAGACAGGCATGCTCAGTCTTATGCATAATGAGCTGGTGTGGGTGCAGGCTTTCATTCCAACCAAGTAGTTACACACTTGATTCTACTAATCAACCCTCAGAGTTCTCACTTAAGTCCTCGTTTCGTATGTAAATGTATAACTACTTGGTTGGAAAGAAAGCCTGCACCCACATCAGTCCCGTCTGGGTAAGATTGAAAATGCCTGCTCTAGAATGAGTATCATTACAAATGTGCAGGAAAGAATGACAGATTCACTCACCCCGGATTCAATGTTTTCAACATCAAGAGAGTGCACAGACACAGGCTGCAACACAAACAAACGCACACACACACACGCACAAATACGTACAATATCAGTGTGGCCGCGACCATCATCACTCAAAATAGATCACCTACACAGTATCTGCATTAGTTAAATGTGTGATGTGTAGGCTTGAGCTGAGAAAGATCCCCATCTGCAGTGTTAAGGAACTCCTGTTCACTTCCTGCTTCCTGGGGAGTTCCATGCTTGTCAAGTGCCGATTTTGGTGTCTCCTGGAATTTATTTTCAGTTGCCAGATTTATGTCTTCGCAAATTATTATATTATATTGTATGAGCTACATATATTCTTATAGCGAAGTGCAATTCCTTCAAAATATTTTTTCCTTTGAATGTGGAACTTTTGCTGCCAATTCATTCAGTACTCCCATAAAGATTATAAAAGATACTTTATCACATACATAACTGGGGTAGTTTTCTCATAATCCAGTTTGTGACATATTTTTGGTATTACCCTGGGGTAATATCGCTTTTGCGAAAATTTCATTTGCTGAGAGCATTCGGGGGGGAGAGAAGAAAAAAAAAATCGCTCTGCATTACTTTACGCTCTTAATATTTAGCCACTGAATACCAAGCATAACATAAGTTAAATCGGTATGGCTTAGCACTGCAGTGATTCATCTAAGTACCACTCGCATAACTAAGTTATCGTTTCTGAGCTAGCCAGCCAGCATGCACGGAGTACCTTTCCATAACCATTACGTTGCATTCGTTTGTTAGCTAGACTCAGTTGATTGAATTTATAAAATCCTTTCTAAAATCTAGCTCAACTGCGAAAGTCTGTGACTCAGGGGCTTTTGGAGTATTGGAGTGATGCCGTTAGCTCAGTGCTATGGGCATTAGCTAAAAATCCAGTACTTACAGAAGTTAAGTTTGTTTTCTATTAAATTACGCAATTCAGTTATGTGATAAATAGAATCGTATACTCTTGGTCGCATCGTATGAAAGTCTTAATACTCGTTCAGTAAATTTTGGGTGAGATGGGGTGTCCCAGTGATACTGAACCCCACTGTATGTAAGCGTCTGCTGTGTGTAGCGTAATATGACGCGAGAGACCATCGCTCACCATCTTTGCATCGCTCTTCGTTTTGGCCCCGCCCTCTGTCTCATGCCTTGTGGTTCCCTTCTTGCTGATGTCACAGATGGAAAGGGCGGGGCTCACGGTCGAGCCAACCGAGCGCACTGAGACGACGGTGAGATAGAAACACACCAATGTGCAGTACCCACATACAGCAAGATAAAGACATTTAATCACATTAATTTGTGTACAGTGCACATAGGAACATACATCATACACATACAGTCACAACCCATGTGTGAAAGCCTTCTGTTTCTCCTTGAGTCAGCGACTTGCATGTCTTTTAGAAGTAATGTCTCCTTTGATTGGTCTATGTCTCACGTGTGCCTTTATGCCCCACTATACCTTGTTTTATTGTTATTTCTTGATGTACCTGCGTATTGAACACAATGGGCTCTAATTTCTTGGCACAGCACAGGTGGCGAAGCGTGGCGCAGCCCACGAAGTGGTAATTTCGTCCAGCGCAGCCCGCGCAGTGGTAATTTCCTGAGGTGCAACACCATGCACAGATGAACGTGCGCCGAGATGGGTGTGGCGACGTAGTAGGGGGAGATGTCACTTATTCATCAAGACGCAGTGACAGTTTCGTAGAAAAATTCTTCGCTGCAGTTGTGCAGAAAGCTCGCCAGCTCTAACCTGGTTCACTTTCTGCGCAGTGGTAATTTGGCTGACCGGCGCACAGTGCGCACACGTCACCGAAACCTCACAGGCAGGTTTCCAGAATGTCAGGCACATTTCAATACAGTAATCAATTACAGCAACCACTGTTTAATGTAACTATCTGAATCAGCACATAAATTATAGTATCTATGTTGATTGTCCTGATGTCAGATCAAAGGCGGTTGCTACGCGTGATGGAAACTCGTCCTGACTTAATCAACGCAACTGAATCAATGATACAAATTAACGACTTCACATCTTTCTCAGCCAACTAAAAACTGCCTCGGCATCAGGCAGTGTGTATATAATGCTTGCATTCTATGCACGGTAAAGCCGCTTGCACACTAAAAGCGAAATAAATTTTTCGCACGACTGATTACAGTCAAAGTCAATGCAAAGAGCTACCGACTATTCTTGGTCTTTTTACTCGTCTGCTTTCTTCCTTTGAAGATAGACAACAGTCTTTATTCGGTCTTTCTTTTGAAAGTTAGTCTGATGGATCGAACAGATTCACGCTTTATTTCCACCGCAGAAATAAAATAGTGCTTGCAATCAGAGAACAAATCAATTCCATGACCATTGACAGTGTGAATAAATTATCGCCTGCGCGATCAAGACTGTCCGACGCGAAATGCAAAATATATCCGGCACCCAGCAAAAAATAAAAGTATTGATATAAGAACAGATTTATAACGGAATAAAGAATAAAAATACATATACATCAACAACCAACAGAACATCCAAAAAAGATGACCCGCAAATAAATTAATCGCAGTGTTCGTTGAATGTTCTGTTGTTAAAATGTTTCTTTTTATTCTTTATTTCGTTATCAATCTATTCTAATCGTCCTCTCTTTTTTTTGGCTGTCAGACTTGGAGGCATTGTACATTGTCTCGCGCCAATGTCGACTCACTTTATTGAGCAGAGCTTAAACAGAAACATTGATTGAAATTCTCGGTACTCATCTTGAAGAACTGAGCCCTCTTATCAAAACATTCACGTTTAATATCTAAAAGAGTCAATAGATTTGAAGAAATTATAAACAATAATAGACTGTCCGACACGGAGATATATTAAAACCCAGTCAGACTTTCGGACACAAGACACTGCTTTCAACGCAATCTGTCGAGCAAAAAATTTATTTCGCGTCCAGTGTGCAAGCGGCTACTATTATTGTCACTTAGGTTTTATCCTTTTTAGTGGGGGAAAGGAATACAGCCTGATTGCTATGATATCGTACTGATTTAAGATCACATGTTGAAAATAAATGTGTAACGTATCTTGCATTGTTGTCCATGCATGTTAATCCCAAAATTTTAAGCAGCAACAGGCTGTAATAATAGGAACACGCTATCCATCGTTTCTCTTGCTAATGAGCATTATTTGACTCGGCTGTGTTATACCCAAACACGCCTTCTTTGCCAACTTGCGCTGGAAGGAGGGACAGAGGCGGGACAGAGGAGTACTTGCGCCAGGCTACGCCGGGCACGAAATTGCAACATACGCCTGGACACACCCCGTTGGCGTGGCGCACACCCCATTCGCCGCCCCTACGCTGCGCCTGCGCCTGGTCTACGAAATTAGAGCCCACTGGGTTTAAAGTGCTTGAAAGTCTGAAACAAGACCTGTGTCATTTTGTTGGTCTTAGTGAGGAGATAAAGAAAATGCCATAATAAAAAAAATCTGTTGGGAATTTTTGGAGAAAATCACACATTGGTGAAAATACAAAATGGTTACGATGGTAACCGAATTTATTGTCAAAAATATGAAAATATTAAATCCCTGAATATAACCCATCATGTTGCTCAAAATGTTGGTCAGCTTTAGTCCAATAGTCCAAAACTTTCCATATGTGTGGTAGGAACAATTGGCAGCTGATTATATCATGTATAATAGGCCTTTTCATTCATTACCAGAGCTGGAGTGGAAGTAATGTCGTTTTATCATTATTCCTACTTGGGAGTTAATGCAGCCTAAAGGTTGTATAACCTTAAATTCATAAAAGCCAGAGCATGTGGAAGATAGGCTTTTCCATGACTGACGTCCTACCATTATGGATCACAGCGAAGCTCGATCAAGAGTTTGTTTG